>VFFE01007108.1:1375295-1468361 GCA_008921705.1 Burhinus oedicnemus | reverse complement strand
AACCCAGACTGTCTTCCCTAGCATATTCTTCATGTGCACTACAGGGACTTTATCCCCTTCTACAGTGCGTGGAAGTTTTGACTGGGCAGGGCCAGCTCGATTGGCAGATCCCCTCGTGTTGACTAACCAAGTAGCTTTTGCTAAATGTGTGTCCCAATGTTTGAAAGTCCCGCCACCCATGGCTCTCAGTGTAGTTTTTAACAGTCCATTGTATCGTTCTATCTTCCCTATTAACCCTATTCCCGCCGGAACCAGGACATTCTCAAATTATGCAAGCTTGAATTTCCCAAAGTTCCCCTTTCATTCTTAATGCCTTTAAATACATGCTGTTGATCTGAAGCAAATACATATTTACTGTGTGGGCGGTGAGGCACTGGAACAGGTTGCCCAGGGAAGCTGTGGATGCCCCATCCCTGGAAGTGTTCAAGGCCAGGTTGGATGGGTCTTGGAGCAACCAGGTCTAGTGGGAGGTGTCTTTGCCCATGGAAGGTGGGTTGGAACTAGATGATCTTTCAGGTTCCTTCCAACCTAAACCATTCTATGGTTCTATGAAATATAGGAAAACATACAAATTAGTATATTTTTTCTCACTGTCACAAAATAAATAGAAGCAAAAGTAGTTAAGAATATTATTTTTATTTCAAATGCAACCATGAAATGTAACAATAGTGGAATTTTGTACAAGGCAACAAGTTAAGTAAGCTGACTCAGTAAGCTACTTGAGAAACACCTTTGACTACTGGAAGATGAAGTGAAATCAAGAGAACAACAAAATGTCTCAATAAGTGAAAATTAAATTACATATTTAGTGTCAAGGGTAGTAAAATTTGTGTTGCTGTCTCAAGGTGATTTTTTGTTTTAATTTCCACATGTTGACTAGAGCTATGCCCCTTGTTGCCATAGTACAAATACCTCTCTAATAGTCTAAAAAATGAATTTTTTTTCTTTCTTTTTCTTTTATTCCTTTCCCAGTGTTTCACAGCAGGGCCACTTATTACTTATTAGAGAAAAAGGAGCTCAGGAAATACCTGGCAGAGCTTTAAAAATTTTTTGTCCTCCCAGCCTATTCATTACATGCATGTCTCATGCAATATTGTGACAGAGGAAGAAAATGCACCACAGGAAGTTGTCATACCACAAAGTACATTTTGGAATGGAACAAATGTGTTTCTCATAACTTTTCTAATGCAGATGGCAAGCCTGCAGGGCTCTGAATGCTCTGATTCTGGTCATGCACAGGAAACAAGAGGTTTGGATGCATAGTCCCATGGTCGCCTCTGCACTGCACCGTTTGTGCTGACGTACATGCACTGGTCTGCCGACATATGCCAGCCTGGGGTTCATTTTCATTACCTATTATACAAAAATTGGAAAGGGGGTAATTCACCTTTGTGATAAACCAGTGCTTGAGGTGTAGCATAATGAGAAAAAAAAGAGGCATGAGTGCTGACTGGGCATGCAATATGGAAGTATTCAAGACCTGACAGCAATCCCGAAACATCAGTAGGTATTTCTGTAACATTGCCACAAAACAGACTTCACAAAAGAAAGTACAGATTCATTTCTTCTAACTGAAAGTCCCCACTGTTCTGTTATGAGACCAACACAACTAGTTAAATGAAAGAATTGAGATGTTATACCTTGAATTCACCTCATAGGCTCCATCATGAGTTTTTCTAACGTTCTCCCATGTTTAGAGAAGAGCAATGGTAGAAAGTATGATTCCATTTTCAGGTGTTTTATGAACCTATTCCGAGACATTAATGTTTTCTTTTGGTTTCAGCTCAGATTGTGTGTGCATACACACAGACTCACAGACATTATGCTGAATCAAGTTTGAAGGTGACCTTTTAGTCTTAGACTCTATAGATTGTCACTGAAGTCGCTGTATAGTAAGTCTTACTCAGTATGCTACACTTACTAGAGAGGGCCAGGGAACAAACGTGAGGACTAGATCTTGGTTACACATGCCACTTGCTCCCTGACTCTGCTTTGTAATGTTCCTACAACTTTTCTCTCCAGAAGAGCCTGGAAGCAGCTTTGGAGATACAGTTTACAGCACCAAGTTCTTACCCAGAGCGTGATGGATGCGACTGCACCCTTCACTACTACCCTAGCAGCCCGTGCACCTCCAAGCACCCCCAGGTAGCCTCTAGCCCCAACACTTGCAGTGCACAATCTGCTATAAGAGTTTCAGCTAGGGAGATACAAGACAATCCTCCGATGCTCTGAAGTACTTCAAACTGAAGGAAAAAAAAAAAAAGAAAAAAAGTAAAGGCATAAAAAGATATTGAGAAACATCATACTGAAGGAGATGATAATATACATTTTCAAGGAACTTCTAGTATATTCTAATATGCACTTTAAGTTTAAGTTGGGTGTATAAGAATTTTCTTGCTTTTTAAATAACAAGTTTAACTGAGGCTGCTCCACTCCTATTAATCATAGCTTGAACACAACCAGATTGTTTCTATAATAAGATGTTGCTAGCTGTTAGAATGACATATTATCCAAAACATGGATTTATTTATTTAAAATAAACGTGGATGATTAAAACTGGTAAGCAGAGGTGTGTTGGTCGTCCAAATTTCTATATTTCTTTTAAATCAAATGGAAGCAGCATCACGCCAGCTATATTTTAAATTCTAACCAGCAACTACTACAGCCTTTAAATGTCAACTTTCTTTGCTTGCATACCTGAATGATCAAGCTCCATTTCAAGGTACCCGGTTCTACTTTCCGCAACGTGCTTTTGTCTGAGCAGGCACTGCATTGCCAGAGATCTGGTCTTCACTGCTGTCCGGGCAGGAGAGAAGTCTCTGCCCAAACCAAACCAAACACAAGTTAACACGAGAGGGAGATAGCTGTCCTTTTAAGCTGCACTGAGACAAATCAGTGAAATCAGTATTGTGATCAACACAGAAATTTCCATTTGAAAGTATATTTTCTATTCTAAATCTAAGTCTAAAATATGCTCTATATCATCCAACAAGTTTCAGGTAAGTAAGAGGAAAACAACCACTTCAAAGTACCAGTTTTAGGAACAGAAGAAAACAAAAGGAAATTAAAACCACAAGATGAGCCCACGCAGTTGGAATGTTTTTAATAATACCAAATACCAAGGAAAAACAGCCTCAAGCAACAGAAAACAGGCCACAGTTTGACCTCTCTTTGGAAAGGGAGAGGTTGCCCAGTACAGGACTCACAGGAACCTGCCAGGGCACAAGAAATGCTGAGAGGTGCCTGTGGCCTGGACTTGCCTTGTGCTCTCCTCTGGAAGTCATGGAGTCTCCTGGCAAGTCCAAAGCAGGATGCAGGTCAGGCTCTGATCCCAAGCACAGCTCCACTGAGTTGAGGCTTATTTCTTTATACTTTCTTCAATCAGCAATGTAACTAAGGCTGAGAACTGGTCCCGGGTCCGTATTATTAATCTGGAATGTTTATATTCCCTCCTAGTCTTCTTGGTGTCATTTTAATACAGTTGCACATTAGCAGAAGATGCATTATTGTTTTCCCATTGACATTCACAAGTTCATGAAAGATCTGATAGTGGTGAAAAACAGCATCGTTTTCTCTGCCAAATTTTGTCATTTTAAATTTGCAGTCTCTCATGCTTAACTTTGGTGCCCATAATTATCCACTGCATAATAACCGTTAAGAGCTAAGACCCTCAAAATCATTTAACATAAATTCAGTGTCTTACCATTGCATCTATTAAGTATAAATTTATCTTAGGGTGTGTTTAGCAGAGAAAATGTAAGTCTCTCATCTCTCTTTCAGATCTACCCCTTTTATGAAATGTTATAAAGATAATAAAAGTTCTTGGTTAAAATGTTTTTCCCCATTTGTTGCCTTATACCAGCATGGAAAGATGTTCTTGCGTAGCCTTTACAGTCTTCTTTGCAGGATACCAAGGTCATGTATCACTTCAAACAACGTACTGTCTCACGACTTGCACAGAACCATAGTCGAGGCTTATAGGAATTCACGTAGGTGAAAATGAATAATGGCTTTAAACCTTTCCCTCTGTGTTTCCACCGACTGCATCTCTCTTGGCATTCTCTGATATGGTTTCACAAAGAGCAAGAGCACAATCTCACTGACATAAAATGAAAGACTTTTTCCCTGGTATTTCCATCATTTTTAGCAATGAAGTCTCTTCACAACAGATTTTATCAGAATAATAAGCCATATGCCAATGCCACAGATAGCAAAAAAGGATATGATCATAATGAGACACATATAAATGCTAAAGTTTACTTCAAATTTTTGCTTCAGTATAAGTAATTGGTAATTTCATTGTCCCTCATAAGTAACACTTTTTTCTTTACTGCAAAACCATTTTAGCTTCTTCCCTTAAAGGAACTGAATTGTTTCATCTTTTTTGCTCAAAAGACAATGTGAGTTGTCCATTTATTCCATAAATTACCTAATGGCAGCAAACTCAGCTTAGTTTTAACATCAAAGAAATTTTTTATGCACTTAAGAGAATGCATTTGCCTGGCCATATGCTCAGTGTTGTACAAGGACCAAAGAAAGACCATCCCTCAGTCAGGAAGTGACTATCTGCAAACACAGGTGGGGTAGGAGATGCTTAGGATTAATGACTTGGAAGAACATTGCTCCAAAAACACATCTATGTCTGTCTTCCTAATTTTGTGAGGCTCTTAAAACCACATTGCAGGTGTAATTTTTCAGTCTTGGGTGAAAACTCAAGCATAAGATCATATATAACTATCAGAAACTGTCACAGAAATACACTTATTTTTGTTTGTCCAGAGTTAATTTCACATGAGAAGGTTTACTGGAAGTAGAGACAAAGATGTCACTACTGGTTCTTTGTGGAAATAAAAAGCTTTTTTTCCGTTGAACACATCTTTCTTTGGGGAGCTGGCATGCTCCTGCAAAGCTTAGCAACTTCAATCCACCAACAATGGAGAATTATTCAACGAGAAGCTCTGGGTACTCTGTACAAAATTAATCTTCTTATGAAATCCCAAGCCAATTGGACCTTGCTACAACAAGCACTTTGAGGTACCATCCTTCCTTTTGTGGTATGCTCAGTCTTCAAAAAGTGGTGGAAAAATATGCAGTGCAATAGCCAGAAATGAAGCAGGTGTGACAACAGCATTTTCATCTTGTTTCTAATTTGAGAACCTGTCATTCTCTCCCTTTGAGGTCCACTGGCACTTTGATTGATTTCTGTTCGGGCCCAGATCCTCATCGCTTCAAAACCAATAAGCCTTTCTTTGTATCATACAAAATACTGCAGCATAAAATCTTTTGCCTCTCATTATCCTTTAGCAGTATTTATGTCTGTCATGTTTCTAAATGTAATGAGCAATTTTTTAGGAATAAAGACACTAAACAAATTTCCCATTAACTGTCTAATGCATGGCTTACTCCTAAAAGTAGAGTTTTTGAAGAGCAAGAACTTGATGGGTATGTTAGTTTTAATATCATTTTCTCTTTCCAATTTTAAGAGAAATTCACATAACTAAATTCTGAAACTCTAGAGTCCTTTTTACTGTGTTATAAAACATATCTATTATAAAAGCACAGAGGGTTCAGAAATTGATGAAACACCTCAGAATTTTGGCATATTTTCAAGATTTCAAAAGATACAATACCATAACATGTACCAGATTATGAAAATCTGTATTATAAACATTTCCAGGTTCATCGTTAATAAAAGTCTTATTGTTGAATCTGTTAAGGAATGTAGTTGAGAAAAGTTCATTCACATAAAATGTTATATAAAAAAGGCAATTTATACAGTTTTCTTTTAATTAAAAAAAAAAAAAGAAGCAAAGAGAAAGTCGTCTCCTTTGAGTTCTTAGGCCAGATCAGAAACTTTGTAAAGTGAATAAGGACTATGGTGATGTTTGGATCGGATTTATAGAGAGGAATTTTACTTCAATAATTGTGTAAAAATGCTGTCTTTTTTATGTGACTTGCTTCTGTGTATAGTCACACACTGCTGACTGTAATAAAGAAAATAAGTTCCTTATTTTCCTTAAGATTGAGTGACACTGTACATGTATGTGTATATTCATGTGTTTAACTGAGAGAACAATTGAGTTTCCAAAGCTCTAATACTGATAAATCAAAAAGAGAGGATTTATAATTTATTGATATAAAACATTGATACAAAATTTAAGCGAATTCAGATGACATGGAATTAACGGAAGACAACAGAGAGAGACAGCTCTACTATCTTTTCCCTGTATCAATTTTTTAGAAAGGAACCTCATATAAAACTGTATTCACTTTGATGAAAAAGGTCCATGGTTTTTAACATTTTATTTTCTAAACCAGAAGGGTTAGTGGAAACTTTTCAGTAGCACCATTGGAAAAATAAAATATACCACTACCTAAATAGGTATTTCTTACCCTTCACTGCCTGAAGCTCCTACAGAAAAATAAAGCTGAGGAGTCCTCTGTATCAAATAGTTCTTGTAAAGCTGAGAGATGCCTAAAGATTCTGTTATTCTATTCCAAAGACACAGAAAAAGAAGTTTGGATACCACAGAGATTTAAAGAAACTCTCTCACTGCAGGTGTAGTGCTTTTCTGAGGCATTCTGGCATCCAGGATTCAGTCCCTTAAGGAACTGAGATTAGTCAGATTTGTATATCTACACATAAATCTGTGCCCAGCATGAGTCATCCAGGTCTACATCTCGCTGTGTTTTTCTGACAAATTATTTGTTTCCCTCAATAAAAAAATGGATTATCTTCATTATTAAAAAAAAAAGATTTAATTTTTTACATTCTCTTAGCTAGGCAGACTAGGATAAATGTTGTTGGTTTGGTTTTTTTTCCTCAATTTTACTACGTTCTTTCTTCCCTAGTACTTTCTCTGTGGCAAAATTGGATGATAAAAGACATGCTTATAAACCTATAGATGTTACAAAAAAGTAACAGATTAGTATTTTTGAGGGTAAGATTAGAGTTGGAACCACCTGAATATCATTTCAACTCAACAAAAACTTGTATGATTTCCACAAATAAGTAAAAATAATCAGCAGCACAGGTATCAATTGGGGAATGATCGAGCAGACAGTATTTCTACAGAAATTAATCTGAAGACCATACTGCATCACAATCTGATATAGTGCGTTTCAATGATAAAAAAGGGAACAGCTCTGTGGAAAGGGACCTGGGGATCCTGGTGGACAACAGCACGCTGTTCAATATCGGTGAACAGTGTGCTGCTGTGGCAAAGAAAGCCAACAGGATGATGGATTGCACCAACAAGGGCATCACCATCAGAGATCAGGAAGTCATTATCACACTCTACTCAGCACTTGTCAGGCCACACCTGGAATATTCTGTTCAGTTCTGGTCCCCGCTATAAAAAAAAGATGTGGACAGGCTGGAGAGGGCCCAGAGAAGGGCCACAAAGATGATCAAAGGACTGGGAAGCCTGCCATATGAGGAAAGGCTGAGAGAACTGGGTTTGTTGAGCCTTGAGAAAAAAAGGTTTAGGGGAGACCTTATCACCATGTTCTAGTATTTGAAGGGTGGCTACAAAGAAGATGGAGACTCCCTTTTTACAAGGAGTCACATGAAAAAGATGAGGGGTAGTGGGTACAAATTACTCCTGGGGAGATTCTGATTGGACACAAGAGGAAAATTTTTGACAACAAGAACAATCAGCCATTAGAATAATCTCCCCAGGGAAGTGGTGGATTCGCAAACATTGGACACTTCTAATATTTGTCTGGAGAGGGTGTTGGGCCATCTTGTATGGACCGTGCTTTTGCCAAGAAAGTTTGGATCAGATCATCCTTGAGGTCCCTTCCAACCTGATACTCTATGATTCTATGATTCTTCTGCTGCTGAGAAAGAGATTCCTGAAATCATGTAACTGCTTCTACTAACTTTCCCACAATTTATGTCATGATTATTTATGAAGGCAAATAAATTGCCCTGAGATATCACACAGAGTGCAGTAATTTTTGAATTGGTGTGAAAGTCATTTGAAAGTCTGTATTAAGATCTGCCCCACGATGGTCTGACAAACACTGTAAAGCATTTGATAAGCTTCGTATTCTTCTCTCATGTCTTTTGATGGATTTCTACACAAACTGCAAATCAGCCATAGAATTTTAGTAGAATTTTAGTAGAATTCAAACAAATCAGACTGAGAGAAGACTTGCATGCACTCATGCCTGATCCTCCTGTGCTACAAAGCAGTTTTTTGTTAATACAGGATGACTCAAATCATGCAGCTGGCCTCAACATAAGAAACAGGGATAAACAAACCAAATCTGTGAGTTGCCGCCTTATGCTTTTTTATTGCTTTAGAATATAAAACAACTCCCACCACATCTAAGCTTAAAAATCCAATTCTTGCTTAAAAACAATTTTTACTGTTAATTCTCTGGGGTTTTTTTATGAAGCTGTAACTGCACACAGTGTTGCTCACTGTGAAGGCCTGAAATATATCTGACTGATCACACGATCAGACTCACATCACTGTCATTTTCTGGCATAGATTTCAAGTTCCCAGTCTGAAATAGCAAATAGGGTAGCCTAAGTATAACTATATGGTCTAAAACACTGTATGTAGTTTGGATTGTATTTACCAAGTGCAGTTGTATTTTATATGAGACCAAGAAGCATTATAGTCCCATGCTGTTTTCACAAAATACCCTCTATGTAACACAGCACTTTGGAAATGTTTCACGAAGTCCCTGAGTGATATTTGAAAAACAGCTGTTAGTAACGGAGTTGTTTTATTTCAACAGTGCAGTTGTGTTTAAATGTAAAAGGGTTGGTATTTCTATAGCTTTTGAGAATGCAACAATTAAAACCAGCTCCCTTTGGTTGGCTCAGTGAAGTCACAACAGAGAAAAAAGCTACTCACGAAAACCATTTCATGTCCTAAAAAAGAATTGAAAAATACTGATGCACAAAAACATTATAATTTAATTATCATAAGAATGAATAAAAGGAGATGATAATTGCATCAGAAAAAGCTGTTCTGGTTTGAAGATAGAGCCCTTTTTCTTTAAATTCATAGCTAAGCTAATTTTAATTTATTCATTGTTATGCAAAACACTTCATGTAGATATTATATTCACTGTATTCTATCCTGAATCTGCACTGGCAGCAACAAAAATAGTGGAAGAAACTGTTGCACCATACATATGTAGGAACTATGATGTGGTGGGAAGGAATTTTGTAAAAACACTAATAAATAAACATAAACATAAACAAAAATATACAATACATCATAATTTAGGCATATTTATATTATTTTTAACATACACATTGTAAATGTATATATATTATAAAACACATAAATAAATGATTTGAAATAAGCCTTCATTGTTCTGAAAAATGTAGGTATAAATTACACTGCAGCTCAAAACCTTTGTGTATCTGAGGGTTACATTTGAAGTCTGGGTATACTTAGGTTCACTGACAACCCAAACCCATTACGTTGCTTTGTGCGTAGATTTATTTATAATGATTCATAGAAGCCAACATAAAGAATTAATAGGAAATGTCATAAAAATTTTGATCTTATTTTCCAGTACCTCTTGTGGAGTTTGCCAAATAATATGCAGATAGGTCTAAGTTCTGTAGCAGATAAAATAAAATTAATGGATGGTCCTACAATATGAAAAATTCAGAAAAGGGTTTAAATTCTTGCTTCAGCAATAGTTATGGAGCCAATCTTAGGACCCGTTAGAGCAGTCTTAATGGAAGATAATGTTGAAGAAAGGAGACATGATGAACACCAATATCATCCAAAAAGTAGGAAAGATGAGAAATGAAGAAAGTATGCTGTTGATTATGATTTTACAGATGAGTGTGAGCTGTGAAGCATGAATGCGAGTTTTCCCCAAATTCACATCTCTTTGAAAGTGACATTTTGGTTTCATTTTCCACATAAGTCTAATAATAACAACCAAACCATGCAGAACACCCCAGAAAAAAAGTGTAACTGTGAGGCAATATGAAAATTTTGTCAGAGGGAAATTTGTCTTCCACAAAAGAGCTGAGTAAACAGAAAAGGAAGGAAAGCGTATAGAAGTACTTTGCTCCTATGTACTATTTAATCATATAAAAAGCTACTATTTTCTCATTCTGCATCATGTTATGGCCACTGTCATGCAGAATGGGTTTCCTACAATGGTAACTTATCAATTATAATGGTTGTGTGAAATCATGGTGTAAAGCTCACAGGTTCCCGTGAACAGGCACAATATTAAGTGATCAGTGAGATTACCCTTGTCTGTGGACCAAAAGGGTTCTTGGCAACTATATCCTGTCATGCTGCTTTCACACTCTACACCATATTTTTGTAATTCAGGATGTTTTTACTGCATGAGTTTCAGTGTGAATTGCACTCATACTCTACTGCAACTTTGTGTGGTTTTTTGCCTGTTAATTTGTTTAGTTTGTTTTTCTTAAATGTGTGTTATTGGTTAGAATTTCTAGTTGTCTTATCTTTTACATGAATAGTAGATTTCACCAGTTCCACCATGTAGAATAGCAATCAATCACTTCAGCAGTGATTGTAGTCTTCTTAATTTTGAGGATTTATTTGTTTAGCTTTCACATGATGGAATTTCAAAAGTTCGTATTATCAAAAATGGCACAGAAGAAAGCTTTTTTCCTTGCAACATCGTTGGTTAGCACTGTTACATAGCAATGCTTCTTGATGAGGCAGCAATGAAATTCTTATCACTTAGATAACAAAATTTTCACCCTGAGAAGATTTCTACTTGTCTGAGAACTCCTGATTTGTGCCCTGTTCTTCAACAAACTTGAGGAGGCACAATTTGTTCTCTCTGCATGTTAGGATAGGGAAAGAACCAAGGAAAGTCTTACTCTGCTGATTTTGTGAGAAGAAAATCTACAGGAAAATTACCTGAGAAGTGACGGGTCATGAGAAGTGACTGTCATAGCTGCAACACTTCTTTCATTTCATTCTTCACTAAAAGGAATAAGCAGAGTTAAGAGAATGAAACCCACCAAAATATGTTAGAGAAGGGGAAAAATGGTGAGAAGGTAAAGAATAAAGTTGATAAAGTTGATGCAAATAAGCTTAAAGAATTGGCTGAAGTGATCTCAGACAACTTGTGAAGCATAAGGTTTGCAGAAGTGAAAATAATGGCTGTCTTTAAAAGGGAATAAGGAAGATCCAGAAGACGCTATATATTATGCTACAATATCTGCAAAAATAACACAATGCAATATTTGTGAAGATATGTAAGAAAAAATGAAAAGTAATATGAAAAAGAATGTACTTGACAAAAAACTCTCCTAATAACATCAAATCAATCAAATCTCCTCCTGTGACAGGATAAAAGGCCCGGGGATGGATTAGAAACTGTAGATATGCATATCCAAACTCTGAATCAGGCCTTTAACATTTATCAAATCTGCTCTGACAGTGTCTCGTAAGCAGGCTTTTAGATCTCCAGAAGGTAGGAATACAGAGTGGGTGGTAAAACTCTGAACTGGGAGCTGCTGCAATTCCACTGATGAACAGTATCAAGTGGATTTTTATGAACTGCAGGAATTTGCTTCGAGTTAGGACACGTACAGGCTTCTGCATTGATGCAGAAACAATCACCTGCACAAAGGCAGAATGGGGGACGACTGGCCAGGGGGATGTTTTGTGGAAGAGGGGTTGTTGATTCTAGTGTCTTGGTCAACATCATCATGTCCCTTCCTGATTCTACTGCCAAGTGGAAAAAGCGGCAGAGCTTGAGGCCATCCAGTGGACTCCTGCCATAAGGCAGATAGCACCAAGAAGAGGGTGTATTATATCTAGCTGCGAGTACTACATTTCAAGTAATTGACAGTGAAGAGGTTGCAAAAACAACAGCACAAAGAATAATTACAAGTCCATCCACAAAAGAAGGCTGAAACACCATTGAGACTCTAGAGCTGAAAGACTTAAGGACACTCCAGAACTTGATAATTAAGTGGAAAGGTTGTTTGTTAGAAAAATCGCCCCCATCTCCAAAGTGAAAAAGGAAGAACAATGGACTTAAATTTGGAGAGGGGATACTTAGGTTAGACACTGAGAAAAGTTTTATAATACTGAGAATTTTTAGCACCAGAGTTGACTGCATAGGCTGTGAGGTCAAGCAGTTTCTAATAACAAGTTAGGCAAAAAGACCTGAAATTATTTGAGTATAACTTAATACTATGCTGTAATAATATGATTTGTTGTTAACTTCAAATCCTCTACTTTGACATATAAGGTGGATATTTTTAATAATTTAGAAAAAAAAGTAGTTCAACATCACAGACATTATTTTCGTGAGACTGTTTTCCTTCTCCAATGTGAAACCAATTTAGGCTACACAGTCTGAAATTGCAGATAATATGGTGCAATTAGTTAAACACTGATGAGGCGATTCTGAAACAAAAGACAAAGCGTTCCTCCCTCAACCTGCCCCCCCCCCCCCAGCTATACATAGCTTCAGAGCAGCGGGTACATGGCTCAGCTGCTTGACAACGCAGACTGGGCAGGCTAATGAGTTTTAGTTAAGAAATTTTTCAGTCTAATTGCCTTGTTTGGAGAATTTATACAGAAGGACCTCATTAATCCAGGTTTGTTTGAACCAAGCTCTTTATAACCTCCTACAAATATTACCTCTCTCTACCAATCTCTCAGCTCATACCGACCAGCATTTGCTCTAATGAGAAATCATGAAAACCCTTGTCTGAGCATGGGTGGTGCAAAGTCATGGGCTGCGCAGCACATCAAGTACAGACAGAAGAGGACTCCAGAGCTGAAAGGAACCCATCTGTGCACTAAATTGTTGATGCAGGTACACTCGTAGAGGCGACTGTTCCCAGAGGATGCTGGCCTCCTCCCACGCCCATGTTTCAACCTAATCAATGCCGGCTACCTGGAGCCTCTCCATAACCTCATGAGCATTTTTTGCTGGCTGATGCCAAACCTCTTAACCAGCTTTTGAGTCTTGCCATTAGGACTTAATGTTTCTTGTATTTAACTGAATTCTCTACTGAGATATACATGTTTACGTTTCTAAGGTAGCACATTAAAAGCACAAATGTCTTCTTGGCTTCTAAATTTGAGCGCTGCTGATCTCAGGCACAGCACAATATTTGGTCAGAAGCCTCTGCCTGAAACTCTAGTAAGGCAGAACAGCCTTACAGCAATTGACAAGCTTATTCCAAAGGAAGAATAACCAGATCCAGCAAACTTCTATCCCAGCAAAGTGAGATTTTAAAGCATCTTAGTGTCCAGTCACTCCGATATTCCTTTCCCTTCTAAACTGCAGTTTCATAACAGGGTTTTCAGGAGATTTTTCCCTTCACAGTAGAGATTAAAGATCACCAGTGCTGATTTTCATGATGCCCTCCCAAAACCAGAGGGAAGTTTTGCTTTTTTATCTTGCTGCTTTTTTATCATTATATTTTCCAAAGAGAAAGAGAAGGGATGTTTAAACTAAAAGATGATGCCAGCAGCAGAACAATGGGCAGAAACTGGCTGTGACTGAATTTAGGCTACAGATCAGAAAATACTTTCCAATCATCACGCAGTGAGGTCCTAAAGCAGTTTCCCGGTAGGAGGGGAGAAACACATTTCCTCCTCACTCTTAAGAAGGATTTCAAGGAGCTTGTGAATCTTATTATATGAGGCAATTGCACTGACAGTAGGATTTTTTGTGTCTTTGCTCTTACTCTAATTCTTCCCAAATGCATACCCAGGAGGGATCAGAAACAAAGCTGAGCAAGGTGTGAGATACATGGGAGTCTGCAACAGAAATGTCCCTTTATACGCCCCGTGTCCCTCTGACACCACTGCGCTCCAACTCCTGCTGCTCAGGGACTTTTAGGATATCGCAAGTCTTCTTCATAAAACTTCTATGTGTGCCACAGAGGAAGTGGTGGACTTTGCTAATTAAGAACTTTGTTATGGAGTATGGTATCTTTGAGATAAATTTATTTCAAAATTCTATGTCACATTCACTTTTAGTTTATTATCTATATCAATACCATATACCATTCTTGGTAAGCTATGAACATGAATTTCATAATTATTGGCCTGAACTAACTGGATTTCAGGGTTTTTTTATGTAGTTATCCTGCATAATAAAGTGAACACAGATATGCTAAGGCTGAATCACAGGATAAATATGTGTATGCTCCAGCAAGCTGATGTCTCTCATCCAGATGTATTTAGAAATGCATTCTTTTAAATTCAATTATGTGATTTAATAGTAATAATGATACAGAGGAAAACTACCATTATTTTATTTTTTTAACCAGCTTAATACATTTTCACACTTTTTCAAACTATATTAATGCTAATCTCTACAGCAAAAACCTCAGCCTATTTTTATAGTACTTTTAAGAGCAACAATATTGTATATATGAATGCTTTAAATTAGCCATTTACTTAATTTATACCACTGTTTATATTTCTTTGGTTCCTTACTTCATTGGATTAACAAGATGTAGGTTCCCATGCTGAGAAAAATTCATGCATTTGAAGCCAACATATTTCTTAGGAAAAGAGAAACAAACTTTGTTCTTGATTCTTTGGGTTCTTCAAGTAGAGAATGCTAGGTAGAGCTGGGCAATATAACAGATTTTTTTAAAACTCATCTCATTTTCAGAACCAAAATTGAGAATTTCAGCAGACAGTCAAAATCTTTCTTTATGAGAGAAACATGGCACTGGCAGAATAAAATCAATAACTATAAAAATCACCTACTTCTTACTTTTTTTTTCTAAATACAATATTTCAACATTTTCCAGTAAATACAGAAAGAACTAGCAGATAAAAGGTCTTACATAAAATATCAGAATGTAAACTGCAACATCCATGGGGAAACAACTAAGGTTTAGCAAATCTTAACACTTGACTGAGAAGGTAAACCACAAGACTACTAGAGTTCTGACACCTTAAGTCACTGGATTATGCTATGCTGGCACAGCACGGTGATGAGAAACAGGCAAGAAATTCCAATTTATATTAATTTAAAGCAAGTGATTCACAGACTCTGTATACTAATCCTGTAAGTTGTTGCATTTGAAAACCCTTGGTTTCTCAGTGAAGAGACAAGACTGGACACTGGCTGACATTGACGTTACTGAATAAATAATATTTCAGAATACAACTCTAGTTTTCTATGAATTTATTATTTCCAGGTGGTAAAATGAGTTACCAAGAGAATTACGAGAAGTTCAGGCATCAGATAAAAAGGAAACAGAACAAATGAAATGAACCATTATGCACTCTGAAACCTTGATAGATTCGAATCATGGAATGAATGATCTGCTATGAAAATTTCCATTTCTCAGTAACATCAAAGGTACCCTAACAGAACTGCAGAGAGTTTTAAATATCAGATCTGTCTTCAAAAAATAAACATAAGAACATTACTTACTAGCATCTATTTATCCTGGTACTGTGAACATTGCTTATGTCACAATGAAATAGGGATGTTTACGTATTTATCTACAACGTATTTTTTGACTGTTTTTCCCACTGACAATAACCGCCAGTAAGATCTTGCAAAGATAAATAAGGTGGGAACTGTATTTACCAACAGAATACATTGCAGGTATGTTTTCTAAAATATATTTCATCTACTTTATGTTCTGATTTTCATTTGTATCTATTTCAAATCAGAGCATGAATCCCATGAGACAGAACGTAGATGCTGCATAAAAGAAGTTGAGAATGATACACAGTAAAGCAACAAAATAGACTGGGGTAAAATTTGAAAAACTATCAAAGGACTGTGCAGATACAGTTAAGGTCACATAGTCCATGCAAATGCATAAATAATTAACATAATGATATTGATCATTTGCAACTTAAACATATTTTGTTGCAGGAAGTTTTGTCTGTAACATTTAATGCTTTGGGGTTTTGAAGAAGAAGGGGAGGTTGAAGGGCTTTCTAGGAATGTCATGGAGTTAGTTTACTGGAGGGTTTTTGGTCTGTTTTTTAAGGAAAACCAAAAGCCAATGTATTTCAGATACTGTTACATCATACATCCATCACGACTCACATTTAGATTTTGCCTCTAGCATTTCTTTTCACAGACTGCAATGCCATTTTTCTCTTGGAACTCTCATTTTCTCTTCATTTTTCAAGTAAGCATTAGCTCATCAGAGCTATTTGTAGTCCCTTTTCTTTGCAAGAATAAACAGTTCCTCTGTTCTTTCTAATTTAGGGGGAAAAAAAGAAGCACTTTAAAAAAAATGAGTTTTGTACATTTATAACATTGTGCCAGTTGCTATTACTTCACTATTTTGAAATCTCAGGGTCTTTGCTCTGGAGTCATCCCCTGCAAATCCTTTATGTTATTTCATGTTTTTTTAATTGTGCTAACATAATTACCAGAAATTATTTTTTTCAGACCTTTCAGAACACTGAATACATGAGGAAGCGAATCTTTGTGCAATCAGATGCACTCATAAGCAGTTCTACTTCACTACAATGGTATTTAGAGGATATTAACTTGTTATGAACTATCCTACAGCAGTAGGATAATTAAAATGGAAATCCAACTTTTAAAATAATATTTGGAGTCTTCTCTGCCCCCAAATGATATAGTATGCATATATCAATTCCCAAAACTATACTTTTCTACTCTGTACAACATGCAATACATAAAAAAGGCTTTCAAGAAGTAATTAATCTTCCCCTTGGCAATCTTGGTGCATTTTTTCCTGGAGTTCTCAATTTTGGTAAAATTTCCAATTTTAGAGGGTCCTGTTAGGTTTTACAGAATTAAACCAAACAATGAATGGGGTTTTTTTTTTAGTGTTTTTGAATGAAATACATGCATTTTAAATTGGATTTGGATAAAAATACGTTGAAAGAGCCATGTTTCTCTACTAGTGATTTTAAGATCAACGTGGCTTGAAACAGCTATCGACAAAATAAGAAAAAAAAAATTCAAAACCTTTTTTGGCAGCTAGAGTGCTGAGAAACATTATATTCCACATCAGCACTGATACTGATCTTTCTCAGAAATTAGTTATGTTCTTTCCTAATACATCTTTTGGTGTGTAATTATGGAAAAAATAAGCTATACAAACAGTGCGACTTGCCATTTTAGAAATCAGATAATATTACTTGGTTCTGAGTATGTGTATATGATCTTTTAATTTTCATGCTAAAGTAGAACAGAGAAACAGGTTTTTATTATGAGGAATTTAAAATATCACTTCTTGGAAAAGAATCATTATAGACGTGAAAGCATCCATATAAATCAGAGACACAAATTTTCATTTATAATTGGACGTAGACATAACTAGATAGATAGTTCTGAAGGAGAAGTACAGTCTTCTCTGCCCCATTTTTTTGAGCGAAGAGCATCATGGGCTTAAAAAAAATATTGAGAGACGCATGTCTTTCCCAGCCCTGACAAAGTGTGCATTGAAAGAGTAGAAATCTCAAGGGTACCGCTTTACTTTTATGAGATTTTTTTTTTCCAATCAGTGAAACAGGATCTCACAACCTCAGCTAATCTTTGTCAAGCACTACCACTTAAGCACCTAATATAGAAATATCTGCCTGGATATGATAGCAGTACAAAGCTGAACAAAACCATTAGCCCCAGTTCAGACTTGAAGAGGAATGCAATGTTGAAGCAAAACTTAATCCAGAACTAAACTGCACATCTTTTTGTTTGTTTACCATTTGCAGTTCTCCAAAACCTTATGTAAGTAACAGCTTTTCAGTTTATGTCCTTAAACAGACACTTTTGTCTAAGGAAAAGCCTCTCTTTAGCTGCAGAAGAGTGAAGGCTGGAAAAGCGTTCAAGGAAGTATTTTTTAAAACACTGCTTTTCCTTTGTTTTTAAAGAACTTACTTCACTAGGCTGCTGACTTTTCCAGTATTAGTGAGAGGACATTAGACTAGACCTTCTGTGAGATCCACTATGGCCTTTTCAATAGTCCTTATTTTCCTGTGTTACCACAGTCTTCTACAACTTGTATGAAGTAATCCATTGTATTGAACACATTAAAGCAAAACCTCTCCAATTTTCAGGAAGAAACAGGCTGTCCTTCTTTCACCTTCTTGAAAATGGTCTTAAACCAATTTTGGTTTTGTCCTCAGTGAAATGAAGCAGTTGTGCTGGAAGACCCCATGACATCTTCTGGAAAACAAAGAGACCACAGAAACATTTTCTCAGCAGACACATTCAACCCTCTGCATGCCAGTTACTGTACTTTGTGAAGCGAGTGGTATCATTACACACCACGAACATCTGAAAATAGTAAGTACTCTAACACCTCCAATATGAAGAGCCAGCTGGAGATGCATATAAATATCCATGGTGGGTTAAGCCCAAACTGTGAGTGGGGCATTGCTGCAGGCTAAGGGAAGCAAAGACCTGACTCAGCTGTTGCCTCCCAAGGGCACCCAAGCTGAGACCTGTGTCGCAGGTGCACAGGTTTCCTACTGCCCATTTAACTACCCTGCAGGTTTATCTTTTTCCCCCTTGCGTATCTAACTAACGTGTCTGCAAGTTGGGAGGATTGAATAATGTTCCCCAGGTAGCTGGCTGGGCAAGCATTTTATACAGATTCCTAAAATTTGGACCTGGCACTTGTTGTTGCCACTCAAAGCCTAAAAAAAGAGTTAAATTAATGTGCATTAGAATTATTTTCCTTAATTGCCATTTTCCCCTGTTCCCTATTTTCTCTTTTCCGCTAGCATTCAATTTTCTTCCCATTGAAGTTAATGATAAAATGAAATCGATTTAATTTGTGCCAGCTCAAACTCCCAGTGAACATAAATGAAGTTCGGACTTCACATCTTCTCATCACATTTTTTAATATCATTCATGAAAAATAATCCTTTTTTCTGGATTCACACAACTACCTCAGCACACCAAGGTACTATTACTGAATTCATCAATTAATTTGACTGCTCAGTGACTCAAAGTTAAGCACAGATGAAGGAGCATATATGAGAGGCAGAAAGATCACAAATTTCTATGAAAGATCATGGAATTCACAACTCTAGGATACAGCGAAATAATGATATTGATCTGTGCTGTTATCTATATTTATGCCAGCCTGTGACATTTAAAGTTGTGTGTGCTGTGTTTTTTAAGTATTTATTTCATACAAAAGAGTCATAATTTTATAAAAATGAAACTTGCCTGTAAGATATATCAGATACAGTGAGCAATAAATGAACTTCCCTGCCAAAATCAAGAAGGCCCAAGGGAATGGCTTTCTGGACTAAGCCCTAGCAAAGGAAAATGTTTCTCTAAGGGAAAAAAAAAAGTGTAAGATAAAAAAAATAATCCTAGGAAGTTGGCCTGAAGAAAGCCACCCCAGACAAAAAGATGAAATTGCCTCATATTTTAACACAAAGTGAAGTTTCTGCAGTTTTGAGCAGAAGACAAATACTCCTTGATGAATTTTATCTCCTATTAGTCTTCCCAGAAATAAGTTCAAAAGGATCTTTCATGTAGGGGGATGTAGCTCCGTTCAAGTTGTAAGCCAATAATCAGTTCATTCATACTGTTAATACAGTATGGGAAATACATTAAAGCTGAAGATTTGTCATCTAATTGTAGTAAAGCTTTTTACACAACTACTTAAAAATATTTAACAAATAAATACTGTTTCAAAAATAAAATGACCATTTTCACACCTTCTTCACTCTCACATAATCTTATTTCTGAAAAAGACAAAGTTGATTTTCAAATGGTTTTGAAAAAATAAAATCAGGTGAGAATTGTTACCTAAAAAACAGAGGTTTATTAAATGCATAAAGGATTGCATTTAGAATTCAAACTTACCAATAGAAAATCAATTAGAGGTCTGAAGCTGACATGAATTAAACCGTCATCTACATACTTTTCTGCAGAACTATAATAGCTTTATTTCACTTGAAGAGAATGCACAGGGTTTTAGTTATTGTTGTCCTGTTCTAGAACAATCCAACAGCATTTGGACTGTGCATAGCATTCACAGTCCAGCAGAGCTGTTGGAAGGAAAAATTCTGATTTAAAAACTCAACTAGCCAAAATTTGCAAAAAAATGGTCTTAAATGGCCAGATATTTTTACCATTGGTCCTAATGTATATCAAGAGCGCTGTAAATAAAAACCACAGACAATCCCTGTATGAAATTCTTATGGATAGATCCATAAAGTTACTGAATACCCCACCAATGCATCTGCATCAATACGATTTATGTATAATTTATGATGATAACTTAAATTATTGCAAGGCTCTAATAAAATGTCTGAGGACTATTCAACTACAAGTAAAAGAAGCCTCTCCAGAACCTGCCTCTGAATTGTGCTGCTCTTGGGAACCTGCAGACTGGGTCTTCATCAATGTGCATCAACCAGGAAAAAAAAAAAAAAAAAAAAAAAAAAAAAAACCACTCCAGCCTAGATGGAAAAGACTAAATGACTTTATCAAATCACTATGTCTTCTCACACAGCTAATAAATGTCAAGGCCTTTCAACTTGGATACCTGCTTCTCTTGGTAAAACTTAGATAACTCCATTAAACTGCAACCCACTGCTGTTTGCCCTGTCTGAAAACTCCAATCCAGAGAAAAACCCTGCCAAGTCTTGAAAAATGAGACTTGAGTCTAGCAGAAGATTAAGCATCTTCTGGTGAACAGAGCAAAGAAAACCTGCCAGAACAAAGTTGCTATGCCCTCCAGAAAATAGACTAACTCCTAGTTTCCAAGCTGGGCATGGCTAGTCGTTCTCTGGTTATTTTCAATGGCACTAGCCTGGATCATTTTGTTCTGACCAAGTAACATACCGTTAACACAAGATCAACAAATCAGAACACATAAAGACACTGTGTCCTCCAAAAGTCGAAGGTCTTTATATCATCACATAAACCATAAAAATACATTTCCTCAATTGGCCTACCATTATGCTGAAGACTTAAATGTTTCAAAATGTTGTGTGTATTCCTATATACTTCCTCACTCTAGTAAAGGTGTCCCCATGCTTCCTATGGCATGTAATTAGTCGGTGAAAAGACCAGTCTGGTATCCCCAGAGGGCAGAAATACAAGATTATCCTGGATGACAATAAATTGTAATTGATCCAAGTTGATCTGATATCAATACGCACAAAGCTCCAGCTCCTGCCCTCCGTCTGGGGTTGGGAGCCCCTGGGAACATTTGTTACTTGACAGCAAATAGAATGTACTACATGGGGCACAGTAACTGTATCAAAAATACTAATTGTCAGAATAATACTTGATGTTTCTTTGATAACTCACAAAACTGTGAGTTCACATCATCTTCTCCACATACTTCCTTAGGAGCCTATTTCATTTGTGGTACATCTGCACACCCATGGCTCCCATGGGATTGGTTTGGGCCATGTGTAACCCCAGCTATTTGACTTTTGTCATCTCTTCCTGCTGAATATTACCGGAAAAGATGAGCTATCTGAGAGTATGAAAGATTTGGGGCTCATATGTTCCCCATGAAAGGAATTGGTTATTAGCTATTGTTTTAGAGGAAATTAGTAATGACACTGCAGATTCTTTTGACCAATTAGCGACTGAAATGACCACTGTTCACATAGTCTTCCCTCAAAACAGCTTAGCACTTTATATTTGCTTACAAGGGTGGAGTTTGTGCCCTAATTGGAAAAGAATGTTGTACCTATACCCCAGACAATTCTGAAATTATTTATGTATTTAAAAGGCGGGTAGATATGGTGCTTAAGGACATGGTTTAATGGTGGTTTTGGTGGTGTTAGGTTAATGGTTGGACTTGATGATCTTAAAGATTCCTTCCAACCTAGACAATTCTATGATTCTATGAGTTTATGATTGGAGTGAGCACATTAAAAAAGAGGCAGCCAAAGCAAAACAACTCAAAAATTGGCATTTGTGGAGATGGTTTGAAAACATAATTGAAAATTTAGGGTTGTTAGGTAAAAAGATATTGTATAATACAATATTCCGTTCATATTACTGTTGTTAGTCGTATTGTCTGTGCACTCAGGGCTTATTCTCAACATGTCATCTGCCAAGATCCCATAGTTAACAGAAGTGTAGAAGAGCATTGCCAAAGGGGAGGCCTTTTTTAGCCCTGGCTATGGCAGTCCCCTGTCCTACATGACTCGTGGGATGCAGGGCTTGTTTCACTCTCCCTCTTCCCATGCCTTCCCAAGCCATAACCATGAGTGAGGTCCTCCAACATGAAGCCGGCTGGCTGGGCTTGTACTGTGGGATACAGGGCTCTGACAGAGGTGTCTGACACCGCTGGGAGGTACCTCTTCCTCCTCTTTGATGTTGCAGGGAGCACAGGCTGGTGACTTCTGTTGGGTGTGTATCCTTAACAGCTGAAGTGATGCTGGTGCGATTAACAGGAGGATTGTCTGAAAGGAAAAGGTTGAAAATGCACAGCCCCTCTCACTGTATTTGAATTTGTTGATCAGAGAGCAGGACCTCCTGTTTGTGTGTCCGTGTGTGTGTATGGTTTTGTCCTCGTGGCTCCAGAATTACAACAGCTGGTGATCTGGGATCTTTTTTTCTAGTTGTTGGGTTCGTTTTTTCCATCTGTTATCTCAGAGGTGCTGTATGCTTTTCTCATTGATTCAGTTTTGGCATGTGGTGGGTCCATTTTGCCCACTGTCAGAACCAGCTGTGGCAGCAAAGGGCAGTCCATGTCTTCCTGCGGCACCAGCCACCCATCAACCCACCCGCACTACCAAGCCCTGCCAGTTATACCCAATTCACCAGCCCTGCATGAAGTACTCCTGGCCACACAAATAACAGCGGCAGTTTGTTCTCAAGACAAAACAGCTTTATTAAAATTCAGGCATCACCCAAGGAAATATTTGCCTCTCTCTCACCTCCTGGGCTGGGCTGGGGCCCGTCTCCTCCAGATGAGCACCTTCCTCATCTCTTCTTCATCTCCTCTTCTCTTGCTGTGGCCCTTGCTGTGACCTTGGGACCCACTGACCTCTGTCACCAGTATTGTGAGGTCTTTGAGAGGCTCTCGGGCTTCTTTGGGGTTTGCTGGTGTCCCTCTGCCTTGCCCTGCCCTGTTTCCTTGGGCTCCTGGGGCAACTCCTGGTTGTGTCTGGAGCCATTTCCAGGAGGTGTCTGGTTGTGCCTGCTGACTGCCTGCTAGTGCTGGAGCCATGACTGCCTCTTGCAGGGCTGGGCAGGGTGCTGGGGACAGCTGGCTCCCTTTGGGAAAGCCGGGGACGCCCAGGCTCCTGCCCTGCCTACAGCCCAGGACCCCATGTCAGAACTCCAGGGCCATCAGCCCCTGCCCCAGTGATGCCACAGCAGGGCTGTCTTCCAGCTCCCCACAGCCCTGCCCTGTCCAGCCATGGGCCCAGCCTCCACCTGTCCCCAGGGAGATGCCTGATGCGTGGGGCTGGTGCTATGCCGGTGCTCCCAGCTGCCCCGCTCCTGGCTGGGGCAGTGGGATGGGCTCTGGCTGGGAGGCCTCCCCATGGGAGCCACCATCCCTGTGGTGCCCTGGTATACACTACAGTTTCTTAAAACCAGGCTCTGATACCTAGTGCAAAATGGTTTATTATGGAAAGACAAGCCTATTACAGAAGATCTAATGATCGACTATGGATAACGTGGAAAAGAGACAGCAGCCGCACTCTGTAGCTCCCTTGTGAGAGTGACCTGCTGAAAATGTAATTGGCCTCTTCATTAGTGAAATCTGAAACAACAGAGTCACAACTAGAAGTAAGGCTCTTGGGGGAGAATTGCAGTAGCCTGCTACTTGAAAGACTGTTGTTTGTTTTTAATTAAAGTCAGTATTATAACAGGAGTGAATTAACATACTGCAAGACTAAGGTTCATGTGTGGTCTGTTGAGCTGAAGCACAGGAGGTAAAATCATGGTACTTCTGAAGAGGAACATATGTGTTGACTCTATTCTAACTCGATACTGCTAATAATTCATCTCAGCTTTTTCCTGATGCTACACTACATACAGGGGGGACCTCTGAACTGAGAAACCTTGAGAATTACAAAGCTCATTGAAATAAGGTGCTGAAGCAGTGAAAAAAGGTTTCAATTATTTTTTTGCCTGGCATGCTTGCTCTGAGAGTATGACAGTGTTGTCCCTTTCCCAGCAATCACTTAACGTCCAGGGTAGTAAAAGCATTGCAAGTGGACGATAAGATACTTCAGTAATTAAAATGCTTACAGGGTAGGAGCCCTGGTAAATCATAAAAGAAAATAATTATTTGTCCATGGAATTATCAGGCAGAGCAATAAAAATTCCACAGTATGGTCTAGTTTTTACAGCTATGGCTCAGGTTTCTCTCCTGGTTAAAGTTTCCAAGCCAATCCATTATAAATACAGATTCTGCTTGCAAGATTAAGATTTTTTGAACCAGAGGAGAAAAAGGACTGGAAGCAGAGAGAAAAAGCAAGGAGCCCCAAGGGAAAACAGAGACCAACTGCCTTATGAGACTGACTTTCAGCAGATCGGCAGGGCTGGACAGTTTTAGACAGTAGCTTATGAGTTGAAAATGAAAATAAGAGCAAAACCCCATGTGGAGGTACAAAACCTAACTGTCAAAACAGGAAACTAAAACAAAGTCAGAATGGGTCGGTGCAACTCAACCACATGTAAATACTAAATATTGAAAAGCTTGAGGTCTTCTCAACTGGTTCATCATTACATCACATGTGCTCATCTCTTCCCAAGCATTTTGCAGAATTTTTTTAACAAAAGAACCAGAGAAATTAGGGCTGAAACAGGCTTAAGATTTTCAGCCCATGCCCCCAAAGCAGGATGACTATATCTGAACCGTCCTTGGCAGACATGGTACACACTGTTCTTAAGAACTTCTAGTGATGGGCACTCTGCAGGCTTCCTAGGCAAGATTCTGAGGCTTTGTTATCCTGACAGTTAGAAACCTTCTTCTGGATTCTTAACTAAATCTAAAGCTGTCACTCCTCCTCTTCCCTACAGTGCATACAGAGAAGAGATACCACGCCTCCTTTTGAGAGATGACCTTTAGCATAGCATTTGTGTGTTTTGATACTATGGGATAAGATGTCTGTGAAGTAAGCTGTCCCTAGACATCTGATAAAAGGCAGAATGCCTATGGAGAAGTTAATAATTCTCACTGTAGAGTAAGGCTTGAAAAAGCTGCAAAAAAAGAAGAAATTGTTAAAAACAAAGAAAAAGAAGATATGGAATATTATGATCTATTCCATATGTTGAATAAGGCAACAATTCTTAACAACAAATACTAAATAATAACATAATTAAAGACTTGCAAGTCAGCTTGCATATGAGCACTGAGATAGGATTGGTACCATTAAACCTGTTTGCAGCTTTAATATTCTTTTAGTTTGTTGTGTTTATTGATATCTATCATAAAAAAATACATTATACTAAACTGAAGACAAAAAATGTTTTAATCACAAATGAAACATATATATCTCCATTTAACTGATATGAAAATATGTTTTGGGCATCAATGTTTTTAGTTTAGAACAACATCTGCAGTCATTGCCCTTATAACTGCTTGGACGCCCTAAGTGTATTAACTGATAGAACACACGAAGTTTCCATTAAAACATAACAGATGTTAAACTCCATTTTATTCAACTCTTATTAAATTAGTTATGTTGCGTGTAGTTTTCAAAATGGTGTGTAATTAACTTCATGTCTAATCATTACAAACTCTGTAGTTGTATCCAGTTTCTTCTCCTGGACCTCTCTTGCAGACAATTTTCAAGAAGTTTTCTTATGTTGCCAAGATGCTAGATTACAGAATAGGATTTCTTTCCTCAAAAGATATTTCTGCCATTTTGTTTTCACTTGCCTTAATTTCCTTTGTTCTCTTCTTCTGTTATTTTACTTGCTATATGATGTTATGTTATTCCCTGCCACAAGTGCAATGGGGCTTGGCATAATCATTCTCCCTTTACCCAAGTCAAGAGAATTTCTTAACCGAATAGACTCTGTTTTGTTAATTAATTGTTTTGTTCACACTGGAAAGGTTTACTACGTATTAAAAAATTGAAAGTGTAACACCAAGACACAAAATGAAGGGATTTAACCTTAGCAAGATAAACTAGAACCTTTTTGCCCTGAAATGAAATGTTGAATTCAAGCAACAGTAAACCAATTTCTGTTTAAAATGCGCTATTGTCTTATGAATCATCAAGGAAATGAAAAACATTTCACCTGAATTTTCTGACAAAGTCGTTATCCTTATGTAGGGAATATTTTTCTAGTATGAAAACACTGAAATGCTAGCAAGTCTGGTGAAGTGTACAACCGTGACTATTTAATTGCAAGTGGTTACTTTAACAGCTTAATACTTTCAAATTTCAAGGACCATGTAAATTGCCTATTGAATTGATGTCTGATGGTTAAAAAGACTTTGCAATTCCTCCTCAATAGTCCTGTTTCTTATAGCTGGCCTTTGTAATGTTGGTGAATTTCAAGTAATTTGAAACCTTGCTATCATTTGTTTTAAAGTTGTCTCTGCAGAGTATTTCTACTTAGGGCAAACTACGTTCTCTGTTACACTCATTTATTTCCCATCGATTTTAATGAATATAAAGCATGATCAAATATCAGTCTTCCAAATGATGACTCATATGGTTTCAATCCACCAGAGAAATAATTCTGTACAGCAGTCAGCTTCTGTGAGTACAAGCTTTAGTATAAGGGAAACTTTTCTAACTCTTTTTGTAGGAAACAGGCATATTATTTATCCTACCTGTGCTGCTACAGCCTGCAAGTGTAGCTAAACAACTAAGGACATGAAATTAAGTTACAGTATTCATTACAAAGACATATTTGCAGCCTTTGATAATTTCACTGAGCACCAGTTATGAAAAATCATGGGATTTGGAGAATGCTTTAACTACAGTGAGAATCTGATGAAGCAGAAAAATTTTGGAAACCTTTCTCATATCAGTGTTGTCAAAACAAATATTTCAAATATTTTGTTTGTACATGAGAAAACATGCATAGTGTACTGCTAATTCTCAAACAGTTTCTCTCATGGAAATGTGCTTCCTAATACAGTTGGTGACACATCAGGTCAGTTTTGCTATTCATCTAAAAGCTATGTATTTTACTCTACAGACACAAAGTTACATTTAATTATTGAAAAGTAGTTTAAATGAACACCATTACTAATGTTGTTTCCATCATTTAACAGAACAGCACTTAAGCAACTTTACTAGCAGAGAAGTACGTGGCAAGCAGCTGAAGAACTGTTTCATGGTGTTTCTTTTTTAATGACATTGGCTATATACTTTTTCTTTTATATACACTGAGCTACAATTTTAGAAAAGTAATGGGTACTGGACTTGGGTAGTTACCTTGTGTATTGTCAAGGGATGTCACATTTGACCACATCCTCAAGGAAAGATTCAAGGAAGACTTATTGAAGACTACAAAAGCAGTATAAATACGAAATTTTAAAAATTATAAATTTTTAGGTGCATGCTGAATTATCATTAGGAAAATAAATATTGCCTATTGCCTATTGCCTGTAAGAAAAAGATTAGCAGAGTGCTTTGCTCATTCAATGCAAGAGAAATCTGTTCGGGATGTTACTACACAATAAGCACCCATTAATAGAAATAGCCTGAAGAAACTATGGGAAAAATTGAAGTCCTTGAAAACAATCAGTAGTGAAGAGCAAATTAGTTGGTCTGTCTTCTTCAGGTATAAAAGATGCTAAAAGTTCCAAACAATAATTGCCACGGTGGTTAAAAAAAATTATTACCTACAAAGCTTTGAAATAATTCTTTTGGATGTGATTTTTCTAGGTAAGTTTTGTAACTGTTAAGAAAGTAAATCCAGCAAATCTTATCTAAAGAAACAAAACCAATTTTCTTTTCTTAAGTAATATGAAAGCTTATTACATTATAGACCTTATAAAATCATTTTCAAACTTCTTCTAACATGATTGATCAGACTGGCTTGGAAGGTGCACAACAGGCAACAGTTACATACTTCTACATATCATCTATTATTCCAAAATCTTTACATTTATGGTCATTTATTTTCCCATAATTACAGCCAAAATAATCAAATGTTATTTTGGGAAAAAATAGATCAAAACCAAACCAGTGCTGAGGCCCTTTAAAGGCACAATTGCTCTGCGTGAAACCAGTAGTAACTTCCTTCCACGGTGACATCCACTGAAAGGACAAGAAGAGAAATGCATTTGGTCTGATAGGATTATGGAACTTCTGACATTAGCCATATGCTCTCCTCCACTGAAATGAGGAGACTATTAGTCTGGGATAAGAAGGGCTGAATAATCATACATGCAAATGATTTACTGGCATACTTACAGACCTAGAAACTTCAATGTTCTCCTTGATGAAAATCACCAAGAGATTCAGCAGAAATCTCCATAGTGGATTAACTTTAATAAATTAGAGATAATGCACTGTGGATTCGTAATATCTCCAGAGTGTCCTTATGTTACATTAAGTTAGCTTCAGAGCAAGTAACAGAATAATGATATGAAATACCCTGGAGCACTGAGGAATATCATGAGATACACTTGCATTCAATCTAGACTGTTGTCAAGGAAGACCAAGTCAATTCTTTCCTGTAACTGACTGCCTGACTTCTATAAAATGTCCCTCAAAAAAAAGCTTATAATGTCTTAAAAAGTTATACACAGTGGTTATTCCAGAGGAAGACCTATGTCAGAATAAAAGACCTTAATTTTCTTCTTGGAAGATTCATTCATAAGATCAGACAATGATAGGGTAAAGCTATATTAATTCTAATTTTTTTTTTAAAGGGAATGTTTTCACTGAAGAGATTATCTGTTAAAAAAAAGTTTTGATAACTGACCAAATGTTTTTGTCATTACATTAAGCACTTTTTTCCTACCTGCTCAATCTGGCTTTAATTACATGTTTAGTAAACAAACAGGTGTTAGGCGCATTAAGATTTTGATTTCTTTTCAAGATCTTATTTAGAAGTCCTACTTTCATTGCAGTTGTGGTTTAACCCCAGCTGGCAACTGAGCATCATGCAGCTGCTCACTCACTCTCCCCTGGTTGGGATGGGGAAGAGAATTGGAAGGACAGAAGTGAGAAAACTCATGGGTTGAGATAAAGGGAGTTTACCAGGTAAAGCAAAAGCCACACACAAGCAAAGCAAAATAAGAAATTTATTCCCTGTTTCCCATTGGCAGACAGGTGTTCAGCCATCTCCAGGAAAGCAGGGCTCCATCACATATAACAGTTACTTGGGAAGACAAACACCATAATTCTGAACGTCCCCCCCTTCCTCCTTCTTCCTTCCTGCTTTATATGCTGAGCATGACATCATATGGTATGGAATATCCCTGTGGTCAGCTGGGGTCAGCTGCCCCGGCTGTGTCCTCTCCCAACTTCTTGTGCCCCCCCAGCCTACATGCTGGTGGGGTGGTGTGAGGAACAGAAAAGGCCTTGGCTCTGTGCAAGCACTGCTCAGCAATAACCAAAACATCCCTGTATTATATCAACACTGTTTCCAGCACAAATCCAAAACATAGCCCCGTAGTAGCTACTATGAAGAAAATTAACTCAACTGCAGCCAAAACCAGCACAGTTGCTCACAGGACCATACAATCCAAAAGCTGCCTGCATCTCTGTGAACTTAATGAGGCTGGCATTTCATGACCTTAGACAACACTGAGGTCTGCTCAGACTCCTTTTCTTTCTTGGTTGTCCTGTGAAGTCCTTCACACCACTGCTAGATTAGATCAGCTTGTTGAGACCTGTCTCAATGAAGATGTATGTGTTTTGGGCAGGGGAGGAGGACAGTTCGCCCAGTTAGTTTTCAGTTACAAGCTTCTCAAGGATAGAAAGGGATGGAAAAAAAGATTAGATTATGTGACAGAAGGATGGGTTTTGCCCTTTGCAGTAATAGCTAATGGTGAAACTGTTCCCTCTTTCAAAGGAATTTTACTCTTTATTTCCCTTTATGGGGACCAGGACTTCGTATGGAAAGTCTGTCTTTGAATCATGTTCACTGTTTTGAATCTTTCATGATCTCAGAACAGAAGATTTGTAATTTACACTAGCAAATTAAAAGATAAACCCAATAGAGCAAAAATACTTAGGAAGGGGTAACTAAGAAGGAATTTAGAAAGTAGAAGGGAAAAAAAATCAAAGGGGCAAAAATAATATCCCAACTAGATGAGAAGCATAATACAATACAAATGTTATTTTTTTATATATAACCTGAAATAAATTATTTTACTTCTCCATAACTGTAAAACATTTTCTACATGATAAGGATAAATGCAGTAAATTCTACTGCATAACAGGTTACCAGAGGAATGATTTATTTTTACATGCCCACACATCATTTATTTGCAAATAATTCCCCAAAATTTAATTTGTCTCCACTTACAGCATATGGCATAGTCTTTTCAGTCTTCTAGCATGCTCATGGTTCACGGTTTAGTCACACAGACTAAAACATGATAAGAAACAGGTCTAAAAGATTAAATTTGAGTAATTAAATTAATGCAGTGTAATTACAACTCTGACCTTAAAAATCTAGCAAATTATTCATACCCTTCGATTTTTATGTTGAAGACAATGTCCTAGTATCAAAGTCCGTCATATGTTAACTTTCATTATAAGCATAATTAATGACAGTCATATTGCTGAAGATCAAGTTGACAGGAAATTGCCTGCATCAACTGAGCGTGAATTGCCTTTGAAGATATGACCAGCTTAGCCATGCTTTTCTTCTAATGATATTTTACATCATTCTTATTATCGTTGCTTTAAGCAGAGACTGGAATCTTTTTTATGTCAGCACAAGAATGAGCAATGAAGGAAAAGAAAGACAGAAGTTAGGCTGTATTTGATGATATGAAAAAGGCATTGCATATCCCCGAGAAACTCCACAATGACACTCCCAGCCTCTACAGCTGCAGCACTGAGGTACACTTTGGATGCCCCTGCCAAGAGCACACACACCTGTCTCCAGACAGCAGCACCCAGGGCCTGGGTGGATGGTTTGTGTTGACCACCATCCTAACTGTCCCACACATCCAGCTGCCCAGGAGCCTTGTTCAACCACCTCCTAGCATTCACTTTTTGCCACCCTCTTCTTTAAGCAACCAAGCCACTCAACAGGTAATTGTCCCAGTACATTCAGAGGTGATGACTACAGTTAGTGAGATGCCCCAGCTCTACCTATTTCCTCCATGAGATGATTAGGTCAACTAGACCATGTGTTTCCTTGGTCCCTACTGCAGTCCTGTAATGCAAGGCACTTTAGCTGGCTGGGTAGTTATGATGGAGTAGAATGGCTTGTAGCAATACATATATGAGATCTGTAATAAAATAGCCAGATTTTTTGCTTCAGAAATAGGAAGAATATACAAAAAATTAAAAAAATCTAAACAACCAAGCACAAATAAACAAACAAAAAAAACCCAAATCCTGTAAAAATGCAAAGATTCCCCTTATGCTTCAGAAAGTCCCAGAGAAATAGGGATTTATCATCGAATCATAGAACCATAGAACGGTTAGAGTTGGAAGAGACCTTAAAGACCATCTAGTTCCAACCCCCATGCCATGGGCAGGGACACCTTCCATTAGACCAGGTTGCTCAAAGCCCCATCCAACCTGGCCTTGAACACTTCTAGGGATGGGGCATCCACAACTTCCCTGGGCAACCTGTGCCAGTGTCTCACCACCCTCAGGGTAAAGAATTTCTTCCTAATATCTAATTTAAATCTACTGTCTATCTCATTCCTAGTCATACTTTACTGGCCAGCTTTTCATATTAGACCCAGGTCAGTCCCTCTTCTGTTTGTTCTCAAATGCAACTCTTGTTTTATCACAGCCACCTCAACAGCTGGTCTGAGTGGCTCTGGCCGGGAATGGCGTCTCTTTTCAGATATCTGTCAAAATGTAATTTCTTCAAGAGGAAGGTAGGCTGCACAGTGAGGAGGTCATGCGTGCTGTGCTCAGGTTGCACTGGCGCAGGCTGGGATATGCTTTGCTGTCCTGCTGAGTTTCTAGCCTGGGGTATCTGGATGTTGCTGTGCCTACACAGCATATCTGGCCATGTTTGTGACCAGGATGAGATTCACATGTCTCTCTGGGAGAGGGAAAGAGCAGGAGGAGGGAAAGAGGGTGTGCCTAGGACTTGCCACACACCTCTACCCTTCCCCATGCTCCACTCAAGCAGAGCCTGTGTGCTCCCAACCCCTAAATCTTGACTCCCAGGTTCCCAACAGATTTCTGCTCCTGCAGTTGCTGGCGTTTGAGCAGACATAAAAAGTCCCTCCAACAGATCCTGAGATGCTGGCAGCTGTACAACAGCATAGGGTAGGCCTTTCATGTTGCCAGTGGTGTGACCTGTGAGAAAAGTCTTTCCCTTATTTACTCAGCGTCCCCTGGCTGAGGCTGTGGATATTGAGGCTTAACATAACAATGTCAAAGGGTGAGGACAGACTACTATTTCTGACCAGCAACTGTCATGGACTACCAGAACATACGTGACAGCCTCTATAAATCTCACTGCAATGGTTACATTAGCAAAGTGTTTTACAATTCTAGTGGGCCACCAGCAAGTTTTTCAACTATAACTTGAACTTCTTTCCAAGATCAGTGAAGCCACCTCTGGCAAGATAACCATGCATTACCACAAAATTACCCCTAACTACCCTTTAAAGATACCAATAAGATTTCCTTAGCAAAGACCCAGGCAGACCACCAGCACTGTAGAGGATTTATACAAATAATGGATGGGCTACTTTGATGCCTTTTAGATAGGGGATGGCAAAACAGGGATTACTTGGGTTTTGGTTTCAGGGGGAAGCTACAAAAGTTGATGAGATACCTTCAGAGGACTATGAGAGAGGCTGGTGCAGATGAGCATCCATCAGATGGCAGAATACAGCTTCTCAGCAGCCATTTTCCTGCATTTGAGTTTCCCCACCAAAAGAGCTAGAGCGTACTGCTGAGCTGTCACTGCGAGCAACTGGGGAACTACACACAGGATTAGTTGCAGCCACAGTTTTAAAGTTGCTTTCTTATAGCTTTCATTTGTGTAGGCACAATTTATGGTATATAATTATCGTTGTAGCTATGTTACAGTATACAAACAAGTGAGGTCCATGTATGAACACACAATTATTTGAGTTAAAAATTGACCTTCTTTTTAAATATATGTTGTCAGTTTGAATCTAATAAATCATGAGTTGCAGTTAGGGAAGAGATTTATATAGCAGTGAGCTACAGTACCCTTCATTCATATTTCACTTCTCTAAAATGCATTTTATAAGATGTGCCAAGTTTCCCTTGCAGTAGAACTACTTAACTTCTCCTGATAAAATGAATTATTTTTCTCCATTACTTATCCCTATTACCCGAGATCTCCTGATAACTTCTCCAGCAATAACAAAATAATTACCCTATTGTTAATAGCTATTCACTGGTACATATAACATCTTTATGCCATTATTAAATAATTATGCTAGTATTATTTACTACTTCATGTAAAGCCACTCTGTTTGGACAAAAAGAATAATAAACCACAGTACATTTTTCATTTTCAAAGGAGTTAAACACATCTCAATCATAAAAGGATCTACTTTATTGTATTTTTAAAATGATTTTTAAACTTTAAAAATAATTTTTCATTTACTGGCATGGAGTTCTGGAAAGATTAGAATATTGGCAAGAAAGTTTGTAAGAATTTGTGAATCTCCTTTCCTGGTGATATCCTACCATTTCAACCTCACTCATTAAGACATTGCATATAAAATAAAATACTGTGGGGAAAAATAGATACTGAAGAAAATCTCTTTAATCTTGAAAGTAAGGCTGTTTAAATATAATGCTTACATTTAGCATCACTTGTTGAAGAATGATAGAAACATCTGAGTGGTTTATATTCTACTATGAATTTAAATTTAAGAAAAATCTAGAGTTTCAAAAAGTGTTAATGAGACAACAATAATTTCTCAGCTTTCCACTTCATGTATAAACATATAGCTTAAGATTCACCAATCTATATATTCCTCAGGAAAGAAAAACTTCTTAGCTTTGCCATATAAGAGAGGACTTCTGGCTAAGTTTCAAAGTCCGTTCTACTTTCATTTCTGATAAATTTTAAAATCACTAGCATAGATGAAAGCATTACTAACTGTAAAATATGAGATGTCAACAGATCCAGTAGTCTATCCAGCTTGTAATTTTTACTTTTTGTAGAAGGAATGTGAATCCAGAGACAGGAGCAGATGTTTTTTTGCATAGCCACCCATACCTACCTTCACACCTCTGAGTAGTTTGAGTATATCATATATTTCAACATTTCCTCATGTATTTCTCATGTTAAATACTGCCTTTTCTTTTCAGGCTCTGAAGATCAAAATGCTTATGAAACACATCATATTTGTGCTAGTTATTAGGAGACATCCACTTGATTTTGACTATCAAGCTGGTTATTTGCTATTGCTTACTAGGAGTAACTACTACTAGGAGAGAACTTGGGGTCTCTACTTGACCCCAACTCATGCTTATGTCTTTATTTAACACAATAATTTTATTTATACATATATATATGTATGTATAAAAGTATACATACATTTTAATGGGGAAATTAAATGCAATATTTTCAAGGAAAATATGTGGCAGAATTATTTAGTCAGACTAAAGGATATATATAGTCATTTGTAGCTGTCACATTGATCATTTTCAGTAATGAGCACTTTGGAATGATGAATCTGTTATGGTCCTGATTAGTCAACTGATTCAAGTCTTGGTTCTGCAAAACATCCTCTGTTTTTTTAGAACATGAATACTTTTCTCAAACTAGACTCACACGGACAAACCACTGCTCTTTTCAGGTGCAACAAAGGTAAAATCTAAAGGCTGACTTGCAGCCACAGTAGCAGCCACAAGACTTTGATCAGTAAGATGAAGTCTTGAAGAAAGGGGATAAGCATCAGAAAAAGGCACACAGACATTAAAGATCAGATACCCAAAGGTTTTTTGGTTCAAAATAAAACTGTGTTTCCTTCTGGATTTGTAAATTCTTCTCAGAAAGTTAGGACCCTAAATCCCATTGAGGCCAAAATCTGCTGCCTAAATCCCACTTATGGAAATCTGGACCTCAAAAGATTACAGGAATTATTGCATGTACAGTGTTGACTAGAGAAGGAAAGAAAGATTTGGCATGCCAAATGTCACAAAAAAAATAAGCGCACTGTAAGAAAAAGTCACTGTTCCCACATCTTTTAATGTCTGAAGGAATACAGTTGGGAGTGGGGCAGCAGGACCCCTCTTCAATGCAGCTGGTGATATCTGTCAAACAATGAGGTTTGCTCCTACTGCCTAAGAAATAAAAACAGGCTGCGTAGTGTCAGAAGGCACATCAAAGATTTTTTTAAAGGCAAGAAACTCTGATATTCAAGAGTTTATTGAAAATCTGTCAGCACTAAAAAGATAATTTCATGTGAGAGGTACTGGACTACATTTATCTCTCTCATAACCCCATTTCAATCAGTAATTTACCCTAGGATGAATTTAGGCTGCCCATAAAGAAAGATACAAACCACCAGACAGGGTCGGAGTTAATTGAGTCAATCTTACTTAAAAACTAAAAAAAAAAAAAGAAAAAAAGACAAAAATAGACTATTTCTTTAATAAACTGAGATTTTCTAATAGCTATGGTTCCAGTTAGATTAAAAAAATAAAATCTGAATAGGGGTTTTGTGTCTTTTTATTTTCAAAATTAGAATCTGTTACCATCAGTGCTCAGTTTACAACCACAAGTGAAAATAAGAAATCCCTAAAAAATTGAATTACTTATTGAATTACTTACCCTCTATTTATATTAATTAGAAGAAAACACTTTAAAGGAATTACACTTCAGTCAATAAAATAGTTCCAAATGTAATTGGAAACAGAACAAATGCAAACATTGAATTAAGAGAAATCTGAACTGCTTACAGTCACCCAAAGGCCAGTCCTATAACAGTAAGTGAACCACCCTGTGGTTATAAGAGAAACAAAAACCATGACTGTCCATAAAATAATAATAATTAAACCATGATAAAACAGATCCTGGTGAATACTCCATGGCTGAAAAATATTTACAAGTTTGTCAAACCATGCAAGAAAAGAGATATTTTTAACCTGTAGCCTGCCAGTTTCCTGAAAGAATAAGGCAAAGGAAGCAAGGGGTTTTTATGTCCGTATACATTCATATCCAAAGAAATACTGGCTTATTTGGCAGACAAAACCCAGTCTTTCAACATTTGGGTGTGTAGCCAAGAGTAAACACATCTGGAGACAGAGTCATGAAGCTGACGTGGAGTTCTCATTCAATAAAGGCAGAGCAAATATGGACCATACGGTTGGCTGATTGGCTTAAGATGGCAAGGTAGGAGGATGAAGAAAGTGAAGAGAAACGGACTCTTAGGCCAAAGAGGCTGAAAGCTGGTGCTGCCTCCCTCATCACTATCAGTGGTACCTGGGTAGCTCCTGCCTGGGAAACCAAGACCAGGCCTTCAGAAAGGCTGACGGAGGCAAAGGAGATTAATTCTTGAGACTATTTATCACTCTTTCTCAGCCCTTTCAGCTCTGACAGCAGTTACCATGGCATTTTCTTTTTTCTACTTTGTAACGTTGCTCCTACAGTGCAGTTGGAAAAAGATGGTTTTCCTCAGTGGAAAGTAGCAGAAGCCTTTTCTTGTTACTGTTTTATTTCTGCGTGTTCATATAATGTCACATTATTAAGGCAATTCTAAGAGTCCTGGGAGGTACCAGATCTAGTTCCCTAAAGAATTAAGGAAATTTTTCACTTTTCCAAAGAGTGAGAAACAAAATGGAAGTAGAACCAACCTGCTAATGCGTCAGGCTGACTCAGTGCTGAAAGCAGCCCCTACACTCTCTTTTTAATTTTAGAACTCCAGGACACAGTTACACCCAACTGTGCAGAGGTAGGAACTTGTCCCTGAAAAATGTTGCCTGCCATGGTGCTTGCTACATGCTCGTTATTACCAGCAGCAGTGATGCCTTCTGCGGGGTACTTAATATCACTGTGCATGAAAATACGGGATTTTAGTTGTACTGAATCTAGTCCTCAAGAGAGACCGATGGTTTTGCATGTGCAATTCTAGACAGAATTTCCTCACTCTGTTTTCCCACTGTGGTAGTTTAGAGAGTATCTGCTAGTTTAGGAAGAAATAGCATTGAAAGTCACCCTCCAGTTTTAATGATCTCATATTGTGTACCCACAGTGTGTTTATAAGTGCATGGGAAAATATTTAAATATTTAGACTGATATGCACATTACTGTTTTGTCTAATCTAAGATAAGTATTTTTAACCAAGGAAAGTAATGCAAAATGCATACAGAGTTTGACAATTTTAAGTGCTTCTCTTGTAACTCTTCTAACTCAAACCATGATTTTATTATTCAAGGGAAGTAGCACTCTGACTTTCTTGGGATCTGAACATAAAGACAAAATAGAGGGAAAGAGGACAGACTACAGACACATGCACAGGCATTTACACTGTTCTTGAAATGAAGTTGAAAGCCCCAGTTTTGTTCAAGTTCATCCTCGATGCTCAAGATACATTTCTAAGAAAGGAGCTTATTTCTGGAATAAGTGTGTGAGAGAGACAGATAAATAGATAGATATGGACATTTCTTCAAGAAAAACTAATAATTAGACTATTTGTTTCATGAGGATCTATTCTATTCCATGAGCACCACTTAGCCCATGAAGTGGATCACAATAGAAAAATAATTTTACAGAGAAAAAGCTAATGAGCAATTTCTTTTGAAGGTTTTCAAGAAAAAGGAGGTTGTGTTACTTATGCATACAAGATTTGATTGCATTCACTTTATCAGCTGCTATGCAAAAAAAAAAAAGTATTTTAATAGTAAATCACCTGCAATGGGCAAGAAAGTTTTTATATGCGTAACAATGTTGAAGTAAAATGTATTGTTGGACTAATATAGAAATATTGTAATTATTTCTGCTCATGAAATCTCTTAATGTGAAAGGATGACTATTTACCTTTATTTTCCAGTGATGATATTCAGTTTAGCTGACCTGTTTAATCAGTCAGTAGAAAGGAAAAGAGGACAGAAAGTATGATTACGCTCATTTTATATTTGTAAACATTTACAAATAACTAAAGCTGACATTCTGTAACAGTACTGCTCTAATAACATTTTACATAATCACAGACATATTTTCCCCTGTCCCAGCAGAATCTTTTTTTAAAAAATTTTTTCATAAAAATTGATCTATCGATATTTTTCAGCAGCAGGTACTGTTTACAATCAGGAAAAAAAGGGTATTTATTTATTTGACCAGCTGTCATTATCTATAGGTATGATCACCTACTTCTAAACTACTTACTTGATGCTCCTTCTATAGGAGAGGACAGAAAAAGGAACATCAAGACACAATTTATCTTGTCTTAAGGTTAATGTTTAGAATTAATCAGATAAATGCTGTAGAACAGTCTATTTTTCTGCCTCTGCATATGAAGGGAGCCCAGCACACCTAATTCAAATGAGGAAGTATGTGTTGTGGTTTCTGAACTTAACCTGCTGAATAACACAGTAAGTGTCCCCAGTTGGATTAATATTCCCTTAGCGTCCCAGTCAGGATCTAATCCTTAGGGAGTTTTGTATTGCCACTCCTAATTAATTTAAGGTTTTTTGACTTTGACAGAAAGTCTTTTATAGTTCCACAGAGAAATAGAGTGGAATTTCATAAATAAAAATATACTGTCAAAAAGGTGGCTAGTGTTCATCTAACAGCACGAAGAAAATAAGTTCTTCATTTCTGTTTGAATATTCACTTGAATGCTTAATAGACTATATGTATCCCATTATATACGTCTCTGTATCCTAATCAAATGTCATTCACAATGAAAGCGTTGTGGGCAGTATATAGCAAAAAAGCTTTGGTGAATTGACTGAGCTCATGCATTTCTTCAAAAAGCCCCTAATTAAGGAATACTCCTAAAAGAGGTTATTGATCATGCATTTAATGCATAATATTATTATCCTTTCCTTTCAAGACAAAATCTATTTTACAGTACACAGAATACATTTGACATTTAAAGGTTCTAACTGTTGGCTTTGGCAGAAATATAAAATAAGGATTAGTTGCAGAATGAGACAACAACCTTGGAAGATAATGAGTAAAAAATAATTCTCAATGAAAGATTATACAATTTACTGCTCCTTTTCAAACTTTATCAGCTCATTTTTAATTTATCATGGGTTGTATAAGATGGACATAATGACTTACTAATTATGCAATTTTATGTTGTGACACTGCACTTATTTTGCTTTTGACCATGTGAAATGACCTAATACAACCAATTTGATAAATCCCCTCACAAGGGAAGTAATGAGCAGCAATGTTCTGAGAATATTTTGGCACCTGTTGAAAGCCGTCCCGATACATCAGGCTACCAGAAAGTTAGGCTCAATTTAGGGGAAGCCAAGACCTCATCCTACAGTGAGTAAACTAGCTGGCAAGCTGCAAAGTTTCCCCTGCATTCAGAAAAAGCACACCTAGTTGTTGCTTTCCTTCCATAGATGCTGAAGTACCATGACAGCTTGGCTATGGCTGAGTTGGGGTGACAATCATCAACGTTTTTAGTCACCCTTCACAGTGCAAACATACTACAGCTATTTGCATTTGTGGACTTTCTGTAAACAAAAGAGAATAATAAATTAAGTTGGGGAAAAGGGTAACTTGAGTCACATAGTTACAAAGTCCCAGAATGGCAAGCTTACTCTCAGTTACAAGGAAAAAAACCAGTAATGGTGAGTTCTGTTTTTCCCATGAAAGAGTTTTCTGAGAAGATGTTAAAAATTTTCTACAAAACAAGGTTAAAATGTAGGGAGCAATCCAGTAGTGGTAGTATAGCTTGATTATGCTATGTGGTGCCCTATTGATCTCAGGCAGGTTGTCTCTTGCCAGAATACGTGTTTTGAATCACAATGTTTATCCTCCTTCCCAGCTGTATGTCATTTTGTCCAAGAAGTAATTTGAGCATCAAGATTTTCAGATGCATGTGTCCAGAACACTAGAATACATCAACTTAAAAATGGAAAGAATTCATTTTTTTAGTAGGATTTTGACAACCATCAAATGAGCAATGAACAGCATAAGAGGCACTAGGGGTTTTAGTAATACTGACTTTAAAGACATTGGTTTATTCTACCTGGAGAGAAATCCCACTAGATGAGGAATTTTGCCAGGAAAAACAATTCCTAAAGAACATGAAAGGATACAGACTTTCTCTGATTAAATTATCTCTCTCTCTTTTTTTTTTTTTTTTTAATAAGTAACAAGGGAATACATGTCCATGTATTTGGACAGCTAAAACTGTTCAACTTTGGGTAAATAGCAATCTCTATTCAGTTGACTCCAACTAGTAACATCCAACAAAAACATTTTCTTCTTCCACTTGCTCAGTTTCTGAAAGTTTCCATTTGGCCCTAAGATATTATCAATGCAGGTTGTGAGTATATAAATAATATAGCCCCTGAAATTCTAAGAATTGTATCTTGAGTTTTCACAGATCAGATGTAATACCTGCGTATACATCATTAAAGCTGCTGCTATCCTTTGTGCAATGTCAATCATTTCTATGAATAATAGCATTTTACTTTTTTCTTATGCTTCATTCAGAGTTTATACTTTTCTTTCACTTCCCACATTTCCTCTCTTGTGAGCTTACCTGTCAGTCTCCATATTATTGTGCCTATCACTGTCTAGATTTCACTGTGATAAAATCTTTCCCCACATCAACACTTCTGTTTTTTTCATTCCTACAAATCCCCGTTCTGTGGCTTCCAAAAACCCTGGATCTCTGAACTCTGGTACATGCAGAAAATTATAGGCTTTCCTTTCAGTTCTCTACTGCCTCAAATCAATTCAAAAGCACTATCTTGTCCTGTTGAAATGTCTGCTAGCTAATAAAATCCTCAAAAGAGTAGAGATTTGTGCACTTGGCATAAACCTGGAAGATGAGTTCAGGCTTTTACTTCACTACAGCTCCCACGTACAGCAGTGAACGAGCCAAACGCTGCCATATCCTTCAAAGGATACCCAGACACCTGCTTCGTCTTGCAAACGCTTAAGTCTTCATGGTGGTAACATTATCAACAAATTGGCATCTGCCAAAATAATTTCTGACCTGTTATTTAGCTAATAAGGTGGTCAGAGCCCAACCTATGTCAAAGCTAAAATAACCCAAAGAGACATTTTGAGGCTAAAGAGTATACACCAGTCCCATAGCAAAGCACAGCGCACACCAAATCAATGTACTTTATATATTTTTGCTAAAGGCTTGCTAAAGACAAACTATTACAATCTCCAGAAGCAATTTCATGGAAAGATAATTTGAAGGCATAGGGAAATCTAGACAAGCGTAGAACAGATATTGATTCTGAGACAAGAGACGGCTTTCCCAGCGGGTGCTGGGATGAGTAAGCAATCTGGCAAGACTGGCTCAAGGATCTTAAGAAAAAGTACTGCTTTTTTTCTTTATTTTTAATTTCTTGGCTTTTTCTTTCTCCAAAGGAGAGGCTTCCAGAGACTCTTAAGACACCCAAAAGGGACACAACCACAGGATGGTGGCATTGCCACAGCTGCACATAGCAGCAGCCAGCTGAACACTGAGCCTCACTCCACTTCTGCCCCTGTCAGCTGCCCGGTCACCCCAAGACACCACAGCATTGCCAGTTCCCATCCCTTGGCATCCTTTCTTTTTTCCCCAAGTCATTTCAAAAATTATCCTTAGGCTTACCAATTACTTACTGATGCCTCCATCATCCTACCATTGTGGGCATGTCACTTACCTTTGAAACAGCTCCTAACTGTGTGAGAAAACGTATGTTGCTGTGCCAACACCCCATCTATGCAGGTGAACCTGTTGAATGGCATGTAGTTGAACGATTTTAGTTTTTCACAAAAATCTGTCTGTGTGAATTCCATGTGTTGATTATAGATGGTAAGAGAAACAGCATATGACATAGGATTATATTGCACCACTGTTAGGGTCTTCTTTGTCATGGTCTCTCTTTTTTGTACAACTCGTTATATTGAGTGGTGTCCAGTATCCCTCTCAATTTGTAAAGCCTATGAACAGGAGCAAGCCCATTCATCAAATTATTTTTTGTAAGGAGCTTTGTTGAAGTCGTTGTAATATGTTTTCAAGCATTTTGTTGTGTTAGCAATATGAAAGCTGCCATTACCAAACTTATTTATAGAAAAAGCTTGCTGAAAGCTGATTTACCAGGATCTCTATTTAATTGCAATATCTTATTACATGTTGATGGCACCATTCTTCCCCCAGAGAGAAAGCTGTAAGGCTAACTCTGGAGAGGGGTCATGCTTAATGAGCCTGGGCTTTTGCCATTTTGCTGTGTATGATTTCATCATTAAATAAAGCAATAGCATAAATATGCATTTCTCTTAAAAGAGCAGGGGAAATAAATTACCACAGTAGTTATGGCTGCATTAGCTTACTTTTTTCTTTGCTTTTGACTCAACAGGACTTCAAACTTACTCTCACAGACATTTAAAGGAGAAAGAGAAACCTCCAGATGGGCTACAACTACTAGAACGGAGCAGCTGATTTTGTAACGAAAGCAGAGCTGGTTGGATTTACCTCTGCACTTTCAGGAGCAGTCTCATAAATATCCTGATTTAACCTAGAGCATTTCCTAAAGACTGAGACTGACAGGAAGATAGCTTCCAGGTTCAGAAAAAGGCTTTTAATTCCACCGAGTGTTGATTGCATGGAGCAGTAGGTATGTGTGGGAAACGACACGGCAATTGCCTAGGAAGCAATCTGGAAACAGGCACCCGAACAGCTCTGTCTGAGGGTTACTCAGCACTTTGTGCTACAGCCTCATTGCCTCTGAACTTCGGTCATCAGCAGACTAAGGAGGGGGCAAAGCTGATTTTTTGTTAGCTGCGTGCTCCAGCCCTGGCTCTTCTCAGAGCAACCGTAGTCTGTTCTAATTTACATCCGTTTGCAACATCTCCCTTGTGAACATTTCCCTGATTGAGAATAACTGGAAAACAGCAGGACCGGGCTGTACTCCAGACTTTTCCCCGCATTCGCCTCAAGTTGGAGACCGTGTTTGAGGCCACCCTGCCAGGTCTACACACAGGGAGGAATTCATAAAACTAGAATCTATCTCCAGCTCAGGGGTGCTGTCGTCAGCACAATTAGGGACATAGAAATTGCTATATCAAATCAGAATAATGGACTGTCTAGTACAATATCCCAAGGCCAGTAACAGATGCTTCAGAGAAAAATGTTTAAAAAGAATCAGTGGTAGGTAAATGTGGCATAATCTGCTGTTAGAGAAGGTTTTTCTTACCCGCTTGTGGAAAATGATGTATTACACATTATTTTGCATGATATGCACATCTGCTTACCTGTGATATTAATCTTGCATTGCAAATGTTAAGCTGAGGAAGACTAATAACGAAACCCAAATGTGTAACTGAATAATGACAAAGAGGAATGGCTGTCATAGGCAATACCAAGGGTTCTTAATGAAGCTGTCACTGAGAAATAAGCCCTAGTCTGGAGCACACTCAAATGGCAATGCTGACTCTTCCTTGCCCAAACTTAGGATCAAATTATATATCAGACTTGAAAAATAATGATTCAAAAGGATGGGAAGAGAACTTGATTGAGAGGCTTGTCAGTAACACAAATTTAACACGGAGCAAAGCACCGCTGAGAATATGTTGTAAAAATTACGACATTTCTCTAAGGTTTATGAGAGCACCGGACTGGGGAGAAGTTTGCAGTCTCCAGTGTTTGGGGTAGGCTGCAGAAGCTTTTAGGTGTATCAATATTGCAAAATGTTTGCATATTAGATTCAGCTCTAGTTTACAGTGTGCCTCTGTATTTTGTGTTTATCTTGTAGGGTAATCCATCACTGGTGACAGAACCACTGTGGATGCAGCAGTGCAATATAGAAAGTTTCAAATCCAATTCAAATAAAACAGAAAGGCTTTAATTTGTGGTATGGCGACATCTGGAAACATAGACAAAAGCAAAGTGAAGGTGATATATTTTCATGGTTACTAACTGGCATGGACAAAATATTCCAGTTTTCTTATGTACAAACTAATCCCATATACAGGCTACTTCCAATTTTGTGAATAAAATCTAGAAGCAAGACACTATTTCAGGCCTTAGAAAGCAATAACAAAGTGCTCCATGTGTTTGTATCATCAATGTAGTATCATCATTCCCTATGTACCTTCACAAGTGACCCACAGAAAATATAATCTCAAGGAAAAAACGTTTGCCTCCTGCAGAAATGGATTTTATCACATCTTCTTTTGGCTTCCATAAGCAAGCCCCAATCCTGTAGTAGTCTTGTCTACTGGGTTCCCATGGGGCATGGCAGCAAGGTCCTGTAGGACATTGCCTTCATCATGTGACGTTGCCCGGCTCTTCACCTCCTCTGGACACTGCTGGCTGGCCTTTGTAATTGGAGACCTTCCAGTTGCATTTGAATCAGAGCCTGGGCTATTAGTTGAATCCAGTTTGTGTATGATGACTGCAGATGCGGACATATTACCCATCCCCTTACCAGCTCTCTTCTGACAAGCCTACGTAGCCATGCGAAGAAGACCCAGATGGATGGGATTTCAGCACAGGATACAAATCTTCTGAGGATCCAACTGCACACTTGATGTTAATCCATGCTGAAATACGGGCTACTGCTTCTATCTCCATCTTGCCACTGCCTCTATCTACAAGACTGGGATAAAGCAGCTAGTCCCTACGCGGACTATTTCCTGATCGCTTACATAAGTGTCTTTACCTATGCTTGTAAAGAAGACTTGTATGGAATAAAGAGACAGCAAACATTTATTTTTTGCCATTAACACTAATGGTTGTGACTCTGGATTTGTAGAATCACTTTTCAAAGGGCTGTTGCTTGCAATCCTGGCACGTTCGCTTGCTCTTTCACTGTTACACTCTAATTTAAAATTCTGGAATGGTTGGTTCTTTCAGTGTCGGCTGCAAATTAAACAATTGTCTCCTACATATGCCCCAATCACACAACACAATACCCTGGAGAAAAAAGAAGCTTTCATTATTGACACAGGGAAAAAAATACAGTTGGCACTAAATGATGTCCTGTAAGCCATGTTTCAGCCCAGAGCAAATTTGAATGAGTACTTTTATGTGGCAACAACAGCAACAACAAAACCCTAAACTGATGTGAATTAACTATAAGTATAGGAACTGTACCCACAGTAATAATATTACAAATTACATCTTCAGTTAGCTAATCTTAGTTTGTTGTCATAAAAGGAATTGGGTTTAATTGTATTTTTCTTGACTTTTTTGATACACTTTATTTATTTATCTGAACAGGAACTTTTTATGTTCTTAGTGTTCAATATTGTTTCTGTTCTCAGAGTGGGTTGGAGTGGGATGCACTAGAAGAGAACTCACAGTTACTGTGTGTCTTTTGAATATAAAAAAATTTTAGACTACTAAAAATACAGAATACCAAGACACATAAAAAGATTTCCTTTAGAGATATCAGCATGACTCGACAGCATGCACAGATCGTAGCATAATAAGCAAAATGCATGGTTTTAAGTGTGCTAGCTCTATCCAGTTACATCAACACAGCCGAAAGCCTCACTGAGAAGAAAATTGTCTAATCTAGCTAAAAAGTATGTTCCACGTAAGAATTCTCTTCCTCCTCCCCCCCAAGAAAAACCCAGCCAAGTTGCCTGAAAAAGTCTTTATCTTGCACTCACATACATTTTTTTGAGGCTACAAAAGCTGCCTTATTTACAATGTTAGAGCCCCGTCTGTGTTAAGGTGTGACTGAACTGGTTGTTTACAGTGATGCTTCTGGTCACTTCCCACGAAGCCAAACTTTGCCTTTAAAATGTATCCTTCCTAACAGCTGAGCTGTGCACAGAAACCCAGAACACAATTCGTCTGAATAAAGTGAGCTTTCCGATAGATAAATATTATATTAATTTCTCCTTGTCTCTCACACAGGTTATGTTGACAGATATAGGTAAGTTACCATCTGGTTATGTACTGTGTTCTGAAGAACTGTGGCTGGTACTCGATACATACGTTTTTTATTTTCCAACCAAAAAAACCCCAACCTAAACAATCCTTTGAAGCCTTTTTCAAGTTAGACCTAAAAAAAAAAAATTGGTTGATGCTGCAAGGAGCTATCATATGCACTTCACTGTTCCCATAGCAACCTCTTAGAGGATGAAGTGAGGGCTGTCAGGGAGGAAACTCTGTCTGTGGGCCCAGATGCTGCAAAATGTTGCTGAAGGGACCCAGAGTGCTCTCAGGGACAGAGCAGGCTGAAGAACATTTCCAGCATACACTGAAAAGCACTGTGGAAAATGTGATATACTTCATAGGAAGGCCTTCACAAAAATATCAGAAGAATGTCAGCACTCCTGGGCAAATAGCAGGAGTGGCAGTAATTTTATGGACGTCTTTCTGAGACCTTCAGAGGACTAAGGTTCAGTGCTGTATAGATGTTATAGGGAGGTGAATGCCAGAGCACGGATGTTGAAACGCACAGATCCATTTAAGTCCAAAAAGTTCATGGAACCCAGAGTGTCAGAGAATTTGGGCATGTAAAGCTAGTCACCAGGACTGACCAATAGCTGCTTACCTACAGATTTCCAGAGGTATGGATTATCTACAGAAAGAATGGTAGATTGTTCGGCATGCTTACCATTTAACAGCCTAAACCTGCAGTTAGGTACAAACTCCAACAAGCAAAGTTGAAGAATTCCACATGTGCATTTAAAACGCATCTAATTGTTAACCATCTATAGTCAGTTTTGCTGCAAGCAGCAACTCAAGCCTGCTGATAGGTGAGGCCACACTCTGAGTGGCTTCGTTTTTTCCCCTTCTTTTAAATGATGATGTAAATAGAGTAAGTATGTCTGATTAAACGATATAAAAACCCAGCTGTTTATGAGGAAAAATGGACTGTCTTGCAGAATCATAGGCACATCAGGATTCTTTCTCTCTCATCCTCTCTGGAATACACTTATTTATTCCTGAAGATCTTTCATTTGATATTGTTTTACTCCATCTAATACAAAAATGTAGTTGAAGGCACTGGTCAGAAACAGGTGTCTGAGCCCTTCTCACAAACAGGATGCAATGACTAGCAGCAGTAAAGCGGCAGGTGGTGGTCCACCACGCTGAGAAGGTTATAAAATTGGTATTAATCACCACTAAAAATGCAGTGTTGGTGAGTTTTTCGTTCACTCACTGTATTAGTATGAGGAGAACTAATAATGCATTAGCAAAGTGCTAAGACAAATACAGATGGCTGTAAAAATAGAAAATAAGTAAACAAAAATAGAAATTAAAAATACAAAGAATACATTAAAGAAAAAGACAAAGGATGGAGATTGACATGAGAAATAGAAGAGACTTAACATGAAATAAGTGTTAGGACCACTCATAAATTTCACAGAAAAGATGTTTAACCCTTCCTATCTATAGAAGTTTAATATTTTGGAATTTGTTTTGAAGTATTTTTGCCTGTGAAGACAGTAAATTTTGTAACATTTCACAGCACAGAATCATTATGGGAGATCACTGAAAATAAAATTGACTCTCATAATCTTTATTCATGCGAACTTCTAAGTTTGTCTTACACTAACTTCCCACCTTAACGGCTTAATAGCCTGGCTCAGCATCCAAACTGCAGGGCTAATTAGCCTATATTTGGAAACCCCTAAATTTAACTGAAGTTCTGGCAGATAACAATGCAAAATAATTTCTAGTACAGCAAAGTTTCAGAGCTGGATTTCATTTCTTGCTTAGTATGTATGTTTAATGTAAGTATTTTGATACAGACTTTCAGAACAAAGAAATATTTGTGTATAATATATATGACACTGTATATAAATATGGTAAAACATTTAGGTCTTTTTAAATGGTTTTGCTCTAACAGCCTAAATTTTAGTCAACAACCAAATATAACCATCGTGTCCCAGCACACTACATGACCACAGATTTGCTTCTACTCAGACGGTATGTTCATTCATGATATGCCCAACATTGTGAGTAGTAACAATCCCTAATGTTGACAATCTATACTTGAACTTTCTGCTCTAAAAACAAAAATATGATATGAAGCATATTTTTTACCTCGGTGAAGCGATGGAGTGAAAAAAGTGTAATATTCAGTAGGACTGTTACAGCTGGTTCATAAAAAACCTGTCTCATACGAAATACCTGACTGAGGACAACAGAACAGTTTGCGTCTTGAGAAACAGTTTTGTGCCTGAAATAGGAATAGGTTTGCTGGGACCCTAATGTCACTGGAAATCCAAGATGAATTTCTGGAAAAAAACAGAGAAATTTTTTTTTTAAAATGGTTTTGAAAATCCACATGTGGGGAAAGACTCTGTGGCATAATCTAAGAGTCCTCACTGAAGGTATTCTTAGTAACAGGCTGTTGCACTGAATTTGTCTGGTTTAATTTATAGCTGATTTGGGCAAATAAGATATGATATATATCTCACTATATATGATATATATCAATCATTATATTTTGTATAATTAATGTGACTTCAAGGTTGCCAAACTATACTACACTTGCACACTCTTCACAGGTATAAGAGAAATTACACCATTTGAGAAAGAAAGACCATTTTCTGTGGTGAACCTGAGGGGAAGAGGAGCAAAAGCAGCTGCATTCTGCAAACACCTTCTGTTGCCCTGGTTCAATTATTGCTGATTCAGCTGGTAGCACTTACGTGAAGGATACTGAGCTTTGGCTCCAGCTTTCAAAGTAGTCACACAATCAGCACCCTCCCTAAAAAATAATCAGGAAAGAACTTTTAATTTCACTAGCGAGAGCAGGAGCTGGGAGTTAAAAGTCAGAAAGATTTCATTTTGTAAAATGTGTTACTTCCCTCTCCCCCGTGGGTGTCTGGGTGACACTGTTCAGACCAGACGGGCTTCCCCACATTTTCAATGTGGAGTCAAACTGCCTACTTCAGATCACAGCTTGGACTTGAACAAAAAGAAAATCCATTATGAGTTCGGGGATTTTTTGTTTTGTTTTTTTGTTTGGTTGGGTTTTTTTTTAAGTGGTACTAACAATTCAGGTAAGGGCAAAAGCTCTGTGACTACCTTTTAATAACATTCCTTACAGGCATCAATAAAATACATTGACTTTTTTAGGCCAACAGCCTTGGAGGAATGTGGGAGGTGCAGAAGCCACACTGACAAGTGGTTTATCATCAGCTGCATTCTGTATGAAGGGGTATAACAGCACTCCCGCTGTTAGCTACTGCCGGAGAAGCTGCTGCCTTTCTGCTGTTAGGAACTGCCTCTCATTTAAAATACAGTTCCACTTACAACATACTTGATGTACCTGAGACCTTCTCACACATCAAGTATAAGTGCAAATTTGGCATCAGAGCAGACTGTGCAGATTGTCAAGATGAAGAACAAAATCCCTTCTGTAGAAATACCCTTTCCCCCCCCCATATCTAATTTATAATCCTCGTCTGCACTGTCACTGTTTTGGCTCTTCATTGCCTCACCTCAGCTTTGCTTTCAGAGGTGTGCGCGCTGCTCATCGTCCTGTCCCATGCTTCCCCTTTTATCCACAGCCTTTATATTTGGATTCTTCCTTCTATCACCAAGGCAAGCAACCTCCTTTCTGTTTTTCTTTCTTCTCAAACTTCACTTCTGGATAGCTTTCAACTGTCCACCTTTGATATAACTTTCTCCTCCTCGTTTCCTGTCTGATCATGAGCAGCTGGGATAAAAACAAAATAAAGTCACACTGGCAAGATACATTCAAAACTGAAAAGCTGCTCTCATGGTTGCTAGGTGCTGCATTATATTAATTTAACTTGGAGAAGTGTATTTTTAAAGGCACATAGGTGATAGCTGGCCAGTCCTCTGTGACCTTCTTTGCTAGTGGGGTGTTTTTGAAAATCGTAATCCACTTATTGCTATGGCAATGAATATTCCTCTTTCAAAAGTGGTATATTATTAATAGCAGATAATAATACATACAAGTAGCTGTTTCCCTGCCTCCTCGAAGTGCTCTCTAAAATGTCACTCATGACTTGCCTAAAATGTCACTGTTATTGCAATACTTAATGGCATTGTGATGTTTTTTGGCACCTGTATGACAAGACTCATATGGAAATGTTTATGAGTAATTTGAGTAAATCATGGACCTTTCTCTGATGTTTTGATTTAATTTTGCTGGTTATACCTATTGCATGAAAATTCAGTATTATACTGGAAGGAACCTGAAGGTGCACAAGTCCATGGGACCTGATGAGATTCATCGGCAGGTTCTGAGAGAACTGGCGGATGTAGCTGCCAAACCACTATCCATCATATTTGAGAAGTCGTAGTAGTCTGGTGAAGTTCCCGCTGACTCGAAAAGGGGGAACATAACCCCCATTTTTAAAAAAGGTAAAAAAAGAAGAGCCAGGGAACTACAGGCTGGTCAGTCTCACCTCTGTGCCCAGCAAGATCATGGAGCAGATCCTCCTGGAAACTCTGCTAAGGCACATGGAAAATAAGGAGGTGATCGGTGAAAGCCAACATGGCTTCACTAAGGGCAAATCATGCCTGACAAATTTGGTGGCCTTCTACAACGGAGTTACAGTGTTTACGGATAAGGGGAGAGCAGGGGAGAGCATCAGACGTCACCTACCTGGACTTGTGCAAGGCATTTGACACTGTCCTGCATGACATCCTGGTCTCTAAATTGGAGAGACGTGGATTGGACTAGATGGACCACTCAGTGGAGAAGGAATTGGCTGAATGGTCACATAAAGTTGTGGTCAATGGCTCAATGTCCAAGTGGTGAGCAGTGACAGTGGTGTTCCTCAGGGGTCAGGTACTGGGACCAGTACTATTCAACATCTTTGTTGGCGACGTGGATGTTGGGATTGAGTGCACCCTCAGCAAGTTTGCTGATGACACCAAGCTGTGTGGAGTGGTCGACATGCTGGAGGGAAGGGACGCCATCCAGAGGGACCTGGACAGGCTTGAGAGGTGGGCCTGTGCCAACCTCATGAAGTTCAATAAGGCCAAGTGCAAGGTCCTGCACATGGGTCGAGGCAATCCCATGCATAAGTACAGGCTGGGCGGAGAATGGATTGAGAGCAGCCCTGAGGAGAGGGACTTGGGGGTGTTGGTGGATGAGAAGCTCAACATGAGCAATGTGCGCTCGCAGCCCAGAAGGCCAACCATACCCTGAGCTGCATCAGAGGAAGCATGGCCAGCAGGTCAAGGGAGGTGATTCTGCCCCTCTACTCTGCTCTGGTGAGACCCCACCTGGAATACTGTGTCCAGCTCTGGAGCCCCCAACATAAGAAGGACATGGGCCTGTTGGAACGGGTCCAGAGGAGGGCCACAAAGATGATCAGAGGGTTAGAGCACCTCTGCTATAAGGACAGGCTGAGAGAGTTGGGGTTGTTCAGCCTGGAGAAGAGAAGGTTCCAGGAAGACCTTATAGCAGCCTTCCAGTACTTAAAGGGGGCTTACAAGAAAGCTGGAGAGGGACTTTTTACAAGGGCATGTAGTGATAGGACAAGGGCTAATGGCTTCAAACTGGAAGAGGGGAGATTTAGATTAGATATTAGGAAGGCATTTTTCACTCTGAGAGTGGTGAGGCACTGGAACAGGTTGCCCAGGGAAGTTGTGGAGACCCCATCCCTGGAAGTGTTCAAGGCTAGGCTGGATGGGGCTTTGAGCAACCAGGTGTAGTGGGAGTTGTCCCTGCCCATGGCAAGGGGTTGGAACTAGATGATCTTTTAGGTCCCTTCCAATGTAAACCATTCCATGATTCTGTTACAAAAAATGACCACTGTGCAAAAAGTATTTGCAGACATATTGCAGATCCTCTTACTGTTTATATATAACCCCAGTAAATATAAGCAATAGACCTGTGGCAGTACCAGACTTTTAAATGTAGACAGTACCAAAATGGTGGGATGCTCATGCTACCAACTTCTCACTGTAAGGGCAACAAGAATCCTGTGCCCGTTTACAAACAGCCCTGCACACTACTGCATTGCACCAGCCCTGCTTCTCCCTCTGCACCTCTCTCTTCCCAAAGCAGGGTCTACTAATGATGCTACCTGTATAGCTGTTGTTCTCCACAAGGACAAGATGAGTTGGAAGTGAGCCACAATCCCTCCCTCCTCTGAAAGTAGGACTCTTTCTCTCCATGTGCTGGGAGGAAAAGAGGGGTACAATGAGGTGTGAATGGCGAGGGGGGCAGTTACCCCACACCTCCTATAGGCAGGATGTAGGAAGTTCTGTACTCCAGAGGACAAGAGAGGTCATCACCTCGTTCAGTTTCTGCCGCACTGAGGTTCCCCAGATCAGATTTCAGCTGACCCAAAAAAATCAGATGTCTGGATGGAAGAACGAAGGACCACCGCCCTCAGTTACTGTCTAATAATAACTGCCATCAGTTCAGGGAGATAAGACGCAGTTACCTTGATGTCTCAGCACCTTTTTATCTTCAAGGTTTCTCACTGGAATGTTTCCAAGAGGTTATACCTACAGGTATTTTAAACACATGACAAGTTAAATGAAAGAGAACAGCAATAATAAAAACTTACAAGCAGCCCACTGAATTTGCTATAATATTTAGCATTTGAGGTTTGTAAGGCTTACACTCAAGGATTGTAATTACAGTCAGCAGTAACCCTCCATGACATTTTATTCTATTTCATTGGGTTCTGCCATCAAAATACCCATGCAGACCTAGGGAAGAGTTGCATCAGTGTTAGCAGACAGTCTTGCTGTGAAAACCATTTTATTGGAAAGCAGTCAAATTGCACCACGTTCATAATGTATTAATGAAAAAAATGCTAGGATGTTATTAATGCTCTAAACTCTGTTTCTGCATAAAGATGATCCGGTAGTATAAAGTATCATATCTTAGAAAATGAAACATTCTTTTTTGTATGCACCATCAATCTCTCAGAAATAATTACAGTTCTGAAAATGATAGGGTAGCACTTGTTCTAGGCTCTCCTCAGGATTTTCCTCAGGCTGTTGTTCTCTTTATTATCAGCTCTGTAGTTGATTTCCTCCATTCTTCCTCCATGTTCAAGTTCAGTTTAGATTCAAAACAACCCCACAGATTTGCACAGAGATAAAATTACAAAGGCTTGCACAGGACCTTGATATTTTTTTGCCTGCTGTGTATAAATGCTACAGGGATTTATGTCTTTAAGCTTTTAACACATTTTAACAGAGGCTATCGTATGAAAAAAAAAGTCTCAAATAACAATACTACTACTAGCATCTTTTTGATTGTTTATTTAATTTGTCTTTCAAGGGATATATGTGAAATAGGTATTGTTTCAGCCAATTCATACCTATTACTGAACTGAGAAATAAGTTTTGAAAGATATTATGTAGCCAAAATGGAAGATGTCCAAGGAAATGCCCAAGATGTAATGGTATATTTTTTTTATTTTGCATTAAAGTGTTTATAGAGTTTTAATAAAAGATATCATTCCATTTTTCCTGGAGCACTAGTGTGTGAAGATCTGAAACTCGTGACTGATGAAAAAATACAAGAGAAACTAAAGAGCTGATAACCCAAATAACATGTAGTAGGCAGTATTAAGTAAGAACCAATGGGGTAACAATCATTGCAACACAGCTAAGCTACTCAAAGCCTTGGGAAAAAAATAAACAACCTGCTTTCACCACAATTTGGATGGAGATAGAACGTGATGCTCTAGCACTGCTTAAGAGCAACTGCTTTCTATCTAGGCTTACCGCCTAGACCTGTCTTTTGTAATCTAGATGAAGGAGCAAGAAATCTAAGTAAATAAAATAAAAGGTCAACAGATATTTATTTGCAGATCAGGGAACATAAGATAACTTTATTCTAAAACCACCAAAAATCCGATTACTCTGCTTTTGCTGATTACGCCTAAACTCCTCCAGATTTCTTAGACTGTAGGAAACCTTGCCAACTACAGTTTGTTACAGCTTTTAATGAAGTACTAGGCAATACTAAATCATCATGTCCAAATCATATCAAAATGTGGTGGCAGCTTGCAGCCAGCTCTGAATGAATTCTGGCGTACCAGCTCAGCCAGCAAGAGGGCTGAGCCAGTAACACATCCCACCAAACAAGAAAATTACTGATGGCTATAGACATGCAGGAACAGCCTGGGAAGAAATCTTCTGTTCCTTCAGGTTTTTTAGAATTAGGTCATGGAAAGATCCTTATTTTCAGACCTCCTTTAGCCATGCCTAAAATTTCTGTGTCATGATGTTTTGAATTGCAGCACGTACTTCTTTTGTCTAAACAGGCCCTTGTTAAGTAAAGTGAGACATGGCTCAGTGCTTTTGGCAATCAAGCATTGTGTTAGATTAACTCTTACACAAACTGTTTTTATGTTTGTCTGTACATGAACTACAGGGATGAATGGCCTGAAGCCACTAATGGGAAAGAGTATGTTTACATCATCGGAGAGCATGCATTAAAGGGCTGTTTGATAAGTGATTCAGAAATCATTAACAGTGCATTGATCAGAACTGTAGACTGCACTTAGTTAAGAAAATCCCTTAAAATAGGGCATTATTTAGGATTCCAAGAAAACAGAGAGATCCTTAAAGAGATCCTTTTAGCCCACAAAGGAGATCTAGAGCCCAGTCTTACAGTCACTGCTGTGCTAACTCAAAAATACTACCATTGGTATAAATCTTTACTGCCTGCAGAAGTAAATAATCAAATTTGAACCGCCTGTATCTTACCAGAGCAACTTGACCAGCCTGTGACCTGTACCTTTGCCTCAAGAGCTCCTCAAGTATCAGCAGGACTACAGGTGGGATGGATTGCTTTGGAGACATGTACCCTTGGGCCAGAATTTTCTTTGGTTTGTGGGAAATGACAGAGTGTGGAAGAAGAGTGCTGAATACAGGTTATAATTCTTGTCACTTGCCAGGGAAGGAATCACAGAAAGTGGAGCTGAAGAAAGAGACTCTGTTTCTCTGCAGCAAACTTCTTAGATGAGAATGGAAAACTTCACTAATTCATGAGCAGAGAGAAGTTAGAGCAAAATCCGGGCTTCAGTTCAAGCCCGAATTTAATATGGCTGAGCTTTGGAAAGCTTTGATCTGAACACTCGCTCATAGCATCTTCCTCATAACCATCTTCCTCGGTTCATTTTCATTATATTTTGTTCTAGAAAATAATATAACTGTCATGTGACAATGCAGTATTTTCACACTGAAGAATACAATTTATATAAGAAACATCTGCTCTAAAATCTGTGATGAGAACTCTACATGCCAACAAACTTAATGAAAACCACAAGGCAATTGCTAAGCCTGATAACATTTTACCCGAATGGCTGATCTTTGTGTAAACACCCACCCATGCAAGCATAACATCACAGCTGGCCCAAACTCTTCTAACGAAACTGTGAAAGGAACAGTTAAGTGAGTATCGCAGTTACCCATCCAGACTGAGCACCTATTAGCCAATCAACATCTAAACATTCAGTGTTTGAGAAGTAATGAACCCTGTCTCTATGTAAAAATGAGATTGCAAGCTCTACAATGTGATATATTTTTTCTTTATGAATTACCTAACGTAGTCTTGCAAGTTGAAAAACCTTAAAGAAATAGGAATAGTTACAGCAAAATTCATTTGGATAAACAATCAGCAGCAAAAGCCTCCATCCCAATCTTGAGTCCTTTTTCTTAATTTTCCATAAGATTGTTAGCAGTTTATTGTTTTTTATTCTTCCAGAGGCATCCCTCACTTCTTGGTTTTGACTAGGACGGAAGCCTCAAAATATTACCTGAAAGCAACCAGGCCCCAGATTCAAGGTCTTCCCACTCTACACAGGTTTTAAACAGAACCACAATGGGCAGAATTAAATTTGTAGACACAAATACATACAAAGAAAGGGATTTGGACCTTTTCTTCACAGAACTCCTACTAAACTGTGACAAAACTATTCCCTTCAGTCCAATGTCCAGCCTTTGGGAAAATTAGTAGTAGGGAAAATTATAAATGCTGCAGGAAGTCTTATTGTCAAAATTACATATTAAAGAATTATGTAATACAATTGTAGAAATATTCTGAAGACAGTTTATCAGCAAACCTATCCCATTCATCAGAACAATCCACTGTGTGTATCTGCGTGTATTTATACACATACATATACACATATAGTGTGTGTCTGTTCAGTGTAGAGTGTTACATTAAGCTACATTAATAGAATATCCAGGTCTCCTGTTCTTTTAATCTTATCCTTAGAGTTTAGAAGTTTTGCCACCTTTCCGGTTTTCTTTAGTTCCAAAATTGCTAAATCCTTGAGTGCTCCTGATTCTTGAATTTATGTTCCATGCCTTCTTTTCTGCTTTGATATGACATGGGTATAAACTGAATTCTGTATGTGCTAGGTAATGTCAAAGTAGTATCACATGTTGCATATTAAATTGTATGAAAACACAGTACGTTGCGTGTTATAAGGCCAGCTTGGGGTTGATTGGTATCTCTTCATGACTCCATTTAATTCTATCAGTTGCAAGAGTGGACCATCAGTTAACATGGATAGCATTAAAAATTACCAATCTACTTTTTTCTAATGAGGCATGACCAAATACATACAGTTTAAAGTCCAATAAATTGCCTGTTTGATAAACTGAAGATTTGTCATTATGTTCCTAAAGAATTCAGAATTGATGAGGGTTGTATATAGCTCAACTGATCAGAAATCCCCAGTCTGTGTTTCACTATCTTTGCTAATTCCCCAAATAATTCTGAATTACTTTCAGTGTTTCACTGTCCATCTTCAATACCTTCACAGAATTTTCCCACGTTACTTCTATGAACCATTTTCTCTTCCCCTGATAGCTACATCCCACTGGAACAGTCAAACCATTACCCTCAAGAGGGAATCTTGGGACAAAGACAATTTTGTTCATAACTGATGTAGAAATTTTCATCTTATTTCCAGGTGATGCTCCATTCTTTTCAATTATAGCGATTTCAGTACAAAGTGAAGACCTATCCAGACCTTGCCTTTCTATCAAATCCCAAGAGAACTACACAAATAAGAGACGTCAGTTACTGCAGGTAAAAAAAAGATAAATACATCCTGAAATGACCATTACAGAACAATTCTCAGATATCTTGATATTAGAAGAATTGCAACTATTGTGAAAAGATGGATAGGTGCATAGGATCATTGATAGAATGCAGTACTGTGCCTTTCGCCAGATTTCTTCCTACTTTATTTATACCTGAGTTACTCAAAAACATGTACAGATTTCTTACCATTCAATTTGCTTACAACAATTTCAAATAATATTTAAGATTATCTTTTTTGTAAAATCAAGTAGCCGTTTAAAAACAGGCTAAAATGTCCTCACAGTCTTTACAATCTGTTGAATGATGTCTCACCTATTTTTGTCCTTATGAAGTTTGTTTATCTTTCTTAACAGTAAAAATATATCATAGGTGATAAAATCATGTTATAATTTTTACTGCCACAAGGTGTAGGCTACTGTGTTTCCTATGAATGGCAATGCTCATTTGACAACATCCATAATTATGATATATTGTATAAATGAGTTCTTTAATATTACAGACTTTCCTAATTTCTACTTCTAATATTTGTTTTCCTTATGCTTGTCTGGTGTATCACTTTTGGGGAAAATAATAATGATTGACATAATAACAATTTATTAACACTTTAGTTAACATAGTAAAAATCAGTATCTAACTTCAAAGAAAATCATGACCTCAGTTTACCATAACATATAATGTCTAAAATTTATGTTAAAAAAAATCAATAAGGCTTAATTAGGTATTAGGCTTCAAAATGCACACATTGCTGAATTGAGATCTGATTTTGTTACATTATTCATTTTATCTCTGTGAAAATAGAAAGTGCCATAAATCGAATACCAGATCTCAATGCATATCTACTGATGTCAGAATGGAGAAAGATGGAAACAATAAAGTGTAATAGAATGACTTAAGAAGACTAATATGAATTAAATTTACCTCAGCCTCCTTTAGTTACTGCTTTTCATATACTTTATGTTTCCTTTAGTCCGTGGAGTAGTGCTTCATAGTCAGCCTCATCCACTCAAGTTAACAGAAATGAAATGAATACAGTAAGCCCATCTTCCTTTTTTTGTTAGCACGCTTTGATTTCAGATGCAGCATAAAGAACAATTTGAACGTCTTCCAGTTGTCGTCTTGCTTCTTGAAGAAATTAACATCTAGGGAAATTTAAACTCCATTCTTCTAATCAGTGTTGGGGTTTTGTTTTTCTCTTTTTACTTCTGGTAGCATGCTGTGATTGGTATCAGAGTTTACAGTCTTTGTCAAGCAGGAGTAAAGCTAGGCAGTGTGTTTGTCTGCACAGCTCCCACCCTGGTCACGTCCTTAATCTTGTTATGCAAACAGTTGAAAGCATGGCCAGTTCTAGTGACCTCATGTGAGTATGCCTCCAAGAGACCCAGCATGGGGAGGGGACTTTGCATCATATGATGTCATTATGGTCACAGGGAAATACTGAGGCTTGACACTACGGTTATGTCCTCTCCCAAGTCTTGAAAGGGTCTCTGCCAAGCACTGACGGACTGCAGCTCCCCATTGAGGTCATTTGTGACAGCGTATCAGCCATTTCATTCTGCCATATAACAATGCAGAATAGACTACAAACTGAGATTACAGACTAGTATAGATAGATGACAGTTCTCTGTTGAAAGGCAGCAATATCGGGAAATGTTTCTATCTCTCATCTGTTTTGGGCAATATTTTATTGTGTGATACATGGGCTTACAGGGCCAGATTTACTATTCTTTCTAATGCTTAGATATGCAGGCAGATTTATAGCAGAGTTTTCTCAATTACTTTAATAGATTGCACTGCTTCTATCAAACAGAAAACTTACTTCAGCACTTTGAGAAACACCAGTAAGGGTTTGCCTGCTTTTAGGTACATAAAGCACTCCAGGCACACGGGATGTTGTGGGGAAGTAGGAAATGCTTATGAAAGCATGACAGATGCACAAATAACTCCTTGAGTGGATGAAAAGGAGTAATAAAAGAAGATCTCTGCTTGTTTGGCATCAATTCATAGTTCATCAGTGTCAGATCTGATAATCTTTTGTTGATATTCTCCATAAAAAATTTTCTTCTTCAATTTGAATAAAGATATTGAATGGAGTTAATGTGCATTGAATTTTCTAGTAAATTGCTAGTTTGGGGTTTTTGTTACATGCCCATAAATTTCTGATTAAAATCCATATGGTGGTTCATGATCCACGGCATACATATCATAGCTCTCATAAACACAGTCGCTCATTTACAGTTTCATGCACCTAACAATGAATGTACAAGAAAAGAAATCTGATGTCGAATGCATAACACCAGAAAGCAGAAAGTATAATGATTTATTTTTAACAATCTACATTCTTACAAGATTTAATAAGGAAATTACAATTTTTATCTTGCATTCAGTACAACATTTTCCCACTGAAAGTTATGACTTGTTAGGGAATATTACTTCTGTACATAATCAATATCTTTGCTCTAGAAGTCCATTTATTCTTCATTTACTATAACACAGAGAATAGTAAAAGACACGTCAGTTTTAAAACATTACAGAAAAAACTCAGCAAACCGTTACTGGCTCCAAAAACAAGGACTGGCATGGAAATTCATGGTTTTCTTCCCAGTTCTTTCTTATTCAAATATAAGGAAAATAAATCATTATGTTTACACTTTAATTGCTTCTCTTTTTAAAACATTTTCGAGAACTGTGAGCAAACAATTAAACTAAAAAAATCTTCAGCCTGTTGTCTGCATTTATACACAACACCACTACCTATGTAAATGGTTACAGCACTGTCCTGGCACTTACAGCGTGCCACATGGTATATATGGCTAAATGTAATAGGATATTTTCCAAATATTCTGTAAGAAGAATGTGAGAGAGAGATACAAATTTTTCTAATTTGCAATGGTAGAACATGCATCCTCATCAAATTCATTTTGTGAGCTGGAAGTTCATCATTCTTTTTTACTACGTAAGGCCACTGAAAAGACTTAATTTATGTACATAAATAGATTGGTTTCACTCTTAAAAAATTCATGACTGAAAGTTCTGAAATTTTCCATTTATGCAGATTGTAAGATTTCCCCACACTATGCATCTGGAAAAAAGAAAAGCAATGAACTAGTTCTTGAAAGCTAAAAGTGAATTTCACAATGAAGTAAAAGAGTAAGCAAATGGTTAAAGACTTAAAAAAAAAAGGTGGGGGTGAAGGGAAGGAAAAAACTATACTTATGAATACTTAATTCCTTTTATCTAGATTAATATACCGTATTTTAGAATATCCTTTACAGACTAAAGAAGACTGCTTTAGAGTCTGAAGTGTCTATGGGGTAAGGCTGGTATGCACTGGATGACAGAAGAGCAAAATCCTGCTGGAAATCTGACCAAATCCCCTTTCCGTGGATGTGACACCACTAGCAATACCAGCTAGTTCCAAAGGGAAAGAAAAATATGCCACAATATTTTTTTCATCACTGAGTAAGCTCCTAGTGACTTGACATGTTATAAGTAAAACATCATCTGTCTCTATTTAAACCCCATTTATGAATTAAAATCATCATGTTTTTGCTGTTACGATGACGCAAAATTAGTCATACTTTACTAAAAAATCTGGTATAGATGACTGTCACAGATAATTCTGCAAGAAACAATTTTCTACTGTATTTCACTGGAAGAGTTCAACAATTTTCTCTTGCTGAATGAACGTTACTCACGATTCCAGATTGAAGAGCACGTCCAGACAAAATGGGTTCAATCATATTATTAGCAAGGAAAAACTTACATATCAAATTAGCATATGTACAATGTTCGGGTCAGAACCTGCTATAACAAAATCCTCTCCTATCTGAACTAATGAATTAGCTTTTAGAGCAAAAAGCTTGGCTTACATTTCTTGCAAGACATAAAGAGCAATATAGGTGCCTGCTAAACAGTAATATACATCCTTTGAAAAGAACCCCACTCTGACACTCTTGCATCATAAGTTTGAAATAGGTTGAATTTGAAGCAAAATCTTCTTTATGCTAATTCCTTAAAGTTTAACTAAGGATCTTTAAAATAAAGAGTACAAAACTACATTTGGACCCGAAGATACTGATTGTGTTGAAAGAGACGTCTGAGATCAGATGTCACATGGGTTACACATACTTATGCGCACAAATGTAAGTACTACTGAGGATTTTTAAAAGCTAAAAAGAGGTCACTTTTAAAGATTTTGTACGAACTGTTATAATCAGATGCTTAGATCTGCCTACGGTATTTAATGTCACTTAAGTGTTTTCATTATCATGTTAGGAATCTTGTGCTTCATCTCTTAGCCTTTGAAGACAGAAGTATGGGACACCAACCTCTATCTGCGTTCAGAAAGACCTCTGGCAGGTTTCAACACACTCATTTCATAATTTTATAAAAAAATATAGTGATTATTGAGGTGCTCAAATATCTTGAAGTAAAGACTAAGATATTTTAAATCTGATAGAGAAATAAAATAGCCATCTGCTAGGGAAAATGCCATCCATTATTCCATAAAGCAGTGAGTTGTCAGAAGCCCGCTGAAAATCCTCCTTTCTGCATGCAACAAAAATGGTATGATTGCCAAGAGAATTTTAAAACATTGTTTTAAATGTGGAGGGAAAAAACATCCCAACCACAGGAGCAACAGAGTACAGTGCAGAACTGTTGGAACAAACCCATATTTTATGTCAGCTGTTCAGGATCCATGCACAGCAAATGGATCATCTGTTTTTTAAATGTCATCTGTCTCTATTAGACCTTTGACACAAGGTACTGGAGGCTCGAACAGTTCTGGACATTGTCAGGTGGAGAAGGAACAGTAAGGAAGAAGGGCAATGCTTCAACAAATGAAATAACATACAAAACAAGTCTCTTAAGAGAACACGCGAAATGTAAACAGAAGCATTTTCTTTCCCATCAAAAGAACAAGGCAGTAGATTTGACATACTTTTTTTTTTTTTTAGTCTACTAATTTGTGTTTTGGTTTGTACTTCCAAATATTTCAGCTGCAAGTCAGATACTGGATGTTACTGTGAGGGTAAACTCCCTCCAAAAAAAAATCTCTGGTTTAATCTAAGCTGATTAATTTATTTACTGTGGAAGCCAGAAGTTTATTTAATTTTTACAAGTTAGGGCTTTCCTGGATGTATTTAAATACACTTCCAGATTTAATCTTTGGGCAGTAAATGTCAATCTTTCAAAATAACACTTATTCTGTAAAATAGCACAAAAATGTAGGGATGCGATCTTCCATATTTATATGTGAAAATAAGGAAAAGCATGACCAAAATAGGTAAAAGATGTACTTAGATGCCTCTTCAGCTATTGCAATTGGTTTGGTTTAAAGGAAAGACTTGCATACATTGAAGCTTATTTTTATACACCCTTTAAAGTAGGATTTCCTTCGCACAGATCTTGGTTGTTTTCATTAAAAAAATTTTATGTTACATTTTCTAAATGTTAGTGTTAGATATAATGTTTGGAAATGTTCTACTTCAGTAGGGTGCCCACATAATTACAATCAGAACGTGCAATCCTGTTAACACCATTTGGTCTCCAAAGTAATTCGCAAATACTATTTGCTATTATCTAAAAATATTTAACCCAAATACTAAACTGATTTTTTCCACTGTTTGCTTTCTGGAAAACATCAGTGTGCTTCCTTCCTCTTGTTCCTGACTGAAAGCACAATATTTGTTTCAGAGCCTGGGCTGCATCGGCAGTGTCATTACTAGCAGAGATAGAGATGCAATCATGCCACCCTACTTAGCACTTGTCAGGCCACACCTGGAACACTGTGTCCTGTTCTGGTCCCCACAGCTCAAAAAAGACATGGACTGATGGGAGAGGGTCCAAAGGAGGGCCACAACGATGATCAGTGGGCTGGAGGACCTGCCTTGTGAGGAAAGACTGGAGGAGTTAGGTCTTTTTGTCTGAGAAAAGAAGGCTCAGTGGGGACCTCGTCACAGTATTCCAGTACTTAAGGGGCAGCTACAAAGAGGATGGAGGCTGTCTCTTCATAAGGAGCCACACAGAGAAGACAAGGGGTGGCAGGTACAAATTGCACCAGGAGAGACTTCATCTTAACACAAGAAAGAAATTTTTTACAGTGAGAACAATCAATCACTGGATCAACCTCTCCAGGGACATGATAGAGTCCCCATCGCTGGAAGCTTTCGAGATGAATTGGACAGGCTGTTACATCATCTCCTCTAGGGACCCTTTCCCATGGAAGGTTAGACCAGATGATCTTCTGAGGTCCATTCCAGCCTAGGCTGTTCTATGATTCTGTGATGATAATTTACATAGATTCACCTCATGTGACTAGTACAGGCTATGCTTCTGCCATGGCATATAAAAAGAAATGTCATACCAAACAAATTTCACATCTTCTGTAGGTAGCAGAAAATAGGATAGCTGGAGACTTCCTGGAGTAAATGGGTTTTACAGCTGCACTGCCAGAACTGCAAAACCACCAGAGAGCAAAAAGAGGGTAAGACCCCTCAATTTTGCAAGTCTCCCTCAAAACAAATAACTTTGGGACTTAAATGAGCCATCAGCAAAAAAACTGGTTCATTTTTTTTGGGGGGTAACACTTTCATCCCATTTAATATGCCACTCGATTTTGATATAATGTAGAGTACTGCACGTGGAAATGAGCGCTTCAGAGGGGACCTTCAGAGGTCTGAGGTGTGTAACCCACCAGGCTGGTCGTTAAGCTGGGAAATCTCAAATGCTCAGAAAAAAAAATTAGGGCTGACCTACATATAGAGTACAAAAAAAACGAACTCTGCATATGAAAATCAGGAAAACAGACAAAACAGATGTACTGGATGCAGGTGCCCAGGTGCTGGTCATGGGGACCTGCAGGGCGGCCTGTGTGAGGAGAGGCCAGGGCAGCCCCAAGCCGGTTCCAGCCGGTTCCAGCCGGTTCCAGCTGGTTCCAGCCGGTTCCAGCTGGCTCCAATGGACCTGCCGCTGGGCACAGATGAGGGGAGCTGGTGGTGTCTCTGAAGATGATTTCCCCAAGTACTTAAATATTTGTCTTCTTTGTTTCTCAATACTCAAATCAGTAACTACATTTATTGGGAAGGAATTAAGTCAAATTCCCCAAATTGAGTCTGTTTTGCCCACGACAATAGATAGAGCATAATTTTGTTTAAAGATTAGTTATTTGAATTATGTTGGCCTGAAAAATAGAGTCGATCTGAATTTCATTTTTGCCTCTAATGGGAATTTGTCCTTAAGTATGAGCAGCCTAGAACTGTCAAGTTTGTTATTAATATCTTGCATTTTTATAGAGCTTTTCATACTGAAATATCCAAAAATATTTGATAAATTACAGCCTACTGGTCATCCAGCTTCCTGCCATTTACAGATTCTCCAGCAATAAAGAGTAAAGAATAATTTTGGCAATGGAAATGACAGGCGTATTTCATTTAACATAATTTTTTCAACTTCTTTTGGAGAAAAAACCCATAGTGACTGCCTTCCAGGAACAAGAATTCATCATTGGAAAATTACCCCTAATAACTTCTCAAAAAGAACATTTTGTGAGTCAGTACATCTAGAAGCAGTAACAAGAGCTATTTAGGCTGTGCTTCGTGTGTTTCTGCCATGAAGACAGCTGGAGAGGAAGGAGCTTGTGTGGCAGCTCGGGCTCGGACGCTGGATAGAGGAAATCTCTGCCAGACGCCGTGGTGCTAAGAAACGACCAAGGACTTCAGACAAATTCCCCATCAGTGAGAAGCTACCTCAGATGGCCCCCGTGCGCTGTGAGAGGTGGTCAGGGAAGAACTATTCCATGTGAACAATTGGGTTCATTCCCCATGAACCATTAGATAGAGTGGTCGCTTGTTATTGCCCTATAGTATGCAATAGCTTATCACGTAGATTACTAATAGCCTTCTAAACCAATACCTTGCTAACCTTCTGCAGAATGCTCTCTTCATCCACAAAACAGCAGTGAGCCTTTTTTTTTTTTTTTTTTTTTTTTTTTTTGAACTTCAGCCCAATAGAAGAAAAAAACCAAGATTTGCCAGTTCTGTGAGAAACATAGTTCAGGCTAACGTATTTAGGATTAGGTCTATATCTCTGAGAAAGTATCAATATTTCCATCTTTGGTCTATATTCAGAACTGTGTGATACAGTTTCTAGTTACACACTGTGATAGAAGGCAGAGCTTTGTGTGGTACCTGGTTAAAATAAATAAATATACAATCTTGATTTTCTTTCACTGAAACTGCATATGTTAGAAATTGTTTTGAACTCCTCACTGTTTCCTTCCGCATTTTGGTGGTGGTCATTACTCTTACATACTTGCTAGAATAAAAAAGCATATTTTTAAATAAATTTTTAATATGTCAGAATGAAGGTTTGACATCTTGTGTCTAGGGAGTTAAAAACATTAGAGTACAGAAATTTCATTTTCAGTTTGGTTTTAAAAAGATCTGTTTTACTATATGGTTTAACATATGTCAAATGAAACAATTTATTCTGTTTCTTCTTCAAGTTCTCAACAAGTGAGGACCTAACAGTAAAATTTTCAGGCAATGGTACATGCAAATTTCAACCTTTGCCTATAGAAAAAAAAAAAATACAGGATTTTAGGAAGAACATCTTCTTTTTCCTTTTGGCACTATTTGTCTATTTAAAAGTAGCAAAGCCACTGCATGAATAATTCATATTGAAGTCATCCTGGGCCAGATTTACAGAAGCAGATTTTTCGTTATCATCATGCTCTGAATGCAAATGTCAAAGCCCTTATGTGGATTATGCATCTGTGTACACTCGTTATACATTCAGTGGTTTCCAGAATACTTCCCTGGCTGGGCTACTTAAAATTGTACAACCGAATGATTAAAAACACAAATAGTGATGTGCCGTTCTATGCAAAAGATCATTATTTTCTGTTCCTTTCACCCTGTGTTCTTTAGATATAGGATATTTGCTACTTTTACTTTAGCATTTCTCTCACCTTGCTAAACAGTTTCTTGTCCTCAGCAGTTCTGTTACAGTGCAACTGACAAAGGATGCTCAGGATGATGAAGAGTCTGTGACTAATTGAGGAGATTTCTGGGAAAAGCAGAAAAAAATGTACCTATTCTCTGCTTTAAATGGGTAAATGAAGTGAGATGTCTCAATCACAAGCAGATTTATTTATTATATAACTGTTTCTCCTCTACAATAGTTCACGTTCAGTTTTCAGGACTTTTCTAAAATGTTTATTTCTAAGCTTATTACCATAAGCTGGGAAGTTGCAAGAAAGGAGCTCTTCCCACCCCTGTTTTGTTTCCCCAAAGCATTTGCTACTGATGACTGATGGATGCAGGTTACTGATTTAGGCCGTGTTATTTTCCTCACATCTGATCCTGATCTGATCGTGATTTTCAAATAGACAAGTTGATGCATTCCATCTACTGTTTCCAAATTATTTGTTTCCATTATCTGTTGATACCCACCTGTGAGAGGAAGGGTCTTTGTCAAATACAACACCCAATATTTTCTTCTTTGATGATGAAACAGAATGGTGGAATAATGAATTACTTTCAGTGAAGGAACAGTGAAAAACATTCTTCCAACCCCACTGGCAACCATAGTAAAACGCCTTGGTTTTAGCATGGAAGATATTTTCACCAGTTTCAGAGTATTCTGCTTCATTAATTGTAATTGTGGGCACGCAAACACAGCAAACCACAGCTGGCTTACTGCTGTGCGCCTCTAACCAATTGGCTGGCTTTCCCTGCTGACTACGCCAAAGCATGATTGTTCCGTAGGAGCTGGTGCTACTTCAGCTACTGCTCATTTTTAATGGTTACACAGGGACGGTGTTTTTACAGTCTCATTGCAAACACAGATGGATTCAGTAGCCCTTTACATAGCTACCATACAGGTACAGGAATGGCCAATAGTTATGTCCAGTATTCATGTACCCCAGATTTCCTAGTTTTTTTCAGAGTCTCTTTTTTCTCTGTCTTGAATTGGTCAGTGCCCTAGAGCAGAATGAGACCACGGGACACGAGTAAAGCAAACTCATTCTCAAATAAGGTATTTCATGTGGAAGAGGCTGCTGCAGTTCAGAGATGCCACGGGAAAGACAGTGAAAAAGTCCATGAAAGTACACAGAATTAACTCACCAGAGAAGGTGGCTGCTAAACACTGTCATTAAAAAAATTTCCAAAGATTTACAGCTAACAGTTTTCAGGAGGGGTTATTTGGAGCAGCTGAAGGCAGAAGTTTGTTGGACTGATCTTCCAAATTTCACTTAAAACAAGAGAAGACCAGAGGGTCTTAGGACCAGTTGATCCATTTTAAAATATTTTTTACAAAGTAATTTAGCTTTGAAAGAGCTCAGAAAAAAGCAGCTCAAATGTTCAAAGTCTGTCAAAATCACAAAGTCTTACAGTGCAGTGATAGCCAGCTTTAGAAATAACTGTTTCCATCTACCTGCAATGATACAAAAGCTACAGAAGGGAAAAAAGTCCATAAATGCATAGCTGCTTCTGGAATGTATTCAAAAAGTCCTTTTAGATTCTTTGAAAATAAAAGTAAAATCTGGTGGTTGTTTTAGATTTTTACTTTCCACTTTTACTGAGCAATAATACTTAGCTTTTCTAGTATTTTTGTATACTTCAATGTCTCTTTAGTGCCATGGAGTACTAAATTAGAAAATCTCTCAAAGCATCACTAATAAAATAGCAGTTGAATGTTTCACAAAATCACTTTTGGTGCAATTCATCATATATCTAAATTAAAAAAAGCTCCAAGAAAAGACAGGTGATGAACCTTATGTTTTCCACAAGTTACAAGGTCACATACAAACCCTGAGCGCAGAGCAGCTGTTCACAGTCATGCTTTTCTTATAGCAGTTAGTTAATGTACCATACTCTTACTCACATCAGCCTCAGTGAATATCTCCTAAATAGCTTAGCAGGTCAGGTTTCAATCTTCTGTGATGTGGTAATTCTATTAGATCTGCATCCTTGCATTATTTCCTCTGTTCTTTTCACTACTGACACGTTTTGTTTTTCTAACCTGCCGATTCCATTTTCAAGAACCATCCTTCCATATGGCTAAGCTTTTCCAGCTTTCAAACGGCATTGTAAGTTCCTGAATTTATTTTCTTAGACTATCCTACAAAATTCACCTTCATCCTAAGAATAATTAAACTTTCCCTTGTGTTCTGTGAATCGTGACTTAGACAAACTATATTTCTCTCTTATCTTCCACTCTTCAGACCTTTCTTTCGACTTGCTAGTGACCTTCACTGCTGCTTTCTGAAATGTCTCCCATTTCATTAAACCTCTTTGTTTAGCAGTTAATTTGACTTTAGATATCACAGTATTTGACTTTTTGTTGGAAAAGCCCCTGTCTGTAATTACCTTTCTATTCTTTGTCTTAAAGCTATGTTTGTACCCTAAAGCTCTACTGGTGACTTTTCCTGTAGCAAGCTTGATGACATCAGGTATAATTGACATTTATTCCAACATCTTCTCCTTTCCTTGCAATTAACTTCCAGCGTTCCCTCAGTGAGTACCCGTCATCTGTATTCTTTTCATTTCCCTGATTTAAAGAAAAAAAGTTCATCAGATACCGTCTCTGGGCTGCTTCCCAACATCCCAGGTGAGCCTGTGGCAGTAAGCGGGGATGAATATGCCTTACACTTCCTGTTTGGATGCAGTATCTCTGGCCACCATGAGGCAAAGGCAGTTTTCTTTGAAGAAACCTTTGGTTGCAAGTTTAGTTATCTCACTGCAGTAACCCTCGTCCCCTCTGCTTTGCCCCTGACATGTTCTCCCACCAGGGTTGGTCAGCAGTAAGGACTCCAGACGCGTACAAAGATGCAGCCTGAGAATTTCAGGTGAAGAAACAAAGGATCAAGCCTCCCACACCAAGTCTTAGATCTCTTCTCCTCCAAAAAATGTTTCTCCCAAAACAATGGGGTTTTGTTCGCACTTTACTTGGTTTTTATAGGGTACTTTTATCTGGTCTGCTTTCATGAGACTTCACTGACTTGTTTCCCATTGCAGCTCCCTGAGTACAGTTGAAGTTTCCTACTGATTATGTTATTTAATACTTTCATCGTATCAAAATCCATTTTATGCCTGAGGTAAATGATACAGTTTTCTTTCCAAGGCACAGATAAAAAATTCTAAGTCTTTGCACAGGCTTTGCTTAAATAATACAATGTAACATGGATCTAATGAGCTGTAAATAAAACCTGTTTAATATTTGACATGGTTCTCTCAAAATCTATTAAAGCATTTGCATATGACATGAGACAAAGCAGGAGAGGCTGGTATTTGCAGCTTCTCTTCTTGGATGCAATTCTCAGGTACAACAGTAATGAGAGTACAAACAAGTCGGTTAATATTGTGAAAGGTAAAAAAATGCTAATGATACTGAGAAGAGCACTACTTGTTTCAGCCTTGCCAGTAGATATTCAGAAAGAAAACTGCATTTGCTTTTCTAAGAGGTTGCCTGTTTTCACAAATGATTTACTGCTGATAGTGTATTAGATTACATCCCGGCGTTGTCCTTCCCCATCTGTATACAGAAGCTCCCCAGGTAGACAAGCAGCATGTCCAGACTCCAGACAGAGGAAAATATGAGAACTGGGTGAGTTATGTAGAATCACAGAGATGCAGTGTCCCACTGCCCAACAAAGGAAAAGTATTTTCTCCAGCGCATACTGTAGGAAGACTCTTACAAAACCAGACGTATTTACAGTCTCCCTTAGCAGTCTGAATGAGGATTTATTACGCCTGAGACAGTTCTCAGCTGTGTGATCTATTGGGCAGTGCGGCTGCAGAGCAATGGAAAAGGACCGCTGGCAGCAGCCAGCAGGCGAGACCGGAGGGATCAGGGGACATTCAAATTTCTGCTCTGACTCTCCTCCCCCATTTCTCAAGCAAAACTCTGGATTTGAGCTGCTGACTTAAAATCACAACAGATACTATTTTTCATTATGAAAGTACTTTACATGATTTGATTACTCTTGGTCCTTCAGGAAACTTTTTTCTTGAATGACATAAGAGGGAATAGTTTATTTCAAAGAGAATAAATAGTTTATTTAAAAGCCAGATCAAGGCCAGATCAAAATTCAGTACTTCTGTGAATTCTTTACTAAGGAGTTTCACAGTAGCATTATGCCAATCAGAATAAAAAGCAAGGAGGGGTGGGTTTTTGGTTGTTTGAAGATGCAGCCACAAAGTTCTAATGTTAAATGTTGGTATTGTGCGTAGTTTTATTTACAGCTGGAGTACTCTACTTTCAGTTCCAGCTGCTCAATATGAGGACCAAATATTGATATCCCAAAACAGTAAGGGTAATTCAGCTCAACATATTGCTCAAAAGATGTATCTCTGGCTATCAATAAACAGTATGAAACACCTCCCAAAACTAGTGCTAATAAAAATTCTATTAAAGTTGTTTGTTTTCTTTCTCGTATGCTTTCTACGTAGCTTTTTGCTTCATGATTTATAGTGATAAGACATCACTTGTTCCAAATGATTAACATCAAGGCAGTACCTCCAGGTATTAAACATAAAGTAGCTCCTATGTCATGTAGGTAGGTCAGTTTATCCAGTTACCCGTAAACATTTCTTTGGTTCCCATGGTTACTCAGGGGATGCTAGCATTTTTCTTCCACACCATTGGTTGCCAAGGCTACAAGAAGTTGTTACAAAATACAGCAGTTACAAGTCCAGATTGCAGGGGTGTAGTCCTCCTGCATTTGGCAATTACTTGTAGTAAATCTCACTCGATACAGCATTTGAATCCTGAAGGCATTCTCGGCAGCGTTCTTCTTCGGGTTAACCAAGTTACTAAGTTTGATATCAAAGGAGAAAATGCTCACCGAAGCTATCAAACATACAAAGTATACAAGACTGGCATAGCTACAATGCCTGAAATAAAGCACTTGGATACCTCTGGGAAAAGATGGGAATGTGCTGATCCTAATTATGTTATTCTCAAGTAGAATCTCAACCCAAATCAATGGAAATTGAATCAGAGCAGAATGTCTTCTACATTTAGGGCCAGTATTACCTTACCCACAGGAATAATCTCATGCACTGTGCAATAGCAACTAGTTAAAAAGAATTACAAAATACTTGCAAATGTCTGCTGCATTATGTAAACTGACAAAATGAGACAACATGGCCTATAAACACAAAAAGGGATAAAAGAGGTTGTGCACACAGCTAGGTTTATGTTTTCCACTCACAAAACTCTAAAGTCAATTTTACATGGATGTTTGTCTGTCTAAGTGTCTGAACTGCAGGCAGAATACACAGCTGAAATAACTTAACTGTGTTCAGAAACGGAACCCTTAATGATCTACATCAGATTGCATGTAAAAACCAGATGCTAACTGTTTGTAATTTTTCACTTTAATATATTAAAAAATAAAATCCTGTGTTTTCATTAGAACAAGTGATGTTTAAGAGCTAAGCTTTTCACTTATTTCAAATTGAAAGAAGAAAAAAATAGCTATAATTTTGAGACACATGTAACCCCACAAAAACAAACAACTTGCTAAAAATAAATCAATTTGTATTGTGTAAAAACTCAAAAATTTCTGCAGTGTGCTATAACACATGATATGGGCCTAGTACCTATATTTACTTTCAAAAGAACAAAGCAAAATATAATTAAAAACTACCTTCTGAACAGGCAGGAATGTAATATACTGTTGTTTGAAATGACACATCACATTTCTCAGGCATAATATGACTTTGAATAATCAAAAATAACTTACCTCTCATGAAAAAAAAAGATTTTCTTTTTTTAATTACTCTTCATTTTTTACCTTTATAAAAAGTTCTAAAAATGCTGTATCTCAATAACATCTAAATACTACCTAAATAAAATCTTGAATTGTTTTTGTTCTGTCTTGAGATTTTTTTGAACTGTGCTTGTCAATAGACATCTTTTGATCTCCTTTATAAGATACTTTATTTAAATCTGATTACACAGTCTTTTTTTTTTTCGAACCCAAACAGGAATTTTTCAGTCATTTCTTCATATTATTAGCAACATATTATTGACAGTAACCTTTTAAAATGCACGAAGTATACAGAACAATTAGGAAAAATAGAAATAAATTTCTTCATTTCTGAAACATACACTATCCTCCTAAATTCAGGTATAGCTAATGTACAGTCTTACCATTGCTTAGGAACTTAATATGAGATTGAGAATTTGCCTGTTAAAATATTACAATGTAATTTAAAATGCTTGACCATTCTTATGCTGCTACAGAATCCCTGACAGGAGTCTCATTATCTGCAGAACAAGAAAGGGTTTTTAAATATGATTATGTATTTATTTTTCTTCTGTCCAATTGGCTACTATCCTTTTTTTAAACTGGTTTCATTGACCCACCACAGAGTTTGCATTTTCAGTTTGTTAGTTGATTAAAAATGCCAGTAGCCAGCTGATTAAACAACTGCATGAAGAGATTTGCAAAAATTATAATACTTTATTTAGGACCAAATTCCATTTCAGCTGAAATTTAAGCAATAGTTATATTCTATTAAATGTAGTTGGGGACTGACTTCTTAAGCTACCAGTGTAGCCTGTAAACCTAAGGCATTAAAATAACATCTGGTATTCATTAGAAAGTTGCAAGCTTTATGTGGGAGCTGGTCCCCAACAGACCTTGAGCCAAGCAGAAAACATTTGGGTAACACTGTCGAATGTGTTAATAGAAAGTATAGAGCTAAATCTTTGCCATCTCTAGGGTTATCCAGAACATAAAAATAAAATCTGGAGGTTTAGCTGTGTTAGGACTATGTTAGGATGTTTTTAAGTGCAGGATTTTCTTGTGACCCATTATTCAAGAGCCGTCTAAAATGAGCATTATAGAAGAGTTGCACTCTGGGTTGTGAAACACGCTGCAGTGCATCAGAAAACAGCTGCATAAATAATACTGCAGTTATTGTAACACAGACAGTATACTGCAAAATTTCAGCAACACCGTAGAAAATCATATAAAGCAGGGAAACACTGCACGGTGCATGGTGTGGCTGTTTAGAAAATCAGACTTTTCTGATGCATTTTTTGAGCCATTTCTTTGAAAATGTAACTTCCCTGTGCTTTCTATCAGCTACCAAGATGTGTGAGTTTGCAGCTGTTGAGCTTTGTACCTTCTTACCAATGAATGGCATGGAAACTAAGAGCTAACACAGGGTCAAAAGGAACCTGTGTATTTGTGGACTATAAATACATAGACGCCACAATCAGCTCATGAACCCTGGGCCAAATGTGGCTGGATGCCAGGTGAATATTAAGGCTGTCGTGTATACTTTTCCCTAGCTATCTGCTTTTGGCAACTATAGGAACAGGATACTGCACAAGATGAACTTTTGGTTCAACTGCATTTGCATAAGAAATATTTGAAATTTAATTTTAATAAGGAGCTCTCCAACATTAGACAGGGTAAGAATGAGTTTTACATGAAAGATTCTGCTCAAGATAAAATTACACTGTGAGATATAAAAACACTTGAAGCTCTGCCTGGCTTATTGCAATATAGCTTGGATTTTGTGTTCTGGGCCCTCCATCACTCCCTATAACTATAAACAATACAGTGATATGGTTATAAAAATGAATCCTGGTGACATTGTTTCCTCTTTCAAAAACCTCTCTTTGCTTTAATGCCCCTATCCCAGTTGGCTATTACTTTTTCCAAGGGTGGTCTAGCAGGGCGATTTCTGGTAGAGCCTCTATGCCTACCTCCTTTAAGCCTGGACTGGAGCTCACAGAGCCAGCTGAGAAACCAGAAAGGCGAGGGGTGGGGTGGGGGGGCTGTCATTTCACTGTCATTAAATATGTGCAAACTATGACAATATGTTTAATTAAAAACAAGAGCTGACTTATTTTTAAGGACTTCAATGCTGTGGGAATTAACCATTGTGGCCAACAGGGATGAGCTTCCACAACACAAGGGAAAGACCGCTGCAGGGATCAGAAAGGGAAGCAACACCCGTCCCAGCCCCTGCCAGCCACATGCCCAGCATCTCCAGCTGCCTTGTGGCCTCACCACCCGCCTCAGAGGGTGCTAGCACCCTGTCCTGCTCCCCCATCAGCCAGCACATGGGGCAATGCAGGTTCCCACCACCTGCCCTGCTCTTACCTGCACCAGGCACCATGGCCAGGCTGGTACCACCGTGCTCGGGGGCTGGCAAAGCAAGGGGTGCATAAGCCTCCTCTGTGATGTTTCACCAGACTTGGTCCCTGGATGCCTGGGTCTTGCTGAGCAATACGTTGCACCCTCTGGGGCATGGTCAGTCATGGGGGGGGCAGATCATCATGCTCATGTCATAGGTTGCCCATGTCCTATGGCCATGGGGCTGTGTGCCTCTGCTGGCTGTGACATGTAAGTGAAAATGAGATCACTGACAACATTTGGATCTAGGAGAGGGTTAGTCAAAGCAAAGCAACCCTTTGCTCTTAGATCAGGAGCCGTGCTTCCCTCCTGGTCTCAACAAGCGGCTCAGGCATAAAGAAAAGACACATTTAAACACAGCTCTTCATTATTTTTGGCTTTTTGAAAGGCCATCATGATATGACAGCATCTTAAAATATTGCCATAATATTTTAAAGGAACTATTCTCAGCATGCTCAAAAAGCTTTTCAGCAGTAATGCTGGGCTTAGAAACATCAGCGTGAACTCTCATGAAAGCTAAGCCAGAAAACTTACCACTTGATTTATTCAGTCATGTTTCCAAATAACTGGAAGATCATAAAATCCTAAGATACATATTGCTTTTTATGGAAAACTCTCCAACATAGCAGCAAGAGACAGATTATTTGGGGTGGGGTTTGTTTTTGTTGTTTTTTTTAAATTTTGAAGTGGTCTTATGTTTGCTTAGACTCATAAGGAAAATGATGATGATAGAGAAAAGCGGGGTTTGACCTTTCTCATTGTTTCCCACTTTGCCATACTGGGTCTTTTTTTTTTTTTTAACTTGCTGGTATTTTATACAGTGGATCACACAGAGTATTAACAAGAAGTACTCTTTTGACCTATGCATGTTTTTACAAGGAGTGAATCTGATGTTAAATTCAATTATTCCCCCCATTGTAAGTGACTGGGAACACTTAAGCGTTAAGTTGGTTACACTGAACCCTGTGGAAGGAAACACTCTTTCCCTTGTTTTATTTCAGCAGCAAACAAGTACTAACTCTGTAAGAAGCTCCTTAAAAATAGACTAGATATGCCAGTACTGATCCTGTATCTCCAAGTCTCAGTGTTGAGATTCAGAACTTTAGTTTGTTGTAAAATTAAGTAGCAACACTTCTGAATTTGGAAATTCACACTTGCAGCAACGGAATTCAGGTAAGAGTACAAGTTTCCTTTCTCTCTTTCTTCCCAAAGTGCAGAAATTTCAGAAAATAAGAGTTGGTTTTGTTTTATCCGTATGAAGTATACGAAGTGGAGCTGTGCAGACTCCTATTTCATTTAAAGTCATGACAAGGGATTGAGTTTATATCTCAATCTAAACATAACACAATTAACTATTTTTGCTTAAAACAACAGATTTTTTTTAAAGTTTTCCCTTTTTGTCCACATAAAATTATGCTGTAAGCACCTGACTTTTTGTGATTCTGTGATTCTGTGATTATTATGAGCTCTGTACACTTCCAATGATTAACTATTTAAGCAAATGTTTGTTATGTCTCAATCCAGTAATGTTTGCAGAGTGCTGCTTCTAAGATAGATCAACAAACAATGGTTTAATTGCAAAAATTACCACATTGATATGTCAAACATATAATTCATTTAAAACAAACAATGAGAACATCCACATTAGTCATTAATACCATATTGTTTGTTTAGTCCATTAACATGTTAATCCAGCAGAAGAAAAATGGGTATCATTGCAGTAGTAAAAACACAAGGATCTTACCTATGTAATAGCATTGAGTTAGCATCGGTCAGCACGCAAGCGTTCGTGCACAGACAGTGCAAGGTGGTGGCGCTGCCAGGACAACACACCTTCTGGTTCTAAAGCTATCGGAGTATTTGTGCAATACTTTCTCTTCCCTGATAAAGACGCAAACTTTATGTCCTATGCTTCTGAAAGCTGCAAGCTTTCAGGATACAGGTATTTGATTCCTGGATTATCAGTTCTATAATATTTCACAGGTTTTTTAAAGATTGAATGCCATTTTCCTATTTTTCTTTCCATATATTTTTATAACTTTGAATTGTTTTTTTCAATGTTTGTTTAAGGCCTTCTATTGCCTTATTTCAAATAGTTGAGCCTTGAGTTGTGATTTTTTCAGGGAGACAGGATTTCCTATAGTCATATCAGAGGAATAATGAATTTTGCTGGATGCTTCTTGATGGGTTTGTGGCTTCAAGGGACAAGCTTCTCAATAACCAAAGACCTCCCACTTTTTTCTTTGGGTTCCGCAAACGTACAAGTTTCTCTTTTTTGACACCTATGAGCATTACATGGAGTAAAAAAAGATGTGCTTGTCTTTATACAGGCGTGAAATTATTTTTCACTTGGTGTGGGACACACTATAAATAGATTTCAACTTGGAATTACCGTGAGTATATAGAACAACAATTACAAGCAATCCTGAGATTTTAGATGGAACCAATTTGTTATTGGCTGTTTATGTGCTACTTTCATTGTCAAATACGCCAAAAAACATTGCAATTATAAATCTGTCATTTGAAAAGTTATTTCCAAATCCTGTAGAAAGAATTGTATTTCTCCATTGTTAAGCAAGCCAGCATTCCTGGATGCTTTCTGTGCCTTTTCCTGACTGACATTTATAGCAAGACAAGGTGGCTGGGAATAGATTCTTTCACTGGAAGTATTACACAGCATTGAACAGAAGAAATGGAGAACATATTTACACATCAAAAGACCTTTGTACTTTGCAAATTAATTGTTTTGCAGTCTTACTTTTTTCATAACTTACAATGAAATGTATCACTTTATTCATAGCTACTTGCTTATTATGTATGTTTCCTAAATTAATTATTTACTCCCAGAACAGTTTCAAGTCTGGGTTTGCATAGCACACTAAACCTACAAGAAAAAAAGGAAATTACATTCTCTTAAACTTTTATTATAGCCCGTAATCTCTGCATATATAAGTATGTGCATTTATGTGTATATACTCAGAAAATACTGAACAATCCAAAATATCTTAACGACTCTGTAGCTGGGTTTTCTCTTCAGATTTAGTCAATAAAAATCATCGTAATAACGTACAGTACTGATGACTGGATCTGATATACTCATTTGCCAGTAATTTACTAGTGGCAGCTAATGATGGAAAAGTGATTATTTTGTTGTCCAGATGCTGTGACAGGCAAACGCTGATCTGTTTTGACATTCCATTAATGGCTAGTTTTTGTAGTTACGTGCAGCTTGAATACTCCTTTGCCTATGGCTCTGGCCATGATGAGAGACACTATGGCAATTTTCCATGCTCAAAGCTGCTATATAGTTGCTGTTATATAATGTAACTACCTGCTTGGCGGCTAAACTACATTATGTCTTTCTCATTCCTAATTTCTAAACAAGCATGCAAAGTGTCCATCTGACAAGAAACCCTAATCTACCCTTCCTTAAGTGGTCATATTCATTTGAATGGGAATAAGGTTGGATGGTGAACTTTTTAAAATTTACTTTTGTGTTGGTGGCAAATATAATAAATTAACCATATGTCCTGTATTTACCTGCAAAAATGATTAATATTCTTTATGTTGAAAAAGACATCCACTGAATACTTTTTGGCTGTATACATTGATTGCACTGTAAGAAAGGGCAAGAATTTTCCAGTACACATTAATCTAACATTTGCAATCTCATCCTATTAACACAAAATAATTACATACACTTGTCCAGGAAGGCACAATGAGAGAATGCTGAATCTAATAAAGCCTTCCAATACTTCATTGCTGTGTTCAGTGTCACATTTTTGCATTAATGTAACTGGTGTTAAAGAAACCTAGTACTGCAAATACCATTTTAGAAACAGTTCCCTTCATGTTCAAGGCTTTAATAAGATCAAGTACCTATTTAGTGGACAAAGAATTTGAGAGTCAGCGTGAATCCTTTCTTTTTTCTCTTTATCTCCTACCTTCACTTACACATATTTCTATGACCTGTCTCACCTTCAGTATCACCTTTCTAAATATTAATATACTTCTGGTTAGACACAGTATTTGTTTGCAACAGCAGCTAAGCAGCTTAGACACTTACATGTATTTAAGAAATACCGTACAGCGAGTTTTCCAGTATGTACCTGGAAGGAGCACCATGGGTGATTCGAAAGTGCATATTGCAACATATTTCTTCTTACTCTTAAGCTGATATTTAGTTGCCTCAAATCTTATGCAGTGCCTTTAAAACTATATGTGTACCACATGTCGTATCTTGAATGTGAAAAATAAAATTCTAATATGTAACTGGGGCAGAACAGGAAGTAAGAAGGGAATTGGTTGGGTAGACTCAAAAAGGCCAAAAAAACCTGTACTGAACCCCACGTGCACAGAGGTTGTTTCTGGATGAACTAGGGAATGTTGAAGTCTTGCAAGTGCCATGTCACAGTATGCTTTACACCTTTTCTTTAAAGCTAGAAGCTGTGAAATTAAATCTCATCAACATATTTCTGTGACAAAGAACAAAAAGGTAAGTTATAAGGTCAGCTCCTGAGATATTTCAAACAACAATCTTTTGGGTTTCTTTCAGGACAGCTTTCAAATTTGCAACCGAGTCTTACATCAAGTAAAACTAGCCAAAAGAAAACAAACTGTGTGAAAGCGATGAGAAGTTTTTAAGAGCTTATGGCCATCAACATAGATTCATAGAATCATAGAATCAAAGGATCTGGGGGTTCCACAGATCACAGATAATCTCTCTCTGTGGACAGCCAGCTGAACATGAGCCACCAGTGCGCCCAGGTAGCCAAGAAGGCCAGTGGCATCTTGGCCTGTATCAAGAATAGGGTGGCCAGCAGGAGTAGGGAAGTGATCGTGCCCCTGTACTCAGCACTGGTGAGGCCGCAGCTTGAGTACTGTGTTCAGTTTTGGGTGCCACAATCTAGGAGGGACATTGAGGTGCTGGAACATGTCCAGAGAAGGGCAACAAAGCTGGTGAGGGGTCTGGAGAACATGTCTCATGAGGAGCGGCTGAAGGAATTAGGATTGTTTAGCCTGGAGAAGAGAAGGTTGAGGGGAGACCTTATTGCTCTCTACAACTACCTGAAGAGAGGTTGTAGTGAGATGGGAGCTGATCTCTTCTCCCAAGGAACTGGTGATAGGACAAGAGGAAATGGATTCAAGTTGCACCAGGGGAGGTTTAGGCTGGACATTAGGAAAAAATTTTTCACGGAGAGAGTTCTCAAACATTGGAAGAGGCTGCCCAGGGAGGTGGTTGAGTCACCGTCCCTAGATGTGTTTAAAAGTCATGTAGATGTGGTGCTTAGAGACATGGTTTAGTGGCAGACCTGGTAGAGTAGGGTTAATGGTTGGACTAGATGATCTTAAAGGTCTTTTCCAACCTAAACGATTCTATGATTCTATAATAATGTTCAATAGAGGCTAAATGTATAAACTGTCAATAAGAACATTTTAAAGGAATCTGTGGTAGACAAACTACTGGTTCCACAGATCACAGATAATCTCTCTCTGTTCTTTTCAGCAGTTCTTGGAGATTATAAATTATACACCTCTCAGGCTCACGAGTTCTTCCATTTAAAAGAAAGTGTAAAAATTTTTACTCTCATCTGTTTTTTTTGCAATATAAACTAATTCTAGAAAATATTATGTATATCATTTAACCTTTGTTTTTCTTAAATTCCCTCAAAACACACCAAGTATGTCAAATATCCCTTAACATACTGAATACTCTTCATACGTTATACTTAACACCTGTTTGTATTTAATCCTTAAGGCATAGGTCATCCTAGACATGTTATTTAACTCATTTTATCCAATATTGGCTTATTCAGTTTTTGTCAGATCTCAGTAAAATGGGTTTTTCATGTATAACAGATTGGCCTGTAGCATACTTTGTAGTGAGAGAGTGACTAGTAACAGTTAAATTGGCATAGGGCTTCCCTCAGTGTTAGTAGCCTTATGTTTGCTCTTGAACTCAAACCCATTACAGAGGTGTTCTAGGTCTAAGAGATTTAGTCCCCAATCATACTCCATTTATCAATACTACCTTCTTAGTTGACAAAATTTTAATTTACTCAAGAGATTTTCTATATACGCAACTCATAAGACAGAATCATAGAATCACCTGGGTTGGAAGACACCTTGAAGATTATCAAGTCCAACCATAAACCTAACACTGGCAAAACCACCACTAAACCATGTTCCTCAGCACCACATCTACCCGTCTTTTAAATACCTCCAGGGATGGCGATTCCATCACCAAGCATTAGAAGGCCAGGTCTTTCTCCACTTGCAATACAATAGGTTATCCAATTTCAGAGAGAGAAGGATTCAAGCTGATAACTAAAACCAAAGTTTTTTTAGAGGTTCTGCTTCTGCTGTTGTCTATACTCAGTTCATACTGTAACTCTAAAAATAGACATTTCTTCATCTCTCAGATCCAGACAACATTATTAGAATTGTTACTGGTCATTTGCTGAACTTGGGAAGGAGAAACAAATTTCATTAATCCATTTTTCTGAACCACTGACCAGAGAGCTTAAATGTCAATAGATGGAAACTTGTAATGCTGTTTTTTAAAAGATCTTTGCAGGAAGAAACACATAATGAACTAATGAAGGAAGTATTAACAAGGCTAATAATCTGGTACATGTTTTCAGTAGCTATAGGAGAAATTTAGAATTTCCCTGTATTTAGTTCAGTAGTAGAGAGAAAAAGTTTTAGTGGAAAGACCTTTTCATAACTGGCTTAATAAGAATAGAATGTATATTATAGTCAGACTGCATTTTAATTGTTCCTTCTGTTGGAAATCTCTTAAAAAATGTGATGGCAAAACAGATAACAAACAAAAATTTGGAAGACAAAACAAAATGAAGGACAGTTTCTGGTAAACTAATCACATGGGACAAATGTAAAATCTGATGCTGTTGTTTTACCGGCCATTTATACCTCCTCAGGTAGGAACCACTTCAAATTACATTAAATCCTGTACTAAGTCTTGCTACATCTTTTTGCATGATAATTAACTTAATTTTGTTTATCATAATTAATCTAATAAATCTAATTAATTCATTAATTAGATGAATAATCAGCTTCATAGTCTTGTTTCTGGAAACAGAGAAAGCAGGTTTCACTAGGCCATTTTAATATGCTCTTCCAGAAAGAGCCTAGGACTTTGCTGGCATATTGTTCCTGACCCTGGGAGAATTAGATGTAATAGTACAAATAACACAAAACAATGAGCACGCTTCCAATAATGTAGAAGATAACCATTGTTTAGGAAGTCAATTACATAGGTAATCCTGGGGCATCAATTTCTTGTTGTTATAGTCTATTATATTTACAGTAGTAAAAATGAAACATAATTCCAAAAAAATAGCAATAGGTATTTTCATAGTAATTTTCATAGTAATTTTGTGCAAGTAATTGTATTGATCACATTGTCACTCAGTTAGTCCCCAAATCAGCTTTGTTGATGGAGAAGTACTGCAAATGCTCCCTTATATTGGCACATAGGTGCAAAATCACGTCAGTGACACACCTTTAGGAAATGCTGAGTTGCGGTACTGAGTACCACACTTCATTGAAATGTCTCAGCTTGAGCATAAAAAAATGAAGGCATCAAAATTATGGTCATTTTAAAAAAAAATAAACTACATATAAGGCAGTGTAGGCAAAATCTTCAGACGTTTACATGGATTTTATTCTGTTCCTATTCAAGTAGGAGTAACATTGTAGTGGGAAAGATTACTCCATTTGTATTTAAAAGAAAACTTCTTTTAAAGCCAATGAATTAAAAATTGTCAATATAGTCTCTGGTCTTTAGGCTTGAGATTTTAGTCTGTGCATAAAATAGTTTCTTTAAGGAAGTTACTGTGCAGGATATTTAAAACTAATTAAAAAAATCTGTGATTGAATGCAAGGCATTCTTTTACTAAATAGTGAAACAAAGTATGAAAGATTCATCAACATTACAACGCCAATATTATAAGCAAGTATAAGCCAGGATTTTTCTTTGGGTTATATTGCATTTTGATATGTCAATTGATTTATCAAAAGATACAGTTTCAGCAAAATATTTATAGCAGAAATGATTATAGCAGTTTATACTGTAATTATGAGATGGAATCCGAAATATATAAATCCCTTATATTTTGCAAGTATTTAAGTACTTGTGCTCTTTTTCAAACCTGTGTTCCTATCATGGAGTATTAAACTATTTCTAAATCTATTGAAATGAGACAAAACATGGTGGTCTAGGAAAGAAATACAAAACTTCTCAGAAAACCCTAGAAGAGTCTACCACTATTTGTCATTCTAATTTACTGGGGAAAAATACAAATGGTTATCACATGGCAATTATAGCAAAGAGAACAGAATATATTTGCACAGGACTGGTACTTGTAATTGTACTAGGTTTCTGTGTAATTTAGGGGAAGGAAAATTTAAGCCACATTTTAATTTGTTTTTCAGAAACATCTAATTGACTTTTTCAGCCTGAAGAAAAAGATTTTTTAGTAAATAATTTGTAACATTTCTTGAAAAGCCATGAACTAAACAAAAATAAAATTAATAAACTGTCCCAATTAGTGTGAACAATTTTTTTTTGTGAAATCAAATAAAAAATCTGAGTACCCTCTTTCTTAACTACACCCATTATTCTGAAAATAATGTGCTTTATTTCTTGTTTGAAAATTATCCTCTCATTGATTCAATTAATATTTAGCAATTTTAACACCAGTGACATTAAAACTTTTCAGTTCTTGGGGATAAAAAGGAAAAGAGACTTAAGCTAGATCATTCTTGTCTCTAGTTTGCAACATTTTTCCCCATGTCCAATGAAAGATAAAATATCTGGGACAAAATCTTAATGCCAGTTCAATACAATTTCCATCAATAGCCTGAAATTTCACTGTACAATGAAATTATACAGAGGGGATAGCAATTAATAAATTTTGTACTGCTGCTTTATGTCATATTGACAATGTCTTATAAATAATGAAGATTTCAGCTAGGAAGAATTTGTCTACAACTCAAACTTTTTAAATTAAAAAGGTATCACTTTGAGCAGCACAGGACTAACTTCTGTTCTCATACTTGGCAAAACCGTACTTTTAGAAGACTTTCGTGTCTGAAAGTATTTACTTTATAACCAGCTATGGTATGCAGGTTTCAAGGTCTCAGTGTTTTTGAGTTGGCCAGGTGCGGGAATGAGGAGCAAGACCTGAGCACTTGACCCAAGCTGGCCAACAGGATTATTTCATACCATGAATGTCACATTCAATATAAATTAGGAAGTTTGCTGTGAAGTGCGCTCTATTCTATGATGGCTGCCATCCTGAGAACTTCTTGCCCCAGTGCTGGACCCCTGAGCCCTTCCCTTTCTCCTGAAGCCGTAGTGGTCGCAGTGCCTGACATTTGCTGTCCACTGCTGGGAGTGCACAACTTCACAGAATTTATCAGAGTTGGAAGGGACCTCTAGAGATCATCTAGTCCAACTCCCCTGCTGATGCAGGAATGCCTAGAGCACATTACTCAGGACTGCATCCAGGCGGGTCTTGAAAATCTCCAGAGAAGGGGACTCCACAGCCTCCCTGGGCAGCCTGTTCCAGTGCTCGGTCACCCTCACTGTAAAGAAGTATTTTCTTATGTTTGAATGGAACTTCCTATGTTCCAACTTGTGCCCATTGCCCCTCGTCTTGTCACTGGGAACCACTGAAAAGAGTCTGGCTCTGTATCAGCTTCCTACTGATATATTTGGCTGAGTATAATCCTTGTATATCTTGTATTGATATCAGGATTAATACCGGTTCTTTAGTGTTATTAATGTTAATCATCTAGTCTTATTCTAGTAAATCTGTTTATATTTCAACCCCCGGGTTTCCTTGTTTTTTCCCAATTCCCCTTCCTGGGTGGGGACGGTTCATCAGGTGATAGAATAATTGTCTAAATGACATTGAATTGTTGTGGGTTTCTCAAACCATAACAAAAGGTGATTATTGATAAGAAAAACATACTTAGAATGTTAGACTGGAAAAAGTTATGCCAGGGCTAGTCTTCAGGACACTATGGATAAAATAATAAACTCCCCTGGGGGTGCTGGTTGACAGCTGGCTGAATATGAGCCAGTACTGTGCTCAGGTGGCCAAGAAGGCCAATGGCATCCTGTCCTGTATCAGGAATAGTGTGGCCAGCAGGACTAGGGAAGTGATCGTTCCCTACTCGGCAGTACTCGGCACTGGTGAGGCCACACCTCAAATACTGTGTTCAGTTTTGGGCCCCTCACTACAAGAAAGACATTGGGGTGCTGGAGTATGTCCAAAGGACAATGAAGCTGGTGAAGGGTCTGGAGAACAAGACTTATGAGGAGTGGCTGAGGGAACTGGGGTTGTTCAGCCTGGAGAAAAGGAGGCTGAAGGGAGACCTTATCGCTCTCTACAACTACCTGAGAGAAGGTTGTAGCAAGGTGGGGGGGTTGATCTCTTCTTGCAAGTAACAAGTGATAAGACAAGAGGAAATGGCCTCAAGTTGCACCAGGAAGGGTTTAGACTGGATATTAGGAAAAAATTCTTCACTGAAAGGGTTGTCAAGCATTGGAAGAGGCTGCCCAGGGAAGTGGTTGAGTCACCATCCCTGGAGATATTTAAAAGACAGGTAGATGTAATGCTGAGGTAAATGGTTCAGTGGTTGACTTGGTGGTGCCCAATTCAGTATCAATTCAATAAGGAATTTGTTCTGTTAAGTGCTATCCAACCAAAGTTTGGAATAGATCAGAGGTACAAGGGTGTAGTTCATATTCCGAGAAAGTCCTTGAGGTGTTAGATATGTATCTTACCGTGTGGATGAGATCAGTCACATCAAGACAAACTTATTTCCACTTGATGTGATTTTGGAGATAGCTTCGAATAAAATATCGCTTATGATCATTTGAACATTCAGATCAAAGATAATGAAGTAATTGAATAAAAATCTGTCTAAATCTTGAAATCCTGAAAATTTAAATGAGCTTAATATTTTTCTGTACAAAGTGTCTATAAAAATTATTAATATAAATATATAATTATTTGAAGTTTTATAAAACCCTCATAAATACTTTAATTGAAAATTAAATCAAACACTTCTTTGATCATTTCTACAATTGCAGTTGGCACTTGTGTCCAGATTCTGCTTCCAGTTTCACAAATGACTACTATAAATCTTAAGTAAGTGGGAACAAAAGGGTAGTTCATGAGTTGTAGTTTCTTCTTTCAAACAGAATTCTTGTATTTGGGAATCCATAAAAGGATATGAAGCTTTAAAAAAAAAAAAGTAGATGTGAAGCACATTTCTATCTAATGCTTTAAAAAGGTGTGAAGAACAATTCTATCTCAGTGCTTTGAAAGATTTTTGGTTTTACCCTAAGCATATTGAACCATAGTAGGAAGTAAGGTGGAAAAGTGAATAGAAAATGATATTTAATTAAATTTTAACAAAAGCTGAAAAAGGGAACTAATGTGAAGACAAAAGACTGAAACAAAATAATAGATAAAGTGGGATAGGATAATCAGGTAATAGAGTAAAATGTTTTAATGGGTTTTCATATTGAAAAGGTTCCATTCAAATTAGTTTCTTAAAATACTTAACAAGGGAACATATATTGGCCAATAGGATATTCACATTGTACAATAAAGGTAATACATCTTATTAATAACTTAGATTTTAATACTGTGAAATTTAAATTTTCAAATATTTGCATATTTATGATGTCAGAGGATAATTACAGGAGATCTTTGATATATATTACAGTATACATGAAAGCTTTGTTCTTGCTGAAAAGAATGTCCTTTTTCTCAGTACACAAGAGAACACAAGTAACAAGTAACTCCAATAAACCAATATTTAACATTATCCATAAAAATCAGAGCACTGATGTATCTTAATTGTGCCAACAGTTCAATTTAGTTAAGAATATGGTTAGCTAAGTAGTTAATTAAAACAGTGTTTTACAGATTTAAAAAGGTATATATATTGATGGCTGTAAAAGTTATGTACCTATGAAATAGAATTTAAGGTAGCCACTAGTACTCCAGGTACTGGTACTAGTAATAATGTTCATTGAAACCAGGATATAATTCAGTGTATTCCAGTGTTCAAAATTCATAACAGCATACAGGAGTATGCTATTACGCTCATTATTATTATATTCATATTGCTTTGCCTTAGCTGCAGTTTTAAAGTATCAAGTCATACACCATTGTTTCCAGCAGGGCAATGTCACACATTTCAAATATGGTATTTTCCCTTCAGTTGATTATCTCTTTTAATTTTCTGAAGATTCTTTCTACAAACTCACAATTGTCTTTTTGAAACATGAAATTGTTTGGAAATTTTGTTTCTGAAAGAATAACACTAGTAATCTGCATAATCTTTGGTATTATTTACCTTCACCTTCTGCTATCTGGTGGTTCACAGCTACTTTAATGCTATTGTAGGGCTTAAAGGCTTCAAGTGAAGCCAGTATTTTATTATGGTAGTCACTATATACACACAGAAGGAGACACAGCTCCAGCCCTAGACAATCTACATTTCTTGATTAAGACAAACGAAGGATGTAAAAAGCATTCCCACATAACAAGGGAAAAAGTTGTCCACCTTTACAATAAAAGTCTGTTTTTCAGCGAAGAACCGTACCTAGTTTCTTGTCCATTACATGAACACAGGTACAGAAACAAGTTATGTCTTAAACTAGACTGAATTTAAATTAATTTTATTTGCAAAATGTGAGATCAAGCAAAGGAATAACTAAAGAGATCTCTAAGAAACCCAAGAGCGGAATAAAGTAGTGTTTGTTGTTCAAAATAAAAAGTGTTCTTTGCTGAGTCATTCCTCTATTAGACATCTAACATGTTGCTAGTAAAGAATTTTGGGGAAAAAACATTATTTGAATGAGATGAAGAAATAAAGGTCAATTTTTTTCCCTCTTAGAAATTCAACAGTCTAAAGTAAGTTTTTAATGATTTTTTATGTTTCTAAATACTTACTTGATTTTGAAAACTGCAGACTATCCATGTTTCAATGAAAGCATTCTGCTCTGAGGTGGAAAATAACATAATGAGTTAGTAAAAAAGAAGTCTCGTAAAGCTAAAAGTACAATGTGTTAAAGAATAACCCACAGAGAATTTGCCCAGTTTTCTAATTAATTTAAAACAACTGGGATTGCAAACAGTATATAATGAACTATCTACTCGGTGTTCAAATAATCAATATTTGTATCAAACAAATATGCCCTTGCTAGTCACTGCTGTTAACCTTTTTCCTTTTTTAAAGAAACCAGATGCCCTTTTCACTTTTTTTCATACTTGCTGATATTTTTAATACTCATCAGAACTTTGAACTTATGGTTTGATTGGTAATTTTCCTTATAGCATTATCTAAGGTAGATTTTCAAGAGTTTCCAGAAAAAGCAACAATCAAATGTAGAGTATTAAACATAATGTATTAGTTAACCCATTGCACTAGCAGAAGTTAGTTAAGACATCTTTTATAGAGTGAAGCCTTCCTGACTCCGCCTGTAAAGATGTTATTTAGCTACCTGCCTAATACTTGAGCGATTTAGGCCTTCACTAATCTTAGTGTTAAAATTAAGGTTTCTGTTATAATTCTCACATCTTGCCTAGCTCCAGCAACGCTTGTTATTTTGCATATCAGAAACTGACAAAAAAAGAGAGATCAGTAAAATCCTGATTGATGTAACTAATAACTCACACAACTAATCTATACATGCAGATCAGGTTGGTTTAGCAACAGCAACTAATAATCAAGGGGATACACTGCCAGCACATTTTATAGCATCCTGACCCCAGGATACCAACCACCTATTAATCAGGTGTATTAAGGATTTCCCAAACACTGTTCTGAGGATAGAATTTGTTAGATCCCCAAGACCAACTCTTTGGTGTCCATTGCCCCCGGAGACATGAAATGCTTGCTGCACATTTGCCTTGGGAGTCATCAGTCAGTGCCAAAAGAGCAATCCTGAGCTGCCCTGGGGAATGAGCTTTCCACAGAGTTATACTGATTTAACTGAAATTGTACAACTTTGCGAATCAAAAATTCAATATTCCTTAAAACTTGTCCAAGTTCAAAATGTCAGTATGGCACCAGTCATTACACAGACAGAAGAAAAACATTTCACCAGTACTTTGTAAGATAAAGGAACACTTTGATGAACCCATTACTAAGACAAGCCCATGTAGTCAGACACGTAGAGGGAAACTTCAAGATCTCTAGGGTTAAGAAAAAACAAGATACAGCTCATATCATACTTCTCACAATATGAGTAGTTTCCAAGTGTTGATTTGTTTGTTCTTTTATTTGCTTCCAGAGATGGTAGAAGTTAAGGTATTGACTGAAGTAAAAAAAATGTGTCAGCCTGGCTGTGAAGAAAAACAGAATGTTACAAGCTCAGTTTTCCAGCTTGTGCAGGCATACTAGTCTTAAGGGGTAGCTTTCATTAGAAACTTCATTTGCTTACTTACAGCAACCTTAAATAAGTGCACAAGTTTAAACAGAAATGTAAAGGAAACCTAATAGAATACCAAACTTTAAAGCATAATCCCATAAAAAATCCACTGGCTAGGTAAATGGAAATATTTGAAAGTAAATGTCACATTTCCAATGAAGTTCTTGTGTTCTTGTCATTCAAATAATATTGCAAAGGTCACTTTATTGAAATTTCATGCCTGAAAATTCTATATGCATTTTTTCTTGCTAGGTTTTAGAAATGGCCTTCCAGTCACCAAAATCAAGTTATCTTAAGGTCCCATGCTATCTGAGCACTACAACAAATCAGACTAACTGGAAATGACCCTGCAATGTGCCCTTGTGGCCAAGGTGGCCAATGGCATCCTGGGGTGCATCAAGAGGTGTGTGGCAAGCAGGTCGTGGGAGGTTACCCTCCCCCTCTACTCTGCCCTGGTGAGGATGCATCTGGAGTACTGTGTCCAGTTCTGGGCTCCCCAGTTCAAGAAGGACAGGACACTGCTGGAGAGGGTACAGCAGAGGGCTACCAAGATGATTGGGGAACTGGAACATCTTTCTTATGAGGAAAGGCTGAGGGACTTGGGTCTTTTTAGTCTGGAGAAGAGAAGACTGAGAGGGGATCTCATCAATGCCTATAAATACTTAAAGGAAGGGTGCCAGGAGGATGACACCAGTCTTTTTTCAGTGTTGCCCAGTGATAGGACAAGAGGTAATGGGCACAAACTTGAACATAGGAAGTTCCATCTAAACATGAGGAGGAACTTCTTTCCTTTGAGGGTGGCAGAGCACTGGAACAGGCTGCCCAGAGAGGTGGTGGAGTCTCCGACTCTGGAGACATTCCAAACCTGCCTAGACGCCACCCCGTGCAACCTGCTGTAGGTGACCCTGCTCTGGCAGGGGAGTTGGACTAGATGATCTCCAGAGGTCCCTTCCAACCTCTGTAATTCTGTGATTCTGTGAAATATGCTTTGTACTGTTGTAAAATACATAAATACACAACCAATACTTACAGTTGGTACCAAATTCAAGCCTTTTGAGTGAATATATCAAAAAAGATAAGTACTTACAGATAGAACAAATTATTCACATTAAATGCATTCTCCTTCTGAAGAGGAATATATCAATAAATAAGTGGGAGACTATAGAGATGGTGCTTAAAGTGAGGTCTGAAAATCCACAGACTTGAATTCAATGTGTGGAAGACATGATCTTACTTCTGTTCCTTTTTCAGGGTGAGGGTCAGCAACCTTGCTCCCTCTAGGCCTACTTTAACTGTACCGTAGAGCAGAGGGAACATCATGCATCCCAGGCAGTAAACTGCTGTTAGTGATAAAAAGAGTTTTCATCTTTTCTAGTGACGCAGCTCAGAGAAAAACCAAATGGCAAAGCTAAAAGATTTTGAAGTCCCTAGTTTGATGAACAGTATCTTTCACTCTGAGAGGAAACATTAGATAAATGCAACATGCTACTGTTCTAGTTTCAGCTGGAATAGAGTTAATTTTCTTTCCAGTAGCTGTTGTGTTCTGGATTTAATATGAGAATAATGCTGATAACACATATTGTTTTAGTTGTTGCATTAGTCAAGGACTTGTCCAGCTTCCCATAGAAGCTGAGAGGGAGCATAGACAGGACAAGCTGGCCAAAGGAATATTCCACACCATAGACATCACGCTCAGTATATAAATGGGGGTTGGCCAGGGGGACAGGAATCTGCAATTGTTGCTCGGGATGGGCTGGGCAACCAATTGTCAGGTGGTGAGAGCAACTTGTGCTGTATCACTTTATTTTGTGCATTCTTTTACCATTATTATTATTATCATTCTCCTCTTCCATTACTGTTCTTTTAAACTGTCTTTATCTCAACCCACGAGGTTTTGTTTGTTTTTTTTCTTTTTTTCTCCCTCTTCTCCCCACCCTACTGGGGGTAGCGGGGAGTTGTGAACGAGTGGCTGCATGGTCCTAGTTGCTGGCTGGGGTTAAACCGTGACAGCTATTCATCCAGGATCAACAGAAGAGTAAACACATCAAGATATTCATTGAGTATTTTCTTACTTGTGTGGTGTTGTAGCCTAGACATTGAACTGGAGAACTGTGTGTTGAAATGGGGTACCTGCTGCAAGACTTCTGTGCGCAGTAGGGCTTTCATACACCTAATAAGGCCAGCAGTTTTAAACAGATGCCACGCATGCTCTGTGAGGAGCACTGAAGAATGGGTGACTACCTAACAAACATGCTCCAAAGAGACTGACTGAATAACCTCAGTGGAGGCTGAATGCTTACTGACTGCAACAGCAGTGTTAATGGAAAAGAGGAAATTGCCCCAAATATTCTCCTACTTTATCTTACTTAGGAGTAAAGGGGCCATCTGTACAACTTTTACCTGCCTTCGAAGTCTGTTCTGGCAGACTCTGAAGAGAGCCACAGTTATTCATCTTCAGCAAAGCCACCTGTCTGGATTTTGTATTTTTTCCAAAAAAAACCATCCATGGTCTAGAAAGAGAGGTAAGGGAGAAAACTTCAGTCTTGCCATGATTTTTAAAAATAAGTGATGGACCCAAAACTTCTTCTATTGCTAAATAAACCATATAGATTAGTCTTCTGAGGAAGCCTGGGTATATCTATAACGGGTATCTGAAATCAGTTTAGCTTGAAAGTTAAATATGTTTAGAGTACACTGTGCTTGGCAAAGAAAGTCAGTGTTTTATGCCTGTCACAACATGGTTTCAGTATCTTTTGGGATCCTTTAGTGCTTCCATAGCAAAAGTTAAGCATCTGCCAAAGCACAGTAGTATTCACCAGGGAGGGAGATGGTTTTCTAAAAGTCAAGAAAGAGCAAATCATGTCTCTGAGCTCCAGATCAGAAGCTTCTACTTTCAATGATACCCTACTATGTCAGTAGTATTTTTTACTACTATTTCAAAATGTAGTTTATTTCATTATCTCAGGCTTCATGAATTTCAATCACACTATTTTCACCAGTCTTAAGGTGCCGTATACTCTGTCTTCCTTCATATTGGCTTGCATCATCTACTTGTATGACTAGAAGCAAAAGCGTTGAAATGCTTTCTGCGTGGCTACATGTGTCTTTGATTCATGAGGCTTTTTAACATTACTGCTGGAGCAAGAAAGGGCTTTCTAAACCAAATGTTGAAATATGTAGGACTAAAGAAGGAATAAAGTTTTAATGAAAGGATGTGAATCCCAAAGCTTGTGCTTTTTACTGTTACCAGAAAGTACAACCCAGTGTTCAATCATATAGATTAGATACTGCTGTATCAATTATAAAGATAAAACAAGCATATAAGTAGCTACAAATATTATACAGATATAAAAATATAGTTTATGAAGGTTATATAGATAGTATTTCTAGGAAGGGTGAGGACTAAATTATCTGGACAAAACCTAAAAAATATCTTGACGTTTATAACTGAGATTGGTCTTGATCGATTTCTGAAAAAGAAACTGATAAAAAAGATGTATCAACTCCTTGTAAGTCAGAAGAAAGTCAGATGGAATTTTTCCTAAAAACAGAGGTGTCTGGTAGAAGTGTTTCTGTAGATTATTGATAGTGGAATTGTTTTTCTTGTGCACTGCAGGGAATTGTGCCTAGTTTTACAGAGCAGAAAGGAACTGTTTAACATGTACTGCAGATTCTCCACCGGTATTGATGAGCATGCTGAGCTGGAAAGGTAACAAATTATTCCCTTTGGAACTAATTGAAGCAAATTCCTCGCCACCACCCTTTTTCTTCTCTCCTTGCTCCCTTTCTTCCCTTGAGACTTTCAATTCGTCTCTGTAAGAAGTGACTGAAAGAATCCATTACCAGCTATTTCAGAAGAAATAGTGCTATCACACCAAAAAATAGCCTTTTGTACCAAAATGTAGGAATCAGTAATTAATTATGCCAATATAAGCAAAACCCAGTAGTTCTGGCATGGTAGAAATGTGCTGTCTCAGGGATAACTTCAGGGAGCAACAACCATAACACTTTGTTCTGAGCTCTTTGATAACGCCCTCCTAGCTTCTTTCCACTGATCCACTATGGCACATTATCATAATTATCATAATAATATTATAATTTTATCATTGATTTTTACCTGGTTCTTATCCAAAATGGAAGAGTACGCTTGCAGCCCTAAACATTGGATAAGGTCCTATAATATTCAAACATAGAAATAAAGTGGGAAAAAGCATTCTAGCTCTTGAAAAGGGGTAAGCTTTACTATAATTGACCTCTAGATCTAAAATAAG
>VFFE01007108.1:1260217-1375275 GCA_008921705.1 Burhinus oedicnemus | reverse complement strand
AGAGAAGAGAAGAGAAGAGAAGAGAAGAGAAGAGAAGAGAAGAGAAGAGAAGAGAAGAGAAGAGAAGAGAAGAGAAGAGAAGAGAAGAGAAGAGAAGAGAAGAGAAGAGAAGAGAAGAGAAGAAGCTACCACAGCAGCAGTTCTGAAATTCAGTGATGAGGCTTTCAAAGCTTCAAATAATCTTCAGGTTACAGAGATGCCAAACAGAAGTGTCTTACAATTTTCCTCATTTTGATTTTGCATCTTCCTATTAAAGATCAACTGCAAGACCAGACGAAAAAAAAATAAAAGTCAAACAGTGCAAATTAAACAATAACACCCTGGGTGAAGCAAACTAGTTACTTCTTTCTTTTCAGGCTTTGTATAACCAGTGTAAGAAATAAAATGCAATGTCAGAAAGTACAGCAATATAGAAATAGGCAAGAAGTCTGTTTCCCTGATAAAATACCTTGTTGTCTAATTTAAAAGGAAATATATTTACAGCTGAGGAAATACATCCATAAATACCCAAGGTAATAGTATCCTTTGGTCATTTGCTGTGGCAAAGATCAGTTTCAGAAAAGCAAGCATTCTATTAAATTGATAGCTATGTTTTCCTTTTCAAAATCTGATTAGAAAAAGAAGCAGAAATCAAACTGTGGCTGTCCATCCTTTGAAATACTGCTTTTAAATAGATCCTGAAAAATGCTCCTGTTTCTGAGTGAAAAACAAATGCTGATAAATCTGACTGTCTCCACAGGGAAATTTTACAAAGAGACAGAGACAGACACATCACTGAGACAAAGAGTGGGACTATTCCCAAAGGTAGAAGATAGAGACTGATGTGCACCTGACAACCTGTAGCATGGAGAAGGCTGAGAAGGCTCCGCTTTGGAATACTTTTGATTTTACCATAAGCTCCACTACATACAGCAGTACACATCCCTCTGTTTTCAGTGCCCACTGAGTGCTTGTGTGTTGGTCAGATGTAAGGATCCTATCCAGGGTCCTCTTGAAACCAGCAGTACAAAGGGGCTGGGAAAAGGGAGGCTGCCTCACTGTTACTCAAAAATCATGTCTTTGTGTCCAGACAGCTACTATCTGGCTGTCTCATGGTTGCCCAAAAGTGGTGACCCCATCCTCTTCTTGTACTGAGGAGGATGAATGTATGCAAAGTTTGACAGACTGACAGCTGGTGGATTTATCACTTACCACAAGGGTTTCTTCTTTTATTTCAGTTTCCAGCTTCATCATGATCACTCACCAAGGCAATCTAGTTAGGCCACCAGATCTTCAAAATAACTAACTTGCATTACTTTTCCATGCACCAGACTCAAATAAAACCTCACTATTGTGGTAATACATATGACCTAAATTATCTGTCTCAGATTCTGAACAAGTTTTTATTGTAAGAATCATATACTGCCTAACTCTGTGAAGTAGATTCATAGCTGAATGTATATTCTGTAGCATTTAATAATTGAATGCAAAAAGAATTATTACAAAGAATTCCATCTGGCAGTTTATTTCATATCAAAAACTTCACTTTTCAGCAGTGCAGACAGACAGTAAGGTGGGGGAGAAACAGGGCAGTGCTAGACCCAAGAGCTATGCAGTCTATGCGAAACACACAGTAGCTTTTTATGTACCTTGGCAGGAGATATAAAGTATTTCATATCTAATAAAGCTGTCTTGTTCCATCTGGCACAGACACCCATGTACTCAGAAAAGCTTCAGGGAGACCCTTCTAAGGACTAACATAAATGATTACTTTACAACACTTCCATCATTATTTTTAACGAGTACCTGTTTCCACATCACACAGGCAGCTTGTTCAATGGGAAAAAAACGTCATACAGCGAAATTACCAACCTATCTTCAGCTCTGCATCTTCCTGTCATTCATACAGTCAAAATTTCTCTTAGCCCACTTATGTGGTACGAAGAAGAGGAAAAGACTACTAGATGCTTACATCTAGCAATCTTACTAGCTGTGTATTTGCCATTTCTTTATTACAAAGGAGCTGATATCACAAAAAGATTCAGCATAAAAACCCACTTGCAATCTCTATGGTGTCTCAGTACAAAGATAGCTTGTCAAAACAAGAGAGAAAAAGCCTGAAGTCTTTGCTGTCATGGAAACCGAACAATTAACAAATGTACTTTTTCTTACTTTAACTGGAACTGCACTTGAGTCAGGCTTTTAGCAGAAGACTATTAAAAACCTCCCTGTGACTTAAGAGGTGGTAGGGTGGAGTGGACAGAAAATACAGAACAGAAGAGTTGTTTGGGAAGCATGGAGCAGCAGTCAGAAGACAGAGGGCAAATGACTCAGGAAAGGAGGGAATTTCAAGGCTAGAAAGATCAGTAAGCTGACACATGGGGGTTTTACATAACAGCAACATTTGTTATGATTCAGGAGTGTACAGAAAAGGCAGGGACACAGGGGAAGATGCTAGGGACCATAAACAGCCTTTTCTGCAAGGTGTTTTTCAGCAAAGGTCACTGTCTTTTCCTTTGGCATATTACAACACTTTCAAGCAGCTCCCGTTCCACAGACCACTGAAATAACAAGCACAGGACAGCTTCTTCCCACTGACACTCCTCAGCTCAGGACTCGCTGACAGCAGCTTCTGGGATTGCCTCTTTAAAGTAAACTAAACCAAGGGCTTTCTGCTTTATTTGTCATCCCCAGTGATGCAGCATATTACTTGAAGATGAAGAAAGCCTCTAGCAGCACACAGCTCCATGACACAGGACCACCCTTGCAGCTTTTGAGTGCCTCTTGAACTTTACTAACAAGTCTGCACTGCTATGGCACATGTTCAGGTTTGTGCTTTCCTTAGTGTTTTGGAGAATAATAGAACAACCCATCCCTGTTACGCTGTCCCTGTTTCTGGTAATCTGCAATTTAGGGATCTCCAGAGGGCCAAAGATTGAACTGAAGATCCAGTAGCCTTTGCTGCAGTCGGTCAAACACACTGAAGAAAAAATAATTGTGCATTACAAAGTACATGGGAACTTCATCCAATACTTCAAGTGCCTGAGCTGAAAATAGGAGGAGGATGCAAGGCTAGCAGAAGGAATTACCATAAACCTGTCCTGATTCTTATATTAGTTACTAAGCACTCACCTTTGGCCACTGTCAAAAATGGGATACTAGGTTAAGTGGCCTTTTGGTCTCACCAAGAACAGACAGTCTTCCAACCTCACCTTAGCTGCTGGTGCTGCTGGGGCATTTATTTGCTGGGCCAACCCACAGAGGCAAATACCTCTCCAAAACCAGCACATTTGCATTGATCAAGATACTACTAAGGAAATGTTTCATCTCTTCTGGCAGGTAACAGTTTGACAATTGCTCTGGCTAATTAAAAAACGCTTATGGATGGTCAGGTAGGACTCAGGAAATTTTGTAAGCTTCTCCACATCTCCCACAGTTACTATTAATTCAGGCTGCTTTCCACAGTATACCACAGGGAAAAATTTTATGATCAAGAATTTAATTAAATCTTAGTTTTTAAAATCTCAGGTTCTTCACATATAAGATTGACCATTGCCCAGATATTTTGCTTTATTTAATCACTAGCTAAAATCTAAGTACTTGCATTTCTAAAAAGAAGGTTTTGTCCTTAGCTGTGAAATATGAAAGAACTGACAGCATATATTTTTCTTCCTTCTTGTATTTTCTAGGTTTTCATTACCATGGATGTCAGGCAAGCTGATAAACTCAATACCTTTTCTGCCCCCTCTGCTATCATAAACACAACATTTATCTTTGTGGACAAGATCCTCCTCAAATCCATTTTATAAAACTATTTTATAGGAAGGAAGGAGATTGACAGATTCCAATTTATCTCTGCACAATAGTACCCTTTTATTGCTATTCAGATACTCTAAATCTTTAAATCTATTTGCATGTTCAAACTAATAGGCAATACATACTACAACAGAAATATCTTTCCCAATTTCAGGAAACATTGGGTTTGTAAACACCTATTGCTAGGTCTTCACTCTTCTGTTTAGCCCTACTGAAATAATGGAAACATCTCTTACCACTAGAGAGTCCAGTGCTCGCTGTGTGAACAATAAAAAGCAGTGTTTCATATCTGTACTAAACAATAAAATATCATTTTAGATTCCCAGCCTAGCTAAAACAATTATATACCTACATAGCATGGTATAGTCCTCAGCCTTGGCTAAGCCATATAAACAGCCCATATGGCTATGCTGCCTCCATTTTGTAGGATTATCTCATTTGAAATTCATTCTGATGTTATTCCAGAGCTTTGCAGTTTATAGTGTAGACATCCCCTGGGTATATTTCAATACAACTCTGCCACTATGCAACAAACTATTTAAACACACACTTAATTCCTAATAAATGCTTTATGAGCAGACACTTAATGTCAATAAATTCACAGGATTAAACTTCAGATTTATTTTTGATTGCATTCCACAGGAACAGGTTAAAACTGCTGCCTTTACATATATAATTACTAGTGGAACTAGGTCAGCTTATGTTACCCTCTTGGCTGTCTGACAAGAAATGCAGTTACTTGCAAGTTAATGACGTTTTATAGTCTTATACTAGTAAAACAGCAATGATATCTATCTTTTTCACAGACAAGCTTAATCATAAGTACATCTGTCAAGATCTCAAAATACACTGAAGATCTCTTCTGCTTCATGTGTGACTTTTCTCAGTTCCTCCTTCCCACTCTGCCCTCCCCAAGTGACATTTAAAGATTCACTTTCCTCCCCCCAGATCTGTGTCTGAAAAGCAATCGACTGGTCTTCCAGGCGTCAGATGCATGCTTTTTTGTACTAGCTGTTAATTTTAAAGATGCTGCAGTTTACAATTGCTTTGACATTTACTCTAGAGGATTTGTGCTCCTGAATACATTTATGTAATTTATTTATCCCTAGTTGTTTTTGAAACCCAAATAAAGGCAGAGCTTGATCATTACAAGGTATTGGCCTTGAGTGTTTGTTAACTGCTTTGAGTATCCCAGTGCTTCTTGCACCACTTCTGCAACTACTATGGCACTTCAGTCATCCCTGAATGCTTAATAGTCTTTAATATGACTTCAATGAGTTTAAATAAATAAATCAATCAATAAATAATCCTTATCTAAATATATAAAATACATCAATAATATACATGTCTATTTATTTAGAACATCTCTAATATGTTCCAGGTTGCTTGCAGCATAATATAATCAAGATAAACAAGAGGATTTAAAAGAAACAAAAAATTCAACTACCTAAACACAGTGTCACAATGAAAATCTTTCAGGCACAAACATTCCAGTGCATAAGAAAAAACCCCCTCTTCCAGATTATGCAAACAATAAAAAACAAAGAGTGTGCGAGTAAGACAGGGGAAGTGAAAGAGGGGGAGAATCACAGAAAGAAAGAGAGCGAGAAACAGTGAGTGAGTGAGTGAGTGAGTGAGTGAGTGAGTGAGTGTGAAAAATCAGAACTAGGGAAAAAGGTTACAAGTTAAAAGCCTGCAGGCCAGAAGGAGGCAAGAAGGCACTGCACAGCTCCCTTTCTGGTAGAAAACAGGCAGATTCTAGCTACCTGTAACAGTGTGATGATATTAACCCATCTCCTCTCTGAAAACCAGGAAAGCATGGCAACCTTAGAAACATCCAGCAATGGCACAATAATATCTTAGATTCTGGCAATGCAGGATGGAAAACAAATTAAGTTCACAAAATATGTACTTGCAAGTAGATAAATTTAGATGATTATTTAAATCTATAAACAGCAAAACAATTTAAATAATTATTCTTTTGTGATTTTATATTTCAACATGAAAATCCCTAAAAAGTACAATATTGAATAAGACAGAATCACAGAAAGGTTCGGGTTGGAAAGGAACTTTAAAGGCCATCTGGTCCAACCTTCTGCCACGGACAGGGACATCTTTCACTACATCAGGTTGCTCAAAGTCCCATCCAACATGGCTTTGAACATTTCCAGTCATGGGGGATCCACAACCTCTCTGGGCAACCAGTTCCAGTGTCTCACCACCCTCATTGTAAAAAAATTCTTCTTTATATCTAATCTAAATTTACTCTATTCTAGTTTAAAACCATTACCCTTTGTCCTGTCACTACTGGCCCTGGTAAACAGTCTCTTTCCATGTCTCTTTCCATCTTTCTTATAAGCCCCAGTTTAAGTACTGGAAGACTGCAATAAGGTCTGCCCAGAGTCTTGTCTTTTCCAGGCTGAACAACCTCAACTCGCAGCCTGTCCTCATAGGAGAGATGCTCCAGCCCTCTAATAATTTTTGTGGCCCTCCTCTGGACCCTCTCCAACAGGTCCATGTCTTTCTTGTGCTGAGGGCTCCAGAGCTGGATGCAGTACTCCGGGTGAGGTGTCACCAGAGTGGAGTAGGGGGGCAGAATCACCTCCCTCCACCTGCTGGCCACGCTTCTTTTGATGCAGCCCAGGATATGGTTGGTCTTCTGGGTTGCAAGCACACACATTGCCCACTCATGTCCAATTTTTCATCCACCAATATCACCAAGTCATTCTTGGCAGGGCTGCTCTCAGTTTATTCATCTCCCAACCTGTATTGATGCCGGGGTTTGTCCTGACCTAGGTACAGGACCCTGTACTTGGCCTTGTTGGGCCTCATGAGGTTATATGAAATTATGTTTTGAACAACCTAAGAATAGGACTACACTTCTGTTAGATATTTAAAGGTATGAATTAATAATATAAATTTAAAATAAGTTAAAATTTAAAATATTTTCCTAGACAGAGTTGCTACCATTTTCAATACATTTATATAAATGTTGAATTTTTATTGAAATTGCAAGTCCATTAAAGTTCATAACAATATTTCAAAATTCTTCATTACTAATATAAAACTATCTTAAATACATGACAGAAAAAAACCCTCTATCAATAGTATGTATTTTACTCTAATTAAATTCAGATTACATTACATGTAATTAATACAATAAGTTAGGGATTTTTATATCTAGTTCCAGCTGCTACTCAAAAATGCTGCAAAACTTCAATACAATTCCTACAGCATTCTGCTAGAGAAGCTGGCAGCCCATGGCTTAGACAGGTGTTCTCTTCACTGGATTAAAAACTGGCTGGATGGCCGAGCCCAGAGAGTTGTGGTGAATGGCGTTAAATCCAGTTGGTGGCAGGTCTCAGGAGGTGTTCCTCAGGGCCCACTTTTGGGCCCAGCTTTGCTTAGTATCTCTATTGGTGATCTGGATGAGGGGATTGAGTGTACCCTCAGTAAGTTTGCAGATGACACCAAATTAAGCAGCAGTGTTGATCTGCTTGAGGGTAGGAAGGCTCTGCAGAGAGATCTGGACAGGCTGGATCGATAAGCTGAAGCCAACTGCATGAGGTTTAACAAGGCCAAGTGCCGGGTCCTGCACTTGGGTCACAACAACCCCAGGCAACGCTACAGGCTTGGGGAGGAGTGGCTGGAAAGTTGCCTGGCAGAAAAGGATCTGGGGGTCCTGGTGGACAGCCAGCTAAACGTGAGCCAGCAGTGCGCCCAGGTAGCCAAGAAGGCCAAAGGCATACTGGCCTGTGTCAAGAATAGTGTGGCTGGTAGGAGTAGGGAAGTGATCGTGCCCCTGTACTCAGCACTGGTGACGCCGCAGCTTGAGCACTGCGTTCAGTTTTGGGCGCCACAATCTAGGAGGGACATTGAGGTGCTGGAGCGTATCCAGAGAAGGGCAACAAAGCTGGTGAGGGGTCTGGAGAACATGTCTTATGAGGAGCGGCTGAAGGAATTAGGATTGTTTAGCCTGGAGAAGAGAAGGCTGAGGGGAGACCACATTGCTCTCTACAACTACCTGAAAGGAGGTTGTAGTGAGATGGGAGCTGGTCTCTTCTCTCAAGTAACTAGCGACAGGACAAGAGAAAATGGGTTCAGGTTGTGCCAGGGGAGGTTTAGGCTGGACATTAAGAAAAAATTTTTCACGGAGAGAGTTCTCAAACATTGGAAGAGGCTGCCCAGGGAGGTGGTTGAGTCACCGTCCCTAGATGTGTTTAAAAGTCATGTAGATGTGGTGCTTAGAGACATGGTTTAGTGGCAGACCTGGTAGAGTAGGGTTAATGGTTGGACTAGATGATCTTAAAGGTCTTTTCCAACCTAAACGATTCAATGATTCTATGAGTCTATGGTATGTTTTTGATGTTTCAAACTCAACCCTTTGAAGACAACAGTAAAAATATTCTGTACCATGATTTTGTCCATGTTTGTCAAAGTTAGTACTTCCACTAGTCAAACAAATCAATAGGTAGGTTACTTTGTTGTTCAAAGCCCAAATAACTTGCAGGCAAAAAGGAGGGGGAAAATGTCCTGGTTTGAGGTAAAACAGGACCAGTTTTATTCAGTAACTTTACTTTTTAGCTAGACCTCTTTTAACTGCTGAAATTACCAGCATGTTGTGCAGGAAACTGTTCACTCTCAGAGTGATCAGACCCATGTTTATAGCTGATGCCAAGGAATGGTATGCAGAGAGGCTCTTGCTTATCCTTATTGCTATAACACCCAAGGCCAGACAACTTTGTTATTTGCCCCATTGGAGGATTGGAAGTGGAAGAGCGTAGAGGGGTCACACCTGCGGGGAGGAGTGGATAGGACAGGTGACCCAAACCTGACCAACAGGGTATTCCACCCCATCTGCCTCATGCTCAGTATAAAAGCTGAGGGATCAAAGGGTCAGGTCTCTTTCTTCAATGGCCAGCGTCCGAGGAGGACTCTGTTCATCTGCCTTTGATCCTGATCCTGAATCCAGATCCAGAATCCAGTTCCCGTCTGTCACTGAGTTGAGTCTGGGACTTCCCCAGTGCCTGCTGGTGACATGATTGTAATCGTGGGAGCTTGATGTGGTTTTGTATATATTTCATTATTTTCTTTTTACATTATTTTATAATTAATATTTCATTAAAGTAGTTTAGTTCCTTCTAAACTCTTAAGTCTCTTTTTCTCTCTCTCTCCTGCCTCCCTTCGAAGTGGAGCAGGAGAGAAAGAGCCATCAAGCCCAAACCGTGACAGAAAATAAGGCCTTTTCCAACAGAATAAGAAATAAGAGAGAAACACAACATCCCCAGTATCAGAAAACATACCTGCATGAAACATTTCCCATCAGCTGTGATTAACTTCAAATATCCATATAAGAAGCATTCAAGTTATTGCATTTGCAGTACACTTGATGCCAGTACCTTTTTTTCTCATCTGGTCTAGGAGATAGATATGGGTATTTACAGTCCATCAGAGTAACCTGACAAACCAAACTATGGACTGTGATTGTTGATGTACTGACAGCTTGCCCCTAGGTAAGAGGAAAGGTTGTTGTAGGCCCTTACATCCTTTTGCAGACACAGATAAATGCAAAAACAGGCTGGAGATGCTCTTGCTGAATGTGAAGGAACCCTTGGTCTGAATAAAGCAAAAGGCACTGAATTGCCTAGATGGAAATGGATTGCAAATGGATGGAAATTGCTCTTTCTGCATCACAGAGGACAGGACAGGGAGATGACATAGAACTGATTGTTGCTGGACTTAAATGGGAATGAGATGGGCTATTTTCTTTCAGAATTTTAAGGTTTGAGGATAGAAGCAAAGAGGTCTCTTGGGATGAGTAAGGGATAGATATATTTTGTATCTAATGCAGACAAAGAAGGTAAGAAAAAAACCATCATAAGCTAAGAAGATTTAATGTTAATCATTGCCCTTGCCAGCGGACATTTCTAAGACATCTCTGAAATCTAATGAAAAGCTGTAATTTCACAACCACTTTACAATGACATAAAGCAGGCAAAGCTGTAAAAAGAAATAGTCTGTATCTCTTGCCTGCAAGTGCTCGCTCTCCATCTAGTATCACCCCATGTTGCTACTGGCACAAGTAGCATTCAGGCAGCTATATGCTAAAGCTCATGAAGAATCTGATTAAGGGTATGGCAGTTTAAGGTGGCCATGAAACTCCCATTACAGTTTTGACTGAGTGAGAGAGAACCTGGCCAGCAAATACTAGAATGAAATGTATACACATCTATAACAAGTTGTGAAAAGTAAATCCTCTTGCTCTATCATATATTGGTGATCATAAAAAATGCATACCTATTATTTTTTTGGTGTGGTTGTAAATCCATCTGTTCCTTTCTGAAAGGCTCATTTTTTATTCTCTGGTGCACTTGGTATACCTGTGTATTCACTTATCACACACTTTCCTGTAATTGCCAACACTTGCCATTCTAAAACTGGAGAAAAGATCTGAGAAAGGCTTTTTCAAAAAAGGTTTGAACTTCATAGGAAGTACAAGATATTTTCTGTGATGTACATCCTCTTTTTCTACTTCACAAATGTTCCTGGTAAAGGATATTTACATTTTTTTCTTTCCTAGATTCTCATTGTCTTTGTTCAAACAAATAAGCCCTAGAGAAGATTTATAGGAGGCATAAACTGGGGAGCTGTTATCGTCAATAGTAACAGGCAGATTTACAGCAGCTGTGAGCCTGTCCCATTATCACTACATATATTTGAAGTAGAATCTGATATAGAAAATGCCTCTGTTTTAAATTTTCTAGAACAAATATTTGCTAAATGGCAGCAGTTACTTTTACCTACAATCTGTCTGAGATTTCAAGATCACTTGATCACAGTCGACAGTGTCCTCATGCTTGCTTCAGAGCAAGAGTCACCGGTATTTTCTTAGACGTTCTTAAACTAGAAGAGAAAGGCAAAAGGGAATCAAAAGTAGAAGAGGCATCCAAACACATTCAAACTAGAAATATACAAACTAGCATGGAGGAGGTGGATGTTACATCCTTTGATTTCTTCACACAAAAGTTGTTTTTTTTATTTGATCAGGGTTGGATGCCCCTTCTTGAAGACTGATTTTATTCAAATACAAAGTTATTGACATCAACAGAAGAATATGTGAATGCAATCCCAGTTTAAACTATCAGTATACAGCTGCAGCCACTCACATCAGCTGGAAGCATAACTACATTCATCATGGCTAACATGCAAACTTTCTGCTCTTCTCCTAATCCTGCCCTTTCCTTGAGAAACCTGTAGCTGAGGTGGATGAAAGTCTATGACTGGTGTCATAAAGAAGAACTGTCAGAAGAAAATGATAGTTCCTTTTGATCTTAAAATGTATTCATCTATAATTAGCATTAGCTTTCCTAACTGTACACAGCAACAAATATTATATTCAATCAAAACAATATTACATGCTGTATCTAATATCAAATGCACAACTTCAGTCATTATTAAACTGCTGGCACTCTCCTTCTACCTATTAATAACTGTAGATTGATATTAACAGTCCAGTAGTAAGTAAAGCTGCTCATTTATTTGCAAGAACCTCTCACTCTCACACAACAGAATAATAAAGAATGTTTGGTTCTAATGGCATCCTGGCAAGGAAAGCGGGAAAACAAGGAGCTCTGTCAAAACAAACACCATTTCAAATATCAAAACTTTAACGTCAACAGCTTGGGAATGAACCACATACTCAAGTTTTTTCAGTAAATATATTTAAAAACCTGACAGTGTAGTTAGAATTTACTTTTGTTTATTTTTAAAATTAGTTCTGTAGTGGTGTTTCTTTTTCTTTTCTTAAGTGTTAACTGCTGTTTTGCAAGGTAATATCTGTAATCTTGGATAGAGGCATGCAAACATGCAATGCAAAAAAGGACCGTATGCAAGCCAGCTACCTGATTGAGGGTGCACCATTTTGGCCCTTCATAGATTACCCATACAGCATTTGAAGTCACTAGAACCGGCGTTAACATTAAGCAAATAAAAAATACTGTACAAGCTTAGGGCATCATCAGGCCTTAAGTATGCAATCTATAGATTTGACTCTCACAGCATTTGGATTCTTTTTTTGTGAATAGCTGTGTTATTGGATCAACCAGGAGGCCAAAGTTTCAATAGTTTTGGTGTGCAAAGCATATGAGCTTTAGCCAGTGTTTTACTTGGTTACATTGTTTTTCATTAGATTATGTTGTCTTAAGCTGCCACTGCTGTTAGTAGAATTTGCAAAGGTCTTTTTTGCTATGAGCTTTGCTGGTTTGAAGAGGCAACATTTCTGGTTTATGTCTCCTATTACAGCACTCCCTGGTTGCTTGACTGTTAGCATTTACCTCTGGGCTCCATTCAGTTGCCCAACAACACAAGTTTGATCCCTCTTGGATGTGAACATAAAACTGCATATCTGTTGAAATGCTAAAGTATACAATATGGAGTTTATGTCAGCTAATACTTTTATGTGTGTTCTACACAGTTTGCAGAACCTTATCCAGCACAAAGCTTTCTAGTAACAAGTTAACTGACAACTTTTTCTGAAGCAGAGCCAATGAAACGGATTTATATCAGATCAGTGCTTTGTATCATGAGGTTGTGGACTTTCTGATTTTGGACTATAAGCCTAACATCAGATTTTGTCATCAGATCCCACAGCTGTCTCATCAGCTGGCATTGTTTATATTATTTTATGCTTACAATAACATGCAGTATTCCAAATATCTCATTCCAAAGGAGCAACCAAAATTCATGAGATAAAATGTATATGCAGAGTAATAGAAATTCAAACCACTACTGTTATAAAAACACAGATGAAAATGTGTTTTCACATGATGTGTAAGTCATCATTTCAGATAAATATAACACACTGTGAAACCCAAATTATTATTATTTTCTGCACCGTAGTAGAAAAATAGGACACATAGCAACCTATTGGTTCTCTAGAGCTCTAGTTCTACTAATAATCTTGTTATTTCTCACCTAAACTGATAGAAGTTGGATAATCCATAATCCTCTCATATTAACCTGATTTAACTTTTATTACTTCCTATGCTCCTGCTAGGAAACAAACAAAAACATTGCAAAGATGATTAGGCAAATATTTTCCTCAGAAATATGCCCTTAGGCTGATCTAATGGATAGTGATATAGTCTGGTACATTTCAGAAAAACAGACATCATTTTACAGTATCCCTATATTTATGGACTACACAGGAAATACTTACTACCTTGTACAATACAGCACATTTCATTTGTCTATTATATGTTACAGTTGTGAAGATACGGTCTTGTCATATATTCAACTCCCTACAAATTATTTCTCAGCTCCTAATAGAACGAATATTTGGAAATTTCATATGGAATAAATATAAGTAATATCTAACTGTCTGGATACACCAGACTTACCTGGTGTGTCACCATTGCACAGGGTTTATATGACATTCTTCCGAAGTTGTCTAGTCAGCTCTGTACTGTTAGTAGAAGTTAATTACTGGCTCCATCTTATGGCTAAAGTGTTGGTGAATTTGTAAATAAAAATGCCAGTTATTTATGTCAGTGTCCCAAGAGCATCCAGAGCCCTGCCTGTCCCTGCCCACCCCCTGGGGCTCCCCCCACCCTGTCCATGGCCCAGGACCCCCTGTCAGCCCCCTGGGGCTGTCATCCCCTGCCCCAGCGATGCCAGAGCAGGTCTCATCTCCAGCTCCCCCACAGCCCTGCCCTGCCCTGCCTGGCCTTGCAGTCTCAGAGCTGGGCCCACGCATGGGCCCATGTCCTGGCCCAGCCTCGGCCTGCCCCCATCCCCATGGCCCTGCCTTGCCATGACCGAGCGCTGAAGCTGCCGGGGTTGCCCACCTCAGGCACACAGGAGGGATCTGGCCTAGCAGGTGACATGAAGCAAATTTCCCTAAGGTCTCCCACACTGCTGTGCTGTTACTAACAGCCTCTCACCTTAGGGCCTTGGAGAAGAAGCACTTGCCTCCATGGGAGGAAGAAGGCGCCTTTGCACGTGGCCCAGCAGCAGGAAAAGGCCTTTGGCTGCACCCCTGTGTATTTGAGTGTCCGGTGTGACAGGCCGGAGGCAAACTCGCCACTGAAGAAGAAACCCTCCACACTAATGTAGACACATCTACGGTAAAGCGTATGGTGCACTCAAATGTGTCAAGGAGGATCTGTAAGGAATAGCTGCTCTCTGCCATTCCCACCACCTATCAATGGCGGTAATCTCAGCCTTAATGCTGTGTTTCATGTCTTTACTCACTGATTCACTTCAGAAGATGGCTTAGTCTTGGGTCAAAACCTACCCCAAATTGAACCAAATGGAGAAGTCCAAAAATGTCCGGACTAAGGTCTGGTAGGAGGAGTATGAGTAGAAATTTCTACTGAATCCTTTAAGGTTGTGACTTTGGCATGTTAATTAAAATGAAGAGGTCGCTGATACCCACCTGATGACTGCTTTATGTCAATTGTTCACAGCATTAGCACAAGACATTTCACAGCATTCTCTTAGAGCCCTTTTTTATGGCTTACTCTCCAGCCAACAAAAAAGCTAAGTATTCATGATCATAACACGGCACTCTTTCATCTTTTAGGTTATTAGTTGTACTCAAGTGCTAGTGAGAGAGCTAGCAGCTCTCTCATGTCATCTGCCTAAAGGAAAAGGTCCAATTTAAAGGAAAAGGTGAAAAAAAATGACATTTTGAAATACATCTGGCCCCAGCATTGTTTAGTACTGCTCTAATTTTTATTTTCCTTGATTACCAGATTATCTTTTTAAATGTCTTTTCTGATTTTAGAGCTACTACAATTAGGGTCATAGGAACATTTGAATGTCTGTATTTGGCAGAGGAAAGGAGGAATGAGTTAAGATTAAATACACAATATTTGAGAAAGCAAAAGATACGTGTCAATTAGGTTCAAGAAGGAAAGGGTCTGTTTAATTTAGCTGTTAAAGTGTTTCACAAAAAAACTCAGGAAATACACTTTTGGGCCACAGAATTCTTAGAAAGCCATGGACAGTTTTTCCACACTGAACTGATATTTTCACTGCAGAGATACTTTATTCTTCAAACACTCTCCTTTGTACCCTAGCATAATCGATCCAGAGCTGAGGATGCAGATATTAATTTGAACAGGTCTCGAATAAATACGTGCCTGAAAGAACACACATTTCCTACCATCTACTTGCTGAAGAGAGGAAGAGAACTGTAATGATCAAAATGGAAATACTCTGGATCATGGACAACCTACCTTATTAAAATTAATTTATGTAGATGGAGGAAACGGGCAACATACTCCGCCAAGTCATTATTTAAGGTTTCAGCTGAATGTGGAGTGTTTTGAATACTCCCTGGCTATCTGACTCTCAGGGAAGACGTTGAACCAGTAAATCTTTCAGCTGAAATTCTTTTGAGGAATGGCTCAAAGGAATGTAATGACTCTCAAAAAGAGTAATCTTGAGCTGTTGCCCATAAGGCCAAATTTGGGATTACATAGCAGCTGATTAGGGGTAACAGGCCTCCATAATATATCATTGTGTGTTTCTGGATGAAACAAGCAGCAAAGCTTCTATGGATCAACTACCAAGGTTTATTTCTTCTAAATAAGACTAAAATTCTGCAGACTATTTCATCAGATTAAAAGGTAAATACTGAGATAACAAATAAACAGTCTGATTAATAATCTTGTTTCCAATTTTCCCTTCTGTCTTTGTACAGAATGGAGGCAGAGGTGTTTTGTACACAACAAATTAAAGTGGGCAGCTAGACTTCATGAGAAAACAGGAAAGGAGTGAGAAAAACTCAAGCATATAGTTTTTCCAGAGTGTAGCCACTGATGGGGTCAGGAAAGGGAGAAGCAATGTTGAGCAGAGGCAAAATGGGAGAAAGACAGAACAAAAAATATTTTTTGCCTAGAGTTTGATTACTAGAAACAAGACATGCTAGTAAATGATGAATACTCGATCCTCACATCTACATCACAGGTAAATCATAATCTGCCATTACTTCTAAGCTACCACAAAAGTTTCCCATTGTCTCTAGTGTAGTCTGTTTTCCTAAGAATGAGATCAATCTGCCACCTTTATCAATTGTTTGGCATGTACGTGCGTTCACCAAGACTATGCCTCTTAACTCACAACCCTCACATTAAAAAACATGTATTGTTTTAAATAAACTATCATGCTGGGTTGAAATAACCTGTATATTTAGTAAGAGAACTCTGTGAAAAGAACACACTTTTTTGCTCTATAACACATTTATTTAAATGTCAGAAATCTGACCTCTATCCTCATTCCTATCTCATTTTTAGTTTTCTCTTTAGCACTCCTCAAAGTGTTTGCTTCCAAAACATATTTTTAGTCATCTTCTCTGACTCTGTCACTTAGCTGCTGAGCTCATAAATGTAAACAGTTAGCCTAGCAAACCAATAAATAACTTTTCATTTGCTGAAAATATAAAATGAGTTGCTGAAGTATGAAATATGTACTGCTAATCTTTTCCATTATTTCTTACCACAACTTTCTTAGCTTTGCTGGCACTGGTTTAGGAAGAGTTTCAGAGAACATGGGTTTTTTCATCTGAAAGGACAGCATTAAAGACTGTGGAATCCTGCTTCTGGGCTTCAGGAGCACTACTCCGATAAAAATAGGAAAATGCATTAGACATACTGCTTAGGATGTGCTGAGTTAAACTTGTGCAGAAAAAAAATAATTCAAGGCACCTAAAAATTTTCAAGGCATGCCAAAAATCACAGGAGTGAGGAAGTACTGGCCTGCACCAGGTAACTGAGCGATCAGTCACTAACAGAAGTCCCCAACAGCTGCTGCATTGGAAGATGCCATTCCAGCACCCAGTGCATGAGGTGGCCCAGGACTTCAATAACAATCTGTACTGCTAGAGCTCTGTCACCAGGTGCCTGAGAAGAAGGCAGTGAGATACATCTCATGGGTCTCTCAGAGGACAGCAACACTGTGTACCAGTTAAAACAAGTGAGGGATGATGTCAGAGGACACAACATGTCTGAGGACACAACATGTCCAAGGACATCCAGGTCCTAGTCCAGTGGTCCTGGTCCACTGCGTTAGTTACATCACTATTTTCTTGCCATTTTTCTCCTACTGAAAACAATAGGAATCATAGAATGGTTTGGGTTAGAAGGGACCTTTGATGGTCATGTGGTCCAACCCCCCTGCAATGAGCAGGGAATTTTCAACTAGATCAAGTTGCTCAGAGACCCATCCAACCTGACCTTGATTGTTTCCAGGGATGGGGAATCTACAGCTACAAAAAATACTATATTTAACATCAATAAAAGCAGACTTTGAAAAACAATAAGCAGTTAAGATACAAAAAAATAACAAAAGAAGAAACTCTGAAGAAAGCTATACCAAAATAAGCTTTCAGAATGCAGCGGGTACCTGCTTTCAGTGATTTAACCAAAGCAGTCTTGCAACTGCAGTCACAGAGGTCTTAGAGGCAAAACCTTGTAACACAATTAACTTCACTAAAAACCTCGTTAGAAGCAGTGAGGATTAAGCATGACCACGTACAGCAAACAGACGCACAGAGCTACATAATGTTTTAGACACCTACTGCAGCCCGCCTGTTCCTGGTTTAATGGAACAGAATGTCTCAGAGCTCCTAATGAGATGATAATGCTTGCAAAATGAGATGTTCTGGTGACATCTGTTTGATGTCTCTGTAGAAACTTTATTTGGCTTAGGCTGGTCACTTACATTTGGATAAACTGATAGTTTCTCTTGCTTACACAGTGTTAGAGCTGGTAACCACTTCAGGAGAATTTAGGGATAAATGTAATCAAATGTGGCTGATTTACTACTAATACTACCCATAAAAGTATACTCCTAATACAATATAAATATATCAGACATATAAATGACTAGTTCTATAGAACCGTGATTTGGATTTCTTTAAATAATAATGTGACTCACACAAGGAAGGGAAATTGAGCATAAAGTACAACGTAAAACCTGAAGCAATACTAAGATAAACTACAGAAAACAGGGAGGAGAGAAAAAACGTCCTCCACTTTCTGCAGCTAGACTAAAAGGTCGATTAATGTGTTGATTGCCACTCTAAAAGGCTATCATCTACTTCCTCAACTGAAGTACCGATGGTAACATGCAAGGGTGTTTTTTTGGAACAATCACTTTACCTGTTTTTTAGAACTTACTACACTATATTCAGTGTGTATTAAATAAAGTCATGGAATGTTTATGCATCGACTAGATACTTCTGGATGTATCATTATTCCACAAATCCATGGCCTATAACAAATGAGATCATCCTTTTCTTTTCCAATTTCTTTTTTCAGCAAAAGGAAGTCAAGGGAATTTCAGGGGTGAATTTAAGCCCTCAATTTTGTATTGTTCAAGAAATAGCAAATAGGGTCAAGTCTCATGCTGATAGACATTGCAGTTTTCCTGATATAAAGGTCAGATTTCATGACATCAAAATCTTATCGTGAGATTTTCCTCTTCCTTAGAGCATACTTCATTTTCTGTTTTCATAATAATGCTGTTCTGTAGCATGGAGAGAGACTGCAGAAGTAGCAATTCGAACACTATTTTGCAGTGGGAGAGGGAGTCAGATCCGATTTCCACTGAAATAATTGGAAAGGCTCACTAAATTCCTGAGAAACTACTTCAGGATTAAAAAAAAAAAAAAAAAGGTAAAATAAGTGACAGATCATAACAGAACTATGGCTGGTAGGAAAGTTTACTGACCTGCTAAACTATATAGTGATCCATCTGAAAAAATTGCATGCTGGAGACCTTTCCAACTGCCTAGTGATAGCTGGCTTCCCCAGTATCCCACTCACGTCTTTCAATATCTTTTACTGTTACATATTCGTGGTTTTATTTTTTGCTTTCCTTCAGTAAAGTCCAGATGATTAATTTAACAATAACTTTGATTTTGCTCAGGTGAAGTACATTAGAAGTTATAATACAACTAGAATGATAATAGAGCAGATTTTGGCCAACAGGAACAGTTTTCATTGTTTCTTCTAATGAAAACAAGGGATGCACTTGACTTAGTCATCTACATAAATATGCAGCAGTTTCACCCTTATTTGCACTTTGCTAATTTACCCTCTTGCCTCTTAGAATGTGTAATACAGTTCTTGGCTTTAGAAATATAGTCTTAAAAATATTCTCCCTCTTCTTTCTCTTTCATGTGCACTGATTGTTGGAAGGAAAAAAGTAATTTAAAAGCAATGTAATTTTCAGTAACAGTGGGGTTTTTTTACAGATTAGAAAAGCAGGACATGAACAGGCATTTGGTTCTATGAGCTTTAATTTGATTAATACACACTTTTTTAGAAATCTGAGTCACCAAGCAAATAATACATTCCATTCGCATCTTTTATCCAGGCAGAATTAAATACAACAAATATCATTCATACATAAGAAGGAAAGGATTACAGTTACAAGTTCTAAGTCAAATTTTAAAAACAAAAAAATGCGCACAGCATAGTTCCTCCTATAATCCTTTCCATTTTATCAGCCATGAAGCAGTCATTTTATTACCATGTTCATTTACACTGATGGAAGTGATTTCACTTAAAATCACCCAAAAATCCATATTTCACAATGAAAACTGGGAAAGGACTCTGAATAGTATATTTAAGAGTGGGTAAATACTGCAAGATTCAGAATAGAAGCAGGAAAGTCCATTTACTTCCATTTCATATAATCATAGAATCATTTAGGTTCGAAAAGACCTTTAAGATCACCTAGTCCAACCACTGACCCTACTCTACCAGGTCTGCCACTAAACCATGTCTCTAAGCACCACATCTACATGACTTTTAAACACATCTAGGGACGGTGACTCAACCACCTCCCTGGGCAGCCTCTTCCAATGTTTGAGAACTCTCTCCGTGAAAAATTTTTTCTTAATGTCCAGCCTAAACCTCCCCTGGTGCAACTTGAACCCATTTTCTCTTGTCCTGTCGCTAGGACTCAGCTAAACCATTAATAATACTGCTGTCTTATAAAAAGAGGAACAAATCCTTGCCTTTATATATTAATGAAAACTATTAAATAAATATTTAAATACATACTTCTACTTCATTTGACCTTATAGAAAGCTTCTGGATGTGGCAAAATTAGCAAAATACCAAAAATATTTTAATGAGGTTTCTGTGATTACAGAACATCCTAAACATCCACATATTATTTCATCCAAAGCAAAATGGTTGTGAGCCCTTTACCTGCACAATATTTTCTGTCCACATTCATGGTATAGTTCTGCATTACTTTTGGCCTAAGAATTTTTCCAGCATGGGGTCATAGTATAAGTATTATTTCCAAACAAGTTGCACACATGAACATCAGCTGTAATATTGCAGTTGAAAATTAAGTCCATATTTGAACCTACTTGCTGTGTCTCATTTTGTGTCTCATTGGTCTCATTCAACACCAAGCTGAATGGTGCAGCTGACGTGCCTGAGGGACGGGATGCCATCCAGAGGGACCTGGACAGGCTCGAGAAGTGGGCCTGTGTGAACCTCATGAGGTTCAACAAGGCCAAGTGCAAGGTCCTGCACCTGGGTCAGGGCAACCTCCAGTATCAATACAGGCTGGGGGATGAAGGGATTGAGAGCAGCCCTAACGAGAAGGACTTGGGGGTACTGGTGGATGAAAAGATGGACATGAGCTGACACTGTGCTCTTGCAGACCAGAATGCCAACTGTATCCTGGGCTGCATCAAAAGAAGCGTGGCCAGCAGGTGGAGGGAAATGATTCTGTCCCTCTACTCTGCTCTCATGAGACTCCACCTGGAGTACTGTGTCCAGCTCTGGAGCACAGGAAAGACATGGACCTGTTGAGCGGGTTCACAGGAGGGCCACAAAAATGATCAGAGGGATAGAACACCTCTGCTATGAGGACAGGCTGAGAGAGTTGGTGTTGTTCAGCCTGGGGAAGAGATGTCTCCAGGGAGACCTTATGGCGGCCTTTCAGTGCTTAAAGGGGACCTACAAGAAAGATGGGGACAAACTTTTTAGCAGGGCCTGTTGCAATAGGACAAGGGGTAATGGCTTTAAACTAAAAGAGGGAAGATTTAGACTAGATAGAAGGAAGACATTTTTTACAATGAGGGTAGTGAAACACTGGACCAGGTTGCCCAGAGAGGTGTTAGATGCCCCATCCCTGGAAACATTCAAGGTCAGGTTGAATGGGGCTCTGAGCAACCTGATCTAGTGCAGATGTTCCTGCTCATTGCAGGGGAGGTTGGACTAGATGACCTTTAAAGGTCCCTTGCAACCCAAACTATTCTATGTTGGGATTGAGTGCACCCTCAGCAAGTTTGCCGACGACACCAAGCTGTGTGGAGCAGTGAACACATTGGAGGAAAAGGATGCCATCCAGAGGGACTTGGACAGGCTTGAGAGATGGGCCCCTGCCAACCTCATGAAGTTCAATAAGGCCAAGTGCAAGGTCCTGCACGTGGGTCGGGGCAATCCCAAGCACAAATACAGGCTGGGGGATGAATGGATCAAGAGCAGCCCTGAGGAGAGGGACTTGGGGGTGTTGGTGGATGAGAAGCTCAGCATGATCTGGCAATGTGCACTTGCAGCCCAGAAGGCCAACCGTATCCTGGGCTACATCAAAAGAAGCGTGGCCAGTGGGTCAAGGGAGGTGATTCTGCCCCTCTACTCTGCTTTCATGAGACCCCACCTGGAATACTGTGTCCAGCTCTGGAGCCCCCAACATAAGAAGGACATGGGCCTGTTGGAACGGGTCCAGAGGAGGGCCACGAAGATGATCAAAGGGTTAAAGCACCTCTGCTATGAGGACAGGCTGAGACAGATGGGTTTGTTCAGCCTGGAGAAGAGAAGGTTCCAGGGAGACCTTACAGCAGCCTTCCAGTATCTGAAACGGGCGTACAAGAAATCTGGAGAGGGACTTTTTACAAGGGCATGTAGTGATAGGGATAATGGCTTCAAACTGGAAGAGGGTAGATGTAGAATAGATCTCGGGAAGAAACTTTTCACTCTGAAGGTGGTAAGGCACTGGAACAGGTTGCCCAGGAAGTTGTGGAGGCCCCATCCCTGAAAGTGTTCAAGGCCATGTTGGATGGGGCTTTGAGCAACCAGGTGTAGTGGGAGTTGTCCCTGCCCATGGCAGGGGGGTTGGAACTAGATGATCTTTAAGGTCCCTTCCAACCTATACCATTCTATGATTCTATGTTACAAAATCTGTGATTTTCCCCCAAGAATCATTTCCAGTGTTACTGGGTTATTTCCCTGGATGATTAACAGTGATTTATACATCAACTGTGCCTTGCAGTCAGGTGTCTGCAGAACTGGAGGTAACATAAACCTTTTTATTTTAAGATCATCACAAGAGTTAAAAAGAATATTTAAATCATCCATATGAATACAAGAACAGCTGAAAACACATCTCAGGACAATTCTGTAGAGCAACAAGGGACAACATAATAGAAATATGATTCTGCAAAGTTTATTATAGATATAGAGAGATAAATACATGTGAAAAATAGTGACCCAAGTCCAGAAGATTCTGCTCTTTCCTTAATGTGACAAATTAACTACAAACTACTAAGTATTGCCTAGGTAGAGGTTGAAAGTTGGAGCCCTAAATATCTTTCATTAACAAACACTGGTGGTCTTCAACATTTACTCCTTCTCCTCCTAACCTTCCTTTTCCTCCTCTGATGTTAATAATTAGGTACCACTTTTCATTTAGTGCATCAGGCCATATTAGCAGGATACTCTTGAATCTATGGCAACACAGACATAGAACTTGGCAGGTAGAACAAGACAAATTTCACCTAAGGTGGCATATGGCAGAAGATGGGGAGGAGGGAGAAAAGACTTAGCCTGTGACTGCTGTGATATTGAAGGATCACAGTTTTCAGGGTTGAAAGCACAGAAGTGGTTTCCTTGATGCTCAAGATCCCAGTTAGGCTGCTTATTTATGAAGGACAAAACAGTCTCTTTGCTCCTCTCTGTAGCACTGACAGTGAGGGGAAAACAAAACAAAACAAAACAAAACAAAACAAAACAAAACAAACCACAAACCCCTGTTCTGTATATACTTTAGTAGGGAGTACCCAGAAGTCTTGAAAATAGCAGAGCCCACATTCACATCAACCTTTCCAACTTACAACCCCACAGGAAGCCTTCCATAGCAGGTAGGCAAGCAGGAAGCAGCCTATTAGTGGGATAAGATACTGGCCTGACCACAGAGCACGCTCAGGAAAGCCTAACTGCTGACAGCAGGTTAGGGGGACACCCCCTCAAAGTGACAGGATGCCATGATCAGAGAACTCTACAACTCTTGCAAGTGAGCAGAATTCAGGACAGGAGCAATTTTGAAGATTTTATTCCTAAAGCTCACACAGGACACCCAGAATTAATCAGGTTTATCTACCACCCATCCTGTACAAATCTACCCAAAATGTCAACTGCTCTATCAGAAACACCATGGCAGATCACGTATGTGTTCGATACAGCGTTAGCTTTTACAAGGTCTCATTTAAGCTGAGCTGAAATAAAAACATTATTGTGAGAGCCTCTAGCCTGTAAAGATTTCCAATACTGTTTCATAACAGGTTGGTAAAAATCTTCGATGTTGACTTATGGAGTAAAACACCAGGTGTTTCAAATGTGCCAGCAACTGTCAGCTCATAGTTCTCATGAAAACAGTAAATTGCTATGCAGAAGTAATGCAGAGTGATTACATTTAGAGTAATTATGGCAAAAAGTAATTAAGCAAAATGAGAAGAGCACACAGCATCATTTTACTTCTTTCTCTAACAATGGCAATCCATATGCCAGAGATTTCAATCGAATTTCCTAATCATAAGATCTTTTCAGGATGTAGCCCACTTGTGGAGTTATTCTATATACATCTTCAGATGATCACTTATAGACTAAATAATGGCTCAGTTTTGTGATGTTTTTTCTTCATAACTGCATAGCTCTCATGCTATTAATTAGAAAAATAAGAGCAAAAATGCTAATAGACTAAGGCTAGAAGGGACCACTGTGATCAGCAGGTCTAAATACTCTGTAACATAAGCTGCATTTTTTCTCATAGCAGTACTACCACCTAGTCCATATTATGAGATGTAAATACAGAAAATCTTTTGAGAAATACCCAAGCATGATTTGAAGCAAGACAAATATATCACATTTGTTCATTAAGCATTCTAGGGTTATTTACACCCATGGCTTAATGAAAAGACTTCCACTTCATTTACAGATTTAACTGCTATAGCTTAATTTCACTGTACTGGATCTTGCAAACTCATCCACTCATTTAAGAGCAGCATAGCATCAGGTATTTCTCTGTCTTTACGGATACAAAGCTATGTTGTAATTAAGGCAATTCTTAACTGTATCCCTCTAAGCTGTATTGCTGACGTTTTTCAGCTTGGGTAGTTTGGGGTGTTTTATGCAAAAACCTCCTTGTTTGCAGTGGTGCTTCCAGTGACACAACCCCAGGTACCGCCACGTTCTGAATTTATGATTCCAGGGGTTGTGCAAGTCCTTTCAGTTACACAGAGTTGGAGGCTATGTTTAATTAACTGACAATTTAAGAATCATAATTTTCCAGTACAATAATCAGTTCTTAAAGTTTCCCTCTTGTTCTTCATACCTAAATGTATGACTTTTCATTTTACTATATTAAAACTACCAGTTTGCTTGTGCTAAATTGTGAAATTCAATGTAAAGGAACACTGTCATGTCATCACCTCATCTATAGATGTCACATCTACAAGTCATTAGCAAGAATTTTGTATTTTCTTTCAAAAGCCTTACATTAAACTTAAGCAGGTTGATAAATTCTCTACAGGTATTGCTAGAAACATCTATGTAGCTCAGATGATTTATTACTAAAGAAGAGGTTTTATTTTTTCTCAGCAAATTTTTAATACAGTTAGATGTTTATCAGGGAATGGAATAACCATGCAATGGAAATGGTACAAACTTTCCAAGGAGAGAATGCTGCACTTAAGGAAATATTTCAATAAAATGAGACCTCAGTCGGCATCCAGTAAATGTATCTGGCCAAGATATATCTACAAATGTCAAGTACAAATGGTTGTTTAAGAACAGCACCAGTAGGTGTGAGTAAAATTGATAAATTCAACTGCATATCATTTTAACTCCATACTGGAACATTTACTTTTGTTTTTAAAAGCACATTTCATTAGGTGTAGGACTGATCATATTCTGGTTTCATGCTTATCTAGCTATTTTTACTGTGTTGAAATAGCCATTGCTCTATGTTAATGCAAATGTACCAAACAGTATACTCACTTGATATCCTTCTATGATAAGGTCACCCACCTAGTGGATGAAGGGAAGGCGGTGGATGTGGTCTTTCTGGACTTTAGTAAAGTTTTCGATACTGTCCCTCACAGCATCCTTCTGACAAGTTGTCCAACTGTGGGTTGAGCAGGTTCATGTTGCACTGAGCAAGGAACTGGCTGAATGGCAGGGCCCAAAGGGTTGTAGTGATCTGGCTGGCGACTAGTCACCAGCAGTGTTCCTCAGGGTTCAATTCTAGGGCCAGTGCTGTTCAATATATTTATCAACAATCTGGATGCAGGAGTTGAATGCACCATTAGCAAGATTGCTGATGATACCACACTGGAAGGTGCTGTTGAGTCTCCAGAAGGACAGGAGGCCTTGCACAGGGATCTAGGTAGATTGGGGCATTGGACAATGATTAATGGGATGAAATTTGACAAGTCCAAATGCCGGATTCTGCACCTAGGACAGAGTAACACTGGGCACAAGTATAAATTGGGAGAGGAGTGGCTGGAGAGCAGCCCTGCAGAAAAGGATCTGGGGGTGCTGGTCGGCAGCAGGCTCAATGCGAGTCAGCAGCGTTCCCTGGCAGCCACGAAAGCAAACTGCATCCTGGGGTGCATCAAACACAGCATAACCAAAAGAAGTGATTATCCCACTGTATTCAGTGTTGGTGCAGCCTCACCTTGAGCACTGTGTGCAGTTCTGGGCCCCACAATTTAAGAAGGATGTTCAGGTCCTTGAATGGGTCCAGAGGAGGGCAACAAAGCTGGTGAAAGGGCTGGAAGGAATGTCGTATGAGGAACAGCTGAGGACTTTGGTTTTGTCTAGTTTGGAGAAAAGGGGGCTGAGGGACAACCTCACTGGTCTCCACAGCTTCCTGAGGAGGGGAAGTGGAGAGGGAGGTGCTGATCTCTTCTCTTTGGGATCCAGTGATGACACATACGAATGGTTCAAAGCTGCACCAGGGGAGGTTTAGAGTGGACATTAGCAAGCATTTCTTTACTGAGAGGACAGTCAAACACTGGAACAGGCTTCCTAGAGAGCCAATGCCCCAAGCCTGTCAGTGTTTAAGAGGCATTTGGACAATGCCCTTAACAACATGCTTTAACTTGGTCAGGCAGTTGGACTAGATGATTATTGTAGGTCCCTTCCAACTGAAATATTCTATTCTATTCTATTCTATTCTATTCTATTCTATTCTATTCTATTCTATTCTATTCTATTCTATTCTATTCTATTCTATTCTATTCTATTCTATTCCATTCCATTCCATTCCATTCCATTCCATTCCATTCCATTCCATTCCACTCTATATACACCGACCTGACTGCCTCCTTCCAAAAGTGGAGCCACATACAGGCTTTCATTTAATAAAACACATTTGGATTTCACATCCTTGCAGAGCTTTGTTTCTTTTCATATTCAAATGCATGGATCTGGCTCTGTTTGCACACCTCTTAAGCAACATGTAAAATACAGAGATTTAAATTGCACCTGAATAAGAAATATCAATGAATTCCATCAATTTCAATTGACTTTTATGAGCCTGAATGAAAGGAGGATCATGCCTCCTGCACTTAAGTACTTGAAACTGAGAATGTGTTTTATATCGGTTAAATTTTCAAAAAGGTATTTTCAGCCCATAATGACATCTAGCTATCAAACTCAATAGAGTTCTGTGTACACTATTTTCTCTGGAAGTTTTCCTGAGGGCACTGCTTGTTTTTAAGTATTATGTAAACATTTTGTAAGAAAAGCAGTTTCTATTTCATATTATAGAGATAAGCAGAGACGGTACAGGCCTATTGAAAAAATCACTTGAAAATTCATGCAAAGTACAGTATATCTTAAAACAACTGCATGTTACTTTACATTCATTGTACACTGAAACAAACACAGAATTTTAATTTTCTGGTCCTCAACATTTGTACGTGTCCTGAATATATAACACTAACACAAGCTCTGTACACTAGAAGTTGTTCTTTTCTCTGCTTTTATCCTTTCCCAAAATACCACAAATATCATTAGGTTCAATGTGACACATCATACTGTGAAGCAGTGAGGAAGATAAAAATGTGTAAAATAATGCATTCACAACATTATTTTATAAAAAGATCACTCACTTTCCCTACAATGTGGGATTTAAAGTAAAATTACTTCACTGAAACATAAAATACACAAAGCTTAATGTTTGTCTCTTGGAGATAGTGACATTATTTTTAAAAATTAAGATCTAATAGATTATCAAAATAATAAAGTTAAGGTTTTAAGAAGGAGGTGCATGCATACAAAGTGAAAGTGAATACAAAGCTCAAAGGATTGTAACTTAAACCATGTCATTAAAATGTCTTACCTTGCCAAAAATTAAATGGTTTTGAAAATATGTTTTTTTCAGTGTTTAAATTTAGAAGACTTCAGAAGAATTTGTAAATAATCAAAGACCCAATTAATTTCATCATACAAAATAATGAAAGAATATTAAGATTGCAGATGGGAACACTCTACTACAAAATTAAAGTTTGTTCCTTATACAGTCATAATCATTTTTTACATGTAATTTCATCTGATTTGGTCATATCTTTGTAATCTGCTACGGCATATGATTTTGTCACCTACCTTAGACATATGAAAAATATTAGGAAATTCTACATTTTTTGATACAAGATAGAAATCTTAGGCTATTCTGAATGCTTACGTTATTACATAGCATAAATGTTTAGTACATACTTCTGACTGAAAACTGTGCAGTTTAATGACTCACTTAGAAGCAGCCATTAAACATTAGCTTCACATTCAACTAAAATTATTACCTTCTTCAAAATTACATAAATGGGTGATACAATTACCTGTGAAGTTAGCAGAGCTGAACATATAGGTGAGCAAGTCCCAGCATTTTTCAATGTGTTTGCACATGATGAACAGTAGGTTGGTTAAATGCCTTTTTCTTTTTTTTCATTTTGGCTGTGGATCCTAATTCTGATTTATGTATAGTAGTGCACAGTGTGCATCTGGGTCCACACATATCTTGGAAATGTATTTTAGGCTTTATTAGTCGAAGAAGTGCACTGCTGCGATCTTTTCTATCGTACCTCAAACACCTACCCACAAGCAGGCAGGGCCAACGTTGCACAAAGAACCCTGGTGGAATAATTTCTTGACTTCTTTTAAACATCAGTCTTTACGATTTCAAAGTTCCACTGACACAGCGTTTTAACAAGATTTCTACATCTTTGTAAGGCAAAAGTGGTAAAAACCAGAAAATCTAACATATAAAATGCAAAACTGGCTAGAAACCTGCTGCAATGTCTCAGTGCAGCCTCAGAAGATGGACAGAACTGAGGTCCTTTCCAGAGCTTGCAAGAAAGGAAGCCCTCATGTGAGCACGAGGTGCTGCAGAGATGCTACCTCTCCACAGGTCTTTTATCCACTCTGCAGAGAAAACTATGACAAGGAAAGACTTCCACCTTTATCCACTAAGACACAGTTTTAAGATGGACTGAACAAGTCCTACTCCTTGATCTGATGGGATACACTACTTCTGTCATCAGTGTTGAAAGTGCATTGTACATTTTAAACTTCAGGAGACCCTCAAGAAGCAGCACAAAGAGGTAGCATTTTGGTATACATACAACAAAATTTTAGGGAGTTTATAAAAAAATATGTCAGTAACAATTTCTGTCGGGGTTCTCCAATTTTCTCAATTTAAGAGAAATTTAAGAGGAATTTAAGTATTTGCTTAATTACACACACGTATCTTGCTCTAGTTCAAGAGGAGAGGAAATTGAGTAATCATTCCTGTTGCCTGGTTTGTTTTGTACAGAATATTTTCAAATTCACTCAAGAGGGTAGAATTCAGTGGGATTATTTATCTTCCTATGAGTGGAAAATTCAGCCCTACACGGAGAAATCTTTTTTTTTTTTTTTTACTTCAGTGTACACTGAAGTCAACCTTACTGGTTAAAATATGTAAAAAAGCATATTAGGCAATTAAGCGAGCTGAAACTTTTGCTTTGCCCTCCGCCAGAAACAACAATCCCTGCCAACAAGTTCAGAACTTGAAAGCAGACCTTCAGTTGTAAGGCATCATTAGTGCCCATTCCCTGATTTTTCTGCCCAAATTATCCATTTTTGTGGTATGACAACTTCCTGCCCAACTGTCCAGCGGCTCAGGGGCTAGACACAGTTCACAGCATATGTTAACACTGCTTTTACATTCACAACCTCCGTGTCACAGCTGAGTATGTCAAAGTCACGATACAGACACCTATCAATAAAAGCGCGTTTTAGGCAGAAAACTGAGCCTTGGAGTGTCAGCTGTTTCTTAAGGTTTCTCTGAAAAGTGAGGTGGACGTTTTACTGATACTCACCAGGAACCAGGTGGGGCCTTTCTAACTAGTGGTTACTGCAGTGTCGCCCCCCCCGCCTCATCCTTAAAATTTTAAACAGATGTAGCTCCATTACTATCAAGCACCTGTGTTTAAAATTATGTACAATTAAGAAAAAAAGCCTTTTCCAGATGAAACAACAAACTCAGCATGTTAACTTTACATGATTACATATTTATATTGTAATTTTTTTATTCAAAGTAATAAAATCACAAGCAATTTTTTAAAGGAAAAAAATATAATTTTCAAAGCTGTAGAATTGCCTAATATGTTATAAATTCAGCTGAAGCCTGATAGTGCTTTAATAATTTGAGTGATTTGTGGATGATGAGGAACTGAAAACTCAAAGGAACTTCAGCATTGTTCTAGGCTGTGTTTCCTAACCTCTATCCTAAGTCAATCCTAAGATGGTTTCCTGCACAGATAAACACTTGTTCTCCAATTGAGGGATTTTTCATATATTTTGTGTTCCTAGCAATATCATCAAACTGTCACTTCATATGAAAGAATGGACACAAACACCATGCATGCAATACCATGTCTTCAATATTATTTTACTGATTCCAAGCAGTCAGTTCTGACACGTAACCATAGACATTTTCATGTGAACTAACCCTCCATAGTTGATGTGGTTCCACCACTCTGAACTTATTTTTTTTAAAGCAAGTTTATGGAGAAAAAGGAATCTGACAGAGCATCTGGCCAACACTATTTAGCATCTTCAAAGTCCCAGACAATGGTGCAGGACTCTCGCAGCAAGTTGCACATGATATCAAACCTGGGGGAGTGGTGGATATGCTGGAGAACAGTGCTACCTTTCAGAGGGACCTTGATAAGCCAGAAGAATGGAAGTAACAGCTATCAAATGCATGAAGTTCAACAAAGCCAAATGCAAAGTCCTGAAATTTGGACTGGGACTCAGTGCAATTCTGTTGGTCTAGATGACCTTTAAAGGTCCCTTCCAACCCAAACCGTTCAATGATTCTATCATCAATTTTATGATTCTATGACACAAGAGCGCTTGTAAACCAGAAATTAAATATAAGTCAGGAGTCTACCCTTGCAGCAATAAATTACTGTAATACTGGGCTGTAATAGCAAGAATCAGCCAACAGGTGAAGGGAAGCAATTAGTCTACTCAGTGCTCGTGAGGCCACATCTGGAATGCACTGTTCAGTTTTGAACATCCCAGTTCACAAGAGGGATGGTGTCCTGGTTCTGGCGGGGATAGGGGAATATGCTGGAGGAAGGCCAGTGGAAGGCCACTGATCTGGCCAGGGAGCTGGGGCACAACAGATGAGGAGAGACTTAGAGTGACACATTGTTTCAGAAGAGAAGGCTGGGAGGAAATTTAATTGCCATCTTAAATTACGTATTAGTTAGTTAGAGAGAAGACAGAAGGACAGAAGGCAACAGTCATGAGCTACATTAAGGGAAATCCTAAATGGGGAGAGGAAAAAATACTTTAGTGAGAGGGTGATTAGGCACCGGCAAAGGTTGCCCCAAAAAATTGCTGAATCGCCATGCTTGGAAATTTTCAAAACTTGCCTAGATAAGGTAGTGATCCAAAACTGAGGGTAGCCCTGCCTTGAGAGGATGTCCGGAGGTTCCTTCAACTTAATTTACTCTGTGAGTCTATGAGTCATTAATAAATAAGGTAAAAGCTAACAATAATGTTCTCAAAGGACTGAGTGCCCTTCTGCTATTCCTTTAGTGGTTTACCACTAAAAGACATATTAAGTACTTTTATAAAATTGCCAAAACTACTCATGTTATTTAGGAATTTTCAGAATTGGACCATTTACTTTATATACTTTATAATATAAATGCATCCTTTTTTCCAATTCAGAGTTACATGATACCAAGCCCCTCCTACAATTTTTAAGGGAATGGTATTTTTAAACACTTAAGCATTGCCCGAGTTGCTTTATGGAACATAATATTTTAAAACATATGTGTATATTGCACATCTAAAACTGTATCTCCATCTCAAATTCTATAAAGTTAACAAAACATACATAGACATGCACATGCAACACATGAAGAAAAGCCTCCGTCAGAAAGACACAAATCCTCATTTTGGTACAACTACATACAGGCCGTAAACAAAACCTTATATAGCGTACACAAAAGTTCTTTGTATACAGTAAGGCGGGCATATGAAGTGGAAAAAAGTCCATCATTACTCAGTATGTTACATTAAAAAGACAGCTAAACAGATAAAATTAGCGTTTCCTCTTTAAAGCAATTGCCTCAAGTTGTACACGGGTTATTTCAACTCCGAATCAGAGCGCATCTTTACTTTAAAAAGAGAAAATGCATTGTCAAAACAATCTGAAGAGAGAAAAAGAGTTTTCCTCCCTGAAGTCATAGTATGGCATTTATTATCTGTAAGACAGAAAACGCAGCCATCTCTTCACTTCGATGGAGTAACATGTCAGAAAGTTACTCGGCTGTATCAACATTTCCTTCTTGTATGTTATGTTTGAATGTTTTCATGCTGTATGCTTAGTGAGTAAGAATACAGATGTATCATCTCCAACATTTTTTTCAAGTATCTTTTAAAGGTCCAAGAGCTTTCATTTGACAAAGCTATCTAAGATGCAAAGGATCAGCCTAGTTTTCTTTCATACCAGTTTCACAAACTTTTGCTACAAACGCAACTTCAGTACATTAAATAACAATTAGCTTTATCAAGATAAACCAGGATAAAGCTCATTGTGCTTTGTTTTCTAGGTGTTTAGTTCACACAAATGAAGAGCCAACATACAGGACTTTTCAAAGTTCACACATGCGTACAGTTGGTAGATGGTGGTGTATCTATCCGACTTTTATTTTCCTTAGCGTCATTCAGAGGTGACTCGTTACCTATCTGGCACTTGAAGACTTGTTTGTAGGCCTTCCTAAAATTTTCAGAGAGAAATGCATATATAATCGGGTTCACAGAAGAATTGCTGTATGCCAGGCAGTGTGCAGTTACTCTGAAGAGAAAGGAGGCTTGAGTCAGTGGGAAAACTCCAAATTCAGCCCAGAGATGAATCACATGATGCGGCAGCCAGGAGATGCCAAAAACCACTACCACCACCAACACAGTCTGTGCTGTCTGAGACAGGGAAAGGAAAACACAGATGTCTGATGAGCACTTGAAGAATCAGCTTTAAACCTGCTTCAAATCCACTATTTGGGGGATAAAAAGGTACACTGAGAGAACACACTTTGGAATCTTTATTACTGATTTTACTTCATTACCTATATGGGCTTTATTTTGCATAGTGAACTACTGCAAGGAGAACCTTAGCCTTGAAAATGCCTCAGTAAAAGGCAAATGTATAACTTTGCTCAAAGGTAAAGAATGATGTTCCTGATTCCCTACACAGAAGCCTAGCCTTTTCTGAGGTGGACATAAGCTTGATGAAAAATAACGATAACATGTGTCTTTGGGAAATCTCATCCAGATCTAATGATCTATATTTTAGTACAGTACACAAGAATTTCTGATGAAAATTTCAGGAGAGATCTATTATACGTGAAGGCAGCTAGTAGAAGAGCTTAGAGAAGTTAGACGAACGCTTTGCTCAACTGCCTACAAAAGGAGCAGGGGCTTTTTTGAAAGTCTCTCCTTTAAACAAAAAATTGCCACGGGGGAGTCATACAACAACATCCTGGGATACAACTAGGGAAAAAAAGAGAAAAGTAAGGAGCTTGAAATTTCTGGTGATTGCACATTGTCAAAGCCAAACTGGAAATTAAAGCTCACCACCAAACACTGAATTCAGAAAAATGGAACACAAAATATCCTCAGTGCTGCCTCCTGACTTCACTTCCATCATTTATGAAAGGAAGGGCCATCAAGTTGATTAGACCCATCCAGACAGCTACAGTATGAGTCAGTACAGGCCTTTCAGGTGCTGAAGGTTTTCTGCCAGGGCATGGTGGAGTTTGACTGTCGACGTTTGCTTTAGCTTTCACTTCCTTCAGAAACAGCAGTTAGTGCTTTGCAGTAGCTCTACCAATTAATATCTACTCCTCCAACAAGTACCTCTTTTCAACTAAATCACTCTCCCAATAAAAGCCTCATATCAATTCCAAAGCATATTATGTTATGGACCATTATAATTACTATCTTAACAGTTTAAAACATAATTTTTCAGATAAATTAGGCTCTTCTTCACAGGCAAAACTAACCCAGTGGCCACAGAGTGATAAATACTGCAGCACAGAGAATATCTAGACTTTTTGCTAGTTTGTTGAACTTGGCCTATGCTTCTTGAATTGAGTAATGCTCAATAATAATTCAGATTGACCTACCTAATCACAACATGACCTAACATATAGAAACTTACAGGAAAAAAAGTTTTATTTCTGTGGCAACAGGCCAAAATAACTTAGATACTGTTGTCGGTTAGCAAAATCTCACAACAGAAACCAAAGGACATTATACCTGTAGGAAACATAATTTGTTTAGTCTCAAGGATTCATCTGTTTTCACAAGCTCTTCCTCTACTTAGCCCTATGGAGTTTAAGTCAGCTGCCACTAACAACCAACCACACAAATACCTTCTCTTTCAGCTCTCATCAGGAGAATATGTGCTAACAAAGAAGTATAAATTAAGAGCACTTCATTTTCTGATCCCTTCAATGTGCTAATATCCCACCTGAAAACAGATTGTCTGGATATCACATGCAGAGTTACTTCAAAAGAGGTGTATTACTTCAGTTTGTTCAAAATTCTAAAAAATAGTACACCAGGAAAATCACTGGCTAGACTGTATACACCGGAAAGCTGAGGTTGACCATGTGTCTCTTGTAACTATTATACTTAAGGTATTTCATATCTGCAGAATAAGTAATTTTGCATAAAGGATCCTCACAACATCTATTTTATCCCATTATTCCTCCTAAGCCTAACTTCAGAACTTATCTTTCCACAGTCTTCACTATACCTTGCAACCAAGGAAACACTAAAGGGCAGCTCTTGTTTACCTGATAGGATCTTGCTTAAGGTTTCTCATTAGCAAATAAAACCCACCTAAAATACATGATGTTAATATTGATGTTTTGTGACCAAAAAGGACAAAGAATAACATTTATGTGTGTTCATATATTTCATTAACTTTTTTTCCACACATACAGCAAATTAATTTTAAGATTCTACTACTGAAATTTTCATAAAGGTTTGGATAAAGCTAGAAATGTATCATTAAGCCTGAAATGCATTCTTAATGAAATAGTAGAAGGAAAAAAAGAAAGAGACAGTAACCAGAGAGAGACAGCACACCAGTGAAAGCAGAATTGCCTTGTAAAACATTAGTTAGGAATCAGAAACTTATTTTCTAAGGTGAAAAAGTTTTGTGTTTCTTTTTTCTCTGTTTGGTTACTGAGCCCTGATATGTCCAAGCAGTCCTGGGCATCTCTGTAAAGCTTTCCCCTGAAGCTATGAAAGCTAGTTCCTAGCCAGATCTGATTTTTACTCGCAATTTTTAAGAGTTAATGCTTAGAGGAAATGCACAGATATTTCCAGTTTAAGAATAATTTAGATGAGAGTAGAGATGGCAATGTACAGACTGCCTTTGAGAACTACATCTTTAGCCTTGATGACATTAAGTGCAAAAATATATATATTTTTTATGGAATAGGGCTATAATGCTTTTAATTCTAGGGTTTAAAATCTATTGACTAGGATATTTTTCAAAAAAATAGAGAATGCATAAATAATAGATTACTTATTCCCTGTTGAGCCCATGTATATCTCATTTACATTGCAGACAGTCTGCATGCCCATATGGTAATAGTGATCAGATCAAATGAAGAGCTATAGCCTAAGGGTTTTTTCTGACTCCACATTCATAAACTGAGAAGTTAGTCAAATGAGTACTGTGGTCAAATCTGCTCAAAAATCAGAACCATATTATATTAACTGACAAATTCAATATATAAACACATCTTTCAGATATTGTTCTAAATCACAAAGCTAATATTCTGCTTTAAAGACCTTTCATTATTCTACTTGTAGCCGGTATATAACTTAAGTCTGGAACATAAGAGAAAAAAGGTTTTGTGGAAAATCATAGAAGAATTGCAGAATCATTAAAACACTCTTATTAGACTCCTGACAGGGTGTACAATAAATGTCATTTGGAAGTCTCATAATATAACCCAGGAATTCTTCATAAAACATTAAAAAATCCAGCTAGTTAAAAAAAAATAATAATAAAACGATTTAAAACTTGGGGGGAAATGCCTGTGAGGCAAAAAACCCCCGTTTATTATTAGAGAAAGGTTGTTTCTCCCTGTCTAAATTTTAGATGCTCCAAAATTCAAAATATGGGGAACTTGGGTAATGACTTGATGCACTGCAATGGAAAACTGGGATCAGAAAGGATTCCAATCCTGCTAAGTTCAGAGAGACACTGAATACATCATTAAATACTTCATTTCAATTCCTTCTCTCCATTACATCTTTGGCAACAAGCAATATAATACCAAATTACCTTAGCCATAAAACTAAAATATAAACAAATAGATATTGGTAATGAAAGCAATCTACCTTTTTCTTGGACGCTTCTGACTTCTTTGACATGTTTCTCAACTTTTTATGCAGATGATTAAGAACCTGAAAAGATTAATTTGCATCTTGTATTTCACCATTTCCTAAAATTCAAACCCATATGCTTTAGAGTATACTCTCCAGTACTGCATGAGTCACTTACAAACAGCGCTGATCCAATTTACACATTTCAAAAGTGCATAGTATAAAATCCAAAGGAGTTACGTATCTGCATCTGTGTGAGTCAACAAATACGAAGCACACCCCAGCTGAATTCTTATATAAAAATTCAGATGTATTGCATAACAAATACACATTGCAAATTAGCAAGGCAACAAATGGAAACCTTTCATGCACCTAGAATTAGCAATCATTCTTCTTGCATAAAAATATCAATGCTTGTTAATTTAGAATAACCTTTACTGCATGTAACATAAAAACCGTATGTTTTGAGTCAGAGCTTTTCTGAGTCACCTGCATAATTTGCTTTCTTCAGATGGATGTTTGGTTAATATAATCAGGATGTTGGTGCTATGTGATCTTCTAAAGAAGCCTAGGCTTTCAAAAATAATTTATAGTAAAATGTATCTCACATGAGGCATGACCTTTATCAACAATTTGATGATACTCGTCATGCACCTTTCACAAATAATTTTTAAAAATATGTCTCAAAAAGACTCATCATCCAAGGGCAGGGTCCAAATTTTACCATAACTATTTACACATCAGGTTTTGGATAGTGGATGCATAGAGGTGCATGCCCTACCTCATCTGTAGTCATTATTAACTGAATCTAATATATTCATGCGGCATGATTTGTAGGCATGGGGGGCAGGGAATATGTTCTTCAGCTGAATGTGTTTAACAAGTTGTAAACCATACAGAATTTAAAAAAGGAGACGCTTAATTAAACTCGAGGGTTTAATTAAAATATGGTAAGAGAAATTCCTTAGAGACAGTGTCAGAGTGTAGAGCTCAGTTAGATGATGATGATGATGTTAGGTTGCACTTTACATAGCTCTAAGATGAACTGAGAACAATTTAGTAGGTAAGATCATCCAGCATTAAAAGGATTTTTTTAAGGAATGTAACACTAAATTTTAGGACTTATAAGGAGACTTCTTGAGGTGGGGAAAAGGGTATAAATTCAAATTCTCTTATATCACCTGGGGACGTTTTCTCTGTTTTCTTTGGGATGCACAGCTAATCACTACCAGGACAGACACCAGACAAGATGACCTATAGACTTGATCCCACTCTGGCATTTGAGTCTTGGAAACATCCATAATGAATTAAAATAAATAAGATGGTATGTGTGAATAACCATAGCTCATCAGTGGATTTCAGTTTTTAAGTATCTACTCTTAGCTCGCAGTGAACCACAAAAACCAATAAAAATAAAAATTACTTGTAACCACCGAACAGTGGAAGCAAAGTTCATTTGTGCTTGTCTGTGCACTAACATGTTTGTGTGTGAAAGACTCAGCCCTGCATGCACTCTCTATCTGAAAGGCTAGCCAGGCCGTTACCAAGGCTAACCTGAGCTCAAGGAAGGCAGGAGAAAAATAAATGGGTTTTCTCTGAGAAGGTCTCATTTTGGCTTCAGTCTTTCTTCTTCCTTCTTTCTTCTTTCTTCTTTCTTCTTCCTTCTTCCTTCTTTCTTCTTTCCTCTTTCTTCTCCAGGATGAACCAGACAAGAAGGAAACGATGTAAGAGCCCCTGAGGTCCAGCAGAAGACCAGAGAGATGACCCTCTGGCTCACACACTCTTTATTCACCTGCAGTCACTGTGTAAAAAACAGCTGAATTGCTTAGTGCATGGGTAAAAATGTAAAAACAAAAAAGAGGACAGGAGAAATACAGTGAAGTCTAGTTCCCATCACTGCTGCTTCACCTATTGTACCCCCTTCACATAACTTACAATGGTGGGTTGTTTCTACCGGACCTTTGCAAATCCCATCACCTGCCACCCAGAGACTGTACTGTACCATGATTTTCCCTCACAGCCCAAAACTCAAGTCAGATAAACTCTTCCCAGAAATCAGAACTGCAAAATCTTCTTTTAAAGTTACAAACATTTTTTTTCTTTTGTTTTGAAACAAAAAGAAAGGGGGAAACATAACACCCATTTTTAAAAATGGAAAAAGGGAATACCTGGGCAACTACAGGCCAGTCAGTCTCACCTCTGTGCCCGGCAAGATCATGGAGCAGATCCTCCTGGAAACTCTGCCAAGGCACATGGAAAATAAGGAGGTGATCAATGGCAACCAACATGGCTTCACTAAGGGAAAATTGTGCCTGACAGAATTGGTGGCCTTCTGCAACAAGGTTACAGTGTTGGTGGATAAGGGAAGAGCAACTGATGTCATCTACCTGGACTTGTGCAAAGCATTTGACACTGTCCCACATGACATCCTGGTCTCTAAATTGGAGAGACATGAATTTGACCAATGGACCACTCGGTGGAGATGGAATTGGCTGAATGGTCGCACTCAAAGGGTTGTGGTCAACAGCTTGATGTCCAAGCAGAGACCAGTGATGACTGGTGTTCCTCAGGGGTTGGTATTGGGACTGCTGCTGTTTAACATCTTTGTTGGCAACATGGATGTTGGGATTGGAGCACCCTCAGCAAGTTTGCCAACGACACCAAGCTGTGCGGAGCAGTCGACATGCTGGAGGGAAGGGATGCCATCCAGACGGACTTGGACAGGCTTGAGAGGTGGGCCCCTGCCAACCTCATGAAGTTCAACAAGGCCAAGTTCAAGGTCCTGCACATGGATCTGGGCAATCCCATGCACAAATACAGGCTGGGCGGACAATGGATTGAGAGCAGCCCCGAGGAGAAGGACTTGCGCGTATTGGTTGATAAGAAGCTCAACATGAGCCGGCAATGTGCTCACAGCCCAGAAAGCCAACCATATCCTGGGCTGCATCAAAAGAATTGTAGCCAGCAGGTGGGGGGAGGTGATTCTGCCCCCCTACTCTGCTCTGGTGACACCCCACCTGGAGTATTGCGTTCATCTCCGGGACCGCCAAACAAAAAAAGGACATGGACATGTTGGAGCAGGTCCAGAGGAGGGCCACGAAGATGATCAGAGGGCTCCTATGAGGACAGGCTGAGAGAGTTGGGGTTCAGCCTGGAGAAGAGAAGGCTCCAGGGAGACCTTAGAGCAGCCTTCCAGTACCTAAAGGGGGCCTACAAGAAAGATGGAGAGGGACTCTATCAGGGAGTGTAGTGATAGGACAAGGGGTGACAGTTCTAAACTGAAATAGGGTAGATTTAGATGAGATGTAAGGAAGAATTTTTTTACTCTGAGGGTGGTGAGACACTGGAACAGGTTGCCCAGAGAAGTTGTGGATGCCCTATCCCTGGAAGTGTTCAAAACCAGGTTGGATGGGGCTTTGAGGAACCTGGCCTCATGCAAGGTGTCCCTGCCATGGCAGGGGGGTGGAACTAGATGATCTTTAAGGTCTCTTACAACCTAAACCATTCTATGAGTCTATGAAACTTTTAGCACAAATTTTTGCATTGCATCTCTCTCCACTCCAAAGAAAGATGCTATAGACAAAACTGTTAAATTGGATATTTGGGGGTGGGGGGATTTGTTGAAAATTTAGATGATAACCTTCCAATGAATCCTTCTCAACTTCCCTTCTTTAAGATTATATACATATTTCATAAAATAAGTCTCGGCAGTGAAAACATGCTGGGTCTGTGGTAGTGTACCAGATGGTATGCAAACCAGCAGCAAGAGAAATAGGCAGAATTTAATTACCTATCAACAGCAGTGGAACAGCACTCAGAGACCTATACAGAATGCCGTGGAGGGATATTAAGAGCCATGTTTATGCACAAACACTACAAGCCAAATCAAAGACACCTCTCCTCACTGCCCTGCTCAAATTATCTCTTCTGTGGGCCAATGAATAATCAATTGTTCCTCTAACAGCCACTGTCACTTCACCTGAATGAATAATAATTCTACGTGTGCCTCTTAATTTGTCTCAGGTTATTTCTCTGAAGAAAGGCTTTCAAAATATCCACCAACACATCTGCATGCACATTTTTAACTCATGGAATGAAATACCCACCTTGCTAAAAAATAGGTGACAACCTATTTTCATAAGGTGTTACATTTTTTTAAAAATTCAGCTCTGTGGAAAAATTAACTCTTTAAATGAAACTTTTCTAACTCCAGCTTTCATGCACCTTATTTGGCTCTTGGGGAAGGAACAACTTTCCTGTTTTCTGAGGGTGAGGTGCTGTGGGAAGAAAGTTATGCTGTTGTGAAAGACGGTGTAAGGAGATTTGTAGGATCGTAAGTACAAGAATTTCCAGTATGGTCCAGACTCTACTATCACAACTACCACTGCTGGCATTTGGAAGGCCCTGGATCTTGTCTACAGACTACCTTTTTTTTTTTCTTTTTTCCCCCCAAGTTGTTTCAGGGACTACATTCAAGATGGTTTGAGTTCCAGGCTGAGGGACTATGACCAAATCAAGTTGAGAAAGGGATTTTGCCAATAAGGGAGAGAGAAAAAAAATAGCTTAAACTATCTGTGCCTATTCACCTAAGTCCACCACACATTGTGAAAGTTTGAAGTCTACACTGTTGCAAGCGTATTTCCTGTCTGGCTGTATATAATCATTCCACTGACTACACCTTCATCACCAGCCATTGAAAATCATTCAGCAGGAAAGCCCGCCCCAGGTCATTATCTGAGAATGAACTGCTTGTTTAACAGAGCCATAATGTAAGCATTACATTCTGAACCATATTTTATAGTATGAACCTAATTTAAATTCAAGTACCATTGCCTGCAATCGATTTTTTAAAGTAATGCTGCTACTTCTATTGTCACAACAGATCCTTCACCCTCTTTCATTTAACAGTGTGTCGCTAATGTGTCATACCCTTTGTTTTTTCTTTTCGGTGTAGTTTAATAAAGTTTTCCCTCACTGCTCAGCAAAATTTAAGATATAATATCTTAAGCCAAGAACCATATAAGCTTGTATTTTATGTTGAGGCTCCTACTTTTTATGGCTTACTTTTAACCAAGTCTATAAATCGTACATGACTTCCATGAATTCAGAATGTTCAGAATGACAGATAATAATGGAAACATTCTTAAGGCAACAATTTTTATTTTTTTTTTTAAAAAAAAAAGCTTTTAAAATTATACATCTATAAAAGGAAAAGTTTGCTAATGATTTTAGGTGCCCAACCTAAAGGTTTGATTGAAGGAGGCCTGACTTTCAAGGACTAAAGCCTCATAATCAGGTACTCAAAAGCAGAAGCACGCAAAATCAGTTGTCACATTGCACTATTGCAATGACATTGCAGATGTCAATTGTTAGAAGCTCACTGGGAATCATCACTTTGCCCTTTAAGAACACATTAGTGAGCAAACGTAGCAGTGTTACAAAACACATACAAAAAGTCGGTATTAAAAAAATAAAGCAAGTAATATGATAAGTAATAAAAAAATAAGAATACAGGCTGTCTACAAGTATGCAGCACTGTAACTCAACTAATTCCTGTATAATCACTGCTTCTCTGGCTGGAGTAGTAAGGTCCTTTCAAGAGTAGTTCTGTGAGCCAACAAATGTTGATTTCCTATGGATTTGTGATTTTTTGACTGTGTGTTCCCAAAAAGATGTGTTTTCTCCATGAGTAGATGCTACATAAGACCTCTTCCCCCTATGGCTTGTCTGATAAGTTTAACAGCTGAGTGCAAACTGACTCTCCTTGAAGAAGAGAGGATGACAGAGACTCTCCACCCTCTTCATTTAACTCCTGTTTTCACAAAACTAGGGATATATCATTCCTTCTGATATTTTCACTCTCTATCAAATTTGGTTGAAACTGAACCGAAGTTATTTGTGGGAGAGAGGAATTGGGTAGCTGTACACACAGGACACGGAGCATGATCTCATAAATCTCTGCCTCAAGAGCATATCATGTGAGGTTTCCAGTTCTGATTTTGTGGGAGGACGCTGTTGCCAAATACCTAGCACTATTTCAGCACTTCCATAGGTCGTAACAGTATTGCTATCCACTGAGGAAAATACAGATCTCTCCTAACATAATTTAAAAGACAGTGAGAGAGAGAAAGAACTCAAGTCCCTGTTAGAGTGTCTAAAAAATGAGACTTTCAAAACTGAAAGTTCAATTGCAATTTGCTTATGAAGAAATAGAACTGCCTTAAAGGAGTCTGGAAAAGGCAATATATTCAAATAGAGAAATGAGTCTCCTCTGTCTCAATCTACTGTATCAGAAGATTGCGTTATTTAGCTGATCCACAGTTCATGAAAATCAGTGAAGTCCATAAGAAACAAATGCATTTATTTTTATAACACTTTTGAGGCTACTACACAGCAGCGATCCTCCAAGGCTGCGTGCATTCAGAAGCCAAAATACATGCTGTACTTCACAGTACTTTAGTGACGTCCATAAAAGCTCACAGTGACCACTTTGCTTGAGACCTGTGAGAGTAGCAATGGGTTTGACATCTGAAACTTCAGCTCTGATTTTCAACAACTATCATCCTTAATTTCTCCCTCACCCTGCCCCACATGCCAAAATATTGTAGCTGGAGATTTGCCAGTGGCTCCTAATGACGGCATGAATGAGCCTTTACGCTGCAGGGTACAAATACCTCCAATAGCCTTTTTCAGCTTCATTGACACAGATGGGAATATCATGTATCTCCTAGGTATCTCCTAAAACTCATCCCTTCAGGTTGTATCTTCCAGCCTGACACCGTGGCAAGCAGGATCACACATACAGGCTCAAAACACATCGCCAAGCAAGGGTGAGATCCTAGCCTGGCCATAATTTAAGCACAAGACTTTAGTTGTAACTTCAAGTGGCTTTGATTTTATGAACTTGTTCTGGGCATGTGTTTCACATAGGATTGCTTTGTTGGTTCGGGGGTTTTGTGTGGTTTGTTTTTTTTTTTTTTAAACTACCTATTCATACTAATATTGAGAGATCTACTTCTGTAGTGGTGCTTTGTAACAACATGGTGTGTTATATTTACAATGCTTATATTTTGGTTAAGCATATTTCATCCCCCTCCCCATACTATGCAGGACTGTTGTAATTTTGCAAGACTTGTTTTCAATCTTCTGTCACATAATTAGACTTTGAAGGCTGGTACTTTATGCTGAAACTGAAGATGCTTTGACTTTGAAAAATATGAGAATTCTTAGTAGCTGAAAAGCTCCCTCTGCACACAATCCCTAACATAGTAATATTTTCTTAAAACACTATTTATTTTCTTAAAACATCTATGGCTACAGCAAGTTTCATCCCTCTCACAGCTCAGTCTTTTTCACCACTGTAGATGAAATACCAGTGTATTCACCCAGGGAAAACAGAATTCCATTTATGTATGGAAACATGTATTTCTTCTCCATTTGCCCGGTTGGACTTGTTTCATCACAAACAGTGATTTAGAAATGTTGTCCTTTGAGTTCTGCATAACTTGGTTTTAGCAGAGTTGGATGCCATTCTAGCCTTAATTTGCACATCACAATTAAGCTGATGTAGTACCTATAAAACTGAACAGAACATAAAATTATTTGTTCAAATTGAATACATTCATCTCATCTGTTTAACTTGCCAGTTAAAGAACTGACTTCTGGACACTTAAGCAGTCCTTATTTGCAAGAGCAGACTTATCCTCTCAAACGTAAATTACTGCCTGAGGTGAAATCCTGCTACTGAAGGTGGCTGGCACAGAAACAGGAGGACCTCTGCCTGACTCAGCAGGTAGCAGCGGGTGCTCCAGATCCTGTCCAGCACCAAGCAGTGGACCCTGCGCTGAAGGCTGCAACTGTGACGGTTTGCCTGAGCAGAAATGTCCTTAAGTACCCTTATTCCGGCACCCTTACTTAGTGATTTTTCCAACCGGGGTCCTCCTGCACTGCTCCCTAGCTCCACCTGCCCTTGCTGAAAGTCAGAGGTAAATCTCCCACTCACATCAACTGGGGCAAGACAGGGCTCACTGGGACCAGGCAGCGTGATGCACCTTTTGTTCTTAACATGTTAACTGGGTCAGACCGAACTGGTGGCTTTGTGTCATTTTTTAAGTGCACTGCATTTTAAAGAACTGCAATGCTTCGTCTGAAGCCTGAACAACTTGTTGCTTTGTTGTACTTTTGAGTTAAACTCCTCATACAGCACTGCAAGAAAATAGGAGAGTTGTGTTGACAGAGAAAGCAGCAGAGTGCTGGGGCTTCTTAGCACTTTGCAACAATGAAATCTGCCAGAGGAGACCCCAGTAATTGCCCGGACAACCCCCCCCCTCCGCCCTGTTGCAGTCCCTGTCCTGACCTTTCCATGCCACACACACACGTCCCACCCAGTCACCCCTTGGCTATAAAAACCTGCCCTCTCCTTTTGCACCACAAACTCACCCCTGCCCTGTTGCCTCCCAACAGTGCCGTGTCCCTCCACGTGCCCACAGATGTCCCCACTGCCCAAGGACACCCACCACCATTGTCCCCCCCAAACTCCTTCACATACCCTTCACCACTACCCACTTTGCCCCACCTTAGCATAGCAGAAGGAGATGAGCAGCAGCGGGAGCAGATATCCGAAGACAAATGTGCAAACCACGTAGACCTTCTTGTGGTGTGGGTTGGGCCAGTGCTCCCAGCAAAAGGTCTGGTTGCTGGCGTCACGGTGGAAGAGGCTCTGGTGGTGAGCCACAGGTGAGGCCATGGCGAAGGAGAGCACCCAGATGAGCCCCACACCCAGCAGCGCGTTGCGGGAAACACGCAAGGCCGAGGAGCGTCGGGAGTGCACGATGGCCACGTAGCGGTCCACTGACATGGCCGAGAGAGTGAAGATGCTCACCAGCATGGAGACGGTAAAGAAATAGTGGATGAACTTGCAGATGAAGGCACCCAGCACCCAGGTGGGGAGCACGTAGACCGTGGACTGGAAGGGGATGCAGAAGAGGAGGTAGGCCAGGTCAGCGATGCTCAGGTTGAGGATGAAGATGTTGGTGGTGCTGCGGCGCTTGCCTGGCTTGCTCCTCGCCAGCACCGTGATCACCAGCGAGTTGCCCAGCACCCCCAGGGTGAAGATCAAGCCGAAGACGATCAAGGTGATGAAGTTCTCGATGCCGATGCCGAAGAGGGGCTTCCCCTCCGCCTCCGGCAGCCCGGAGAGGTTGAACTCCCCGCGGGGCGGCTCTGCCCCAGGTCGGGACCGGTTGAGGGGCGCCGCCGCGGGCTCCCCCGGCTCCATCCTGCGCCTTGCGCGTCGCCCAAAGTTTCCGCGGGCGGAAAGCGGAGCCGCCGCTCCCCGGCACCGCGGACCGCGGCCAGCCAGGGGCGGCCGCCCCCGCCAGCGCCGGGCGGCGGCGGCGGGGAGGGAAGGAGGGAGGGCGGGTTGGAGGGAGGGAAGGGAGGAGGGTGCCTCCGTGCAGGGTGCCCCGCCGCTCGCAGGGGCGCAGCCTGCGCCGCCGGGCGCGGAGGCGGCGCGGCAGCCCCGGCCGCCCCCGGGCAGGCAACGCGCTCCGCCCGGCGGGTCGCGGCGCCCGGCGCCCCCGCCGCCGCCGGGGGAGGCGCCCCGGCCGCCCCCGCTGCGCCTGGGCCCGCCCCGCGGAGCGGAGCGGCGGAGGTTCCGCGCCTCCCTGCGTCGGCGGCCGCCCGCCCGCTACTCCGGGAGACTGAGCTCCCCGGGAATGTCTCCTTGAGGAAAGGAGGGGTGGGGGGATGGTTTTTTCCCTTCCCCCCCCCCGGTTTAAGCTTGTAATTGCCTCCGGAGGGGGCGGCAGCCGGAGCGCGGGCAGCGAGCGGAGCGGCGCGGAGCGGCCCCGGTCCCCACCTCAGAAAAGTTCTTTCTGCTTTTTGCCTTCGCTCCTAGGGAGGCTCAGAAGAGGCGTCCTGCAGCACGGCTGGAGCGGCGCCAGGCAGGTCCAGCTCGGCTTAAATGAACTCTTTCGGAAAGACAGAAGTAATTAAGCGCCTGCGTAAGCCCACCCCAGCAGGTAGCCGGCAGCAAGAGTTAGTCCAGACTAAACACCGCCTGCGCTCACTGCTTTCACCTCGTTCGCAGGCTTTCATTACTCATTCCGTAATATGCAGTAGCTCACAGGACAAAAGGTGGCAGACGTTGTTACTCCTTAAAAAAAAAAAAAAAAAAAAAAAAAAAAAAAAGTCTGGCCGCTTTTCACGCTCAAATCACGAAGCCCGTGTTTCAAAACGCCGCCCCTGCAGGACGACATCCCCGGTGAGGGCTGGCGGGCTCCGAGCCGGGCAGCCGCGGGCAGCTCTTAAGGGTGCCGAATTGAAGAATTGAGAGGTTCTGGAAAGTCCGTCTTTTCAGAACTGGGCGAAACATAAAACTTCCTCCAGAATACGGAGGCGAGTTCATGTAAATTTTCACAGAGGCACATACACCTTGTGAGTGAAACAGATTCGCCTGAGGGTTCCTCAGCATTTGTTTTCAAATTGCCAGTCAGCCAGCTACAGCTGATTATGTTGTATTTTATCCCTCTGCTCTAGGGATCTTGACTGCTAATTGTTAAAAACCCCTCTGTGACACGGCGGGCACACGGGGGCAGGCGCAGGCGGGGAGAGAGGGGGCTCGTTCAAACAGCGCCCTGTTTGCCCAAGAGCTCGCTGCTACTTTGCAGCCGTTTTCCTGCGGGAGCAGTAGGGACAAACAGATATGCTCAGATGTGCTGTGGAAGGCAATGAGCTTCCGTTGGCTTATTTTGCAGTCCACAATTTGCCCTTTTGTTGTTTTGGTTTTTTTTCCCCTACCTTTCCTTTTGCTGCTTACATTGAGGCATCTTCTCAGCAGCTGCACATCAGCTGCCCACCGAGCTATTGACTTCTGCAGATCTGGATTTTAATTAAACCGATGTATGATCTGGTCCATTATGTCCGAAGGAACACATTAATGGGAGAGCACAATGCAATTTCTATAGATCTGAGAAACTTTTATTTGGATTGAACTGTTTTCTATGTCCATTGTAACTCAGGTTAGAAGTTACAAACATATCAAGCAAAAATAAACTAGTCAAGATTCCTAAAAGACTCATGTTGCTTTTTTTTGGTTTTTTTTGTTTGTTCTGTGTGCATTATATTGACGTGTTCAATTACCATGCAAACCTACTAGTCTTTACTTCCGTAAGGGATTTGAGAACAGACGTTGTTAAACGTTTCTAGAATATATCAGGTATTGTGGACTTTTTGGAAGTGCTCCAAGTAGGTTGTGAAAATAAATAGAAGACTCTACAGATTTCCTTAGTGCTGCTGATGCCTGTGTTTACCGCTATGAATTCCTTCATATGATGAGATACAAGAAATATTTTTTGAATACCACCGCTGTTTTGCTTTTGAATCATACCTTGTTGCCAGACATCCCTCTTTTCCAGGCTGTCAGGAAGGCAGCCCTAGCCTTGCTGAAGTCGATGCTAACACTGCGTTGATTGCAACTCTCCATCTGAAATGCTGCGTTAGTCCTCGTCACTCACACTTCTGCTTTCTTAAGAAATACTATCTTTTGAACAGTATAGCCTGAAAGGTGACCAAAGAATATTAGATTGTTTTACAGACAAGTAAGCAGGAAAAGCGGGGATAAAACCAAAATCAGTTTTAAGGGAAAGCAATATGAAAATCATATTAGTGATCCAGAACGTTGACTCTATTCATTTCCTTAGATGTTTAATTGATAGTTTTGCAGTTCAAGTTTTGCTTTTCTGTTATGTATGTATACATACAGTATTTATAAGACTGCCCCAAGCATTAGTGGGGGAAAGAAAGAACACAACCATAGCGTAGCTTTTCAGTCCCAGGAAAAGAAGCTGTCAGACCTACAGGCTTCAGTTTTTACATCAGTAAAGTTCCCCCGTTGACAGGACTCATGATTCCTGTTAAGATTGCTGTAAACAAAGAGGTGTTGACATTTTCATCCGCTATTCTTGTTATCCAGACTGAGTAAACTGCTGAAATAGTCATGTAATAGAAATTTCCAAAGGGAAAGTTCTCATGAATTCAGTACAAATAATTATATAATTTAATACACAAATTGCACATACAAAAGTGGCAGAAAAAAATCAGTACAAAATTTACATCACACTTTGGGAAAATAAATTCCATCTTTTTACAAAAGAGATCTCTTAAGTATGTGCCTCACACATTTCCTTGCATCTACTTTTATTGAATCTAGTGCTGAACACCTTTTGACATGGAAAGATCTACTTTTGTCAAAACTAGAACAGCCTATGAACTTCAGAAAGAGCAATGCAATTTTCTTCTGTCTGTGGCCAGGATCCACAGTTGTCTTTACCAGATGTTATTACTCACTTTCAGCTGAGTATTTTGGCTCCCTAATTTTCCATGGCAATCAATGGGAAATATAGTGAAAGAAATCTATAAAGGAGCTGGGAACCTAAGTAAGTCTAGTTAGGAGCTGGGAACCTAGTTAAGTCTAGATGTACTCCTCGGTGGCTTAATCAGGAAGATATTACTGAGAAAAAACATCACAAGGATGCCCTTCCTTTTGCTTACTCTAATGGTTGGGTACCTTATTTTCTATATGGTTCCAACAATAAAAATATTTGACTTACACTGGTAAATTTTTTTTTCAGGAAAGAGAACTCATTATTAAACAATACAAGAAATTGATTTAATGTATTTATTACTACTAAAGTCTCTGTTACTATGTAATGTATGTATGAAAAAGCATATAATCAAAATAATGTTGGTAAAATGCATTTCTATTTCAAAATGAACATTGACTTAGCACCTCAGAAACAATAAACAGTGCATGTGCTAATACATATTTCCTACCCTCTTTAGCTGCAGTCCCACTTTTCACTTTTAGGATGCATTGAATAAGTGAGGCACAAAAATCAGAGGCTGAGTATAGGTATATATACATACAACTTTTCTTCAGAAAACTGTTTCAGTAAAATCTGTCTGCTCCTGTGTAAATTCTTTTGTGTGTTTTTTTTCCCTGTAGTGAAGATGAAGCTGGAATTGAGGTTCAAGTCTCTAAACTGCACCCCCACGTCAGGAGAGTGAAACAATTTAAACCCTATTCATATTAAAGCATATGAATAGCCCAGAAAACTCCAGAAATCTTTTGACAAGTCAGCCCTTAGCTGACTGACCCATTTTATCTGCTGCAAAAATATTCTCCAGATTTGGTCATGTTTTGTTTATAAAACACAAGGCTGAAAATAGGCTTATTTTCAAGACTGACTTTTTTTATTTATCTGCGAAACAAGGTCAGGCACAGTAGTTGCATCAATCGTACCCCATTATTTTTCTTCATGACAGTTCCTGGAGTAGAAATTCACATTTTAAAGGCAGACATGAACTTTAAAAACCATTCAAAAGCTAAATCAAAAGTTCATGATTCATAACCCACCTTTCATTCACCTTCTGTAAAGTTATTAGTATGGAAAAAGTCAAGTATCTATAAGCATTAACTTGCCTTCTATCTATATTTTTGGGAATAATGTAACCCTGAGGTCATAGTTGTCATTATGTTCAGATTTCTGTAGTGGAGAGGTGTCACTAATAAACTGAAGTTTATTGCTCCTTGCTGACATTTAGAAAGAAGTAAACATCTGTCCCTATTCATTTGAGAGCCATTGCCATTCCATCACAGAGTTTGTGCTGGTTTTTTTTCTCCTAGTTGTCTATTCCAGTTCTTAAATATCAGTTCTAAAATAGCCTTTAAATACAGGCAATCAAAAGTCGAGAATTAAATTTGAAACTATAATTTCCAAAGTCCCATCTGTATTTTGCATTACAATTTACTGTTTTAAATTAGTATTCTAAACATACAACTTAAAAATTATATATGAGAACATTTACCCATACTTTATTCAATGCCCAGCAATTTTCTCTGTAAAAATGACAAAAGTTAATCACCATGGTCTAGCAACATGCTTTTGCTTTATAGTTGTTGAAGAGGGTTGCTTGTCTCACTTCCCTTGATTTGTGACAATTACCGCATGGGATGCTTTTTAATGTTGGCTGCAGAAACAACTTGCTTGTGCGTAAAAACACAACTGCGTTTTATTTAAAACAGAAAGCATCAATACCTGATTTTTCTCGACGTAACAGAATCACAAGTATTTTGATGAACGCTTGTAATACAACATAGCACAATAGAGAATGTCTTATAGAACTCAGGAGAATACAGCAGACATTCAGGTCATGGGCACAGCATCTGCAGAAGTCATTTAAACGCACACTTAGTCTACCTTCAGGCAGCTTCATAAAATGGGCATCTGACTGCTTCGAGGTAGTAAAGCTAGAATAGAAAGGGTTAAGTTCCTTAAAATGAACTTCGTGTTCCTGTATAGGAAAAACAGAAATACAAGCTAGAGAAGATACCTCAGCCATGTGGGAAACATCAAAGTTATCTACACTGAAAGAGAGCACAGCGGAAAGAAGTAACTTGGAAAACAGGACTGCTGCTGAAGCAGCTGTGTACCGCTGGTAAAGCAACCAGGAGTCAGCTCCAGAGACAGGCAAAGAAAGCAGTTGCCAAAGGCAGTGAACAGGCTGTTGTCAGTAGAAAGGTCATCTCACTGCCTAGCCCTGGAGACCTTAGTCACTAGGGCTGCTCTTTGGGCAAAGAGAGAAAATGGGTGGGTAGGAGCACAGCAGCCAGCGGAGAGCAGATAGGGCACCCTTCCCAGCGGTGGCTGCTGCCACTACCATCCCCTCCATCCTGGTGGCAGCAGGAGCAACACCCTTGGCTCTCTCAGGCTTTCCATAGCTGCTCAGAAAGGGCTTGTGTGTCAGCAACATCCTTCGCTTGACCCCTGTCTTCCCTGGTCAGGGGAAGCAAAACTCAGTTTCTCCACATTGCTGAGCAGCCTGGAGATGGCTCCAAATACAAGTATGCAAGAAAAAATATGAGGGAATTGCCATTTTTCTGCAGGTATCATGTCCAAAAAGTGTGTGATTTATGTGATTTTGATTGCTCTTGGAATATTGAAAATTTGTTACACGGATACCTGTATAAGCAGAGATGTATAGTTTCTAGGAAAATGGTACAACAGCTGCTAATTTTAAATGGCAGACTGTTGTTGTATAAACTGTGAGGCAGGAAGAGAAAACCCTAAGGCAGATCTAATAGTCTTCGTTAGAATTACTATTAGAATTACCAGCAGATCCTGACTGCTTTACAAAACATGTTTCCTATCTTCTAGTTAAAAGCCTGACAAAATTAATTTCAGTTACAAAGTTCTGAGGATGAGTAGAAGGTTATTTTCTTTTACAGGTTTGTATGCTGCCCATCACCTTGCTGCTGTTATGACTTTGTCTGTGTTAGGAAAGGACATTAAAATATAGAGATAAAAATGAAAAATTCAACACAGAAACATCAGTCCGTAGTTGCCATAGATCTTAACTAAAGGTCTTGCAGAAGCCAGGTTTCAGTGCTGCTGTCAGCTCTCTGTGTTGTGGCTTTTTCCAGCTCCTGTCATTTTTCTGGTAGAACATAGACTGGTTTTACCTTCAGCTAATTAGTGAGACTTTTTTATTGCAGTGGATGGAGGCAGCTCAAACTTGATTTTGTTTGAGCCAGACTTTTCTTCTTTATTGATTTTGGTAACTACCTAAGTTGGTGCTTACTGATTCAGGCACAGCTGTACGGTGTTTTAATTTGCTCTGGGAGAGGGCTTTGTTCAGAGTCCGGATCATTAGACCGATTCTATTTTTCATTGTTCTGAGAATTCTTGGGAGATGTAATTACTCAGAGTTTATTTGAAGCTTACCAAAAATATAGATGAGGTTGTCTTCCCTTCCCTTGTCTCCCAAGACTCGCTGGGTACATGCAGAGCACCATGAAAGAGGGTTTTTCTGCAGGAGTTCCTAATCTAATTGCCCTGCATCTCAGAAGGCAAACAGAAATCAGAAAGAAGAGCAATTAATTATGTATAACCAATATTCATAAATACCTATTTATCCTTAAAAGTACTACTGATGGAAACCCCACCACCTTTGTAGACACTGTTTTAGTGCTTGGCTATCATTTGCAATCAGAAAGCTGTTTGCTATTGATAAGTTACATTTCTAGGACAGCAATTTAGACACGCTCCTTTCTGATCTGTGGATACGAAAAACAGTTTATTCTCTTTCCTTTTGCAGGCACTTTTTAATATTTGACAACTCGCATCCCTTGCTGGAGGCAGTTCAGGTTCACAGGTGTCCACCTGGTGGAGGGACTTGAGGGAACAAGGTTGATCCAAAATACAAAGATTGCCTACGCTTGTCCTCCTGGAAGGAAAACAGCAATGTGCCTTAATGTACAATGATCATTTTTAGTGAATTAAGAGGATCATACAAACTGTCCTAAAGAAGCACGGAAAGTAGGCGCAATGGTGGAGTATGCAGATTGTGTGTCTTAAGGTGTCCCTTTTAGTCCTGTGTACAGCCCTGTCCTTTGTGTCACCAGCCCTAACATGGAGCAAGAGAAGCTGTACCTTCTTTTGGTCATCAAAACCCCTCATGACATTATTTTTGAGGTGTTTCACCCTGAGGACCTGGGAAAATCAGCATGCAACTGGGGCAGTTTCATATTTAATTAACCACAGTGACAAACTCTATGTATCTGTCAGAAGAGAAATTATTCCTATACTTTCTTAGTTATTTTTAATATATTTCTTTTGAGTTTTCATTTGGTTTTGTCGTGAAAAAAATGACAAAGTAACTCATTTTAGGCTGGCTGACTTCTTGCTATTCTTTTTCTTTTTCCTCCTTTTAAAAACATTCTTGAAGCCAGCCTTTGAAACTTCTATTTTTTGAATAAAAAGTACAATTTTTGAGTGCTAATTATGCTCAGTTTCCACTGATATCCCACTAAGTAAGTGTCCAGGAAAACCTAAGTCAATCACAGCATCAGGTCAGTAGATTATAGAATTTGCATAATTTTCTGAATCTGTTTCTGTTTTTTTTTTTAATATTATTTGACCCTTAGGTTCAGTGAGGTTGAAATCTATTGCTGATATAATTTGACTCAACTGAAGCCCTGTCAGTTTGTATCAGTTTTCTGTCTGAGTCTTGACTTTTTTATAAAAGCAATCTTTTAAAGGAAACCACAGTCTATATTTATATATTCATTTAAGAATTTAATGCAATAATTTGGTTAAAATGCAAGCTTTTTAGTTTTGTTATGGTAACCAGTGTCTGATTTTCTTTTTTCTAAAGAAAAATTAAAACACTGAAACAAAAGAGAAAAATATGAGACTAAGGAGTAAAACCAGTTTTCAATAACTTCAGTCTTATTTCTCTTATTGGTTTTTGTACATTTCTGTTGAATACTTTTAAAAGAAAAATATGCAAATGATGCATACAAACTCAATCCATAGCTCCTTTTATCTTTATGAGAACACGCTGATGTTCATTAAACTGTTTCAGTCATGAAAGGATGACTTTATTAACGAAATATGTTCTTTTACTGTTCTTACCAAATAATCATGTAGTAGTCAAAACCATAATGGTATTAGTTGCAGTTTTTTAATATTTTACTAATGTGCATTTTAGTGGGTTGTATCTATCAGTTGATTTCTGGAGATAGAATTAACTCCTCTGAGACAGATAAAATATATTTCTTCTGAGATGCAGAGAAGCCAGAGTAGCGTTTAAATTCTCAGCAGAGCTTACCCAAATTGATACTGACGAAACTAGTATACTTCAGGGATTTGGTTTCATGAGATTACTGCATTTTTTCTATTATTTTATATTGTGATCTTTCCTAAGAGCAAGATGTTTGCAATTATACAAGTTCTTTGTAGCACTGTAGAAACATGTATGGCTCAAAGAGAGGCATGATATTATATAGTAATGATTGAAAAGAATGGTTTTGTACTTCTGCTGTCTTAGTATAAATCTGTGTTAGGCTCTTATAATATTCATTTCCTTGTAAAATTTCTAAAAGAAAATTTCAGTGCTTGAATTTTTGCTATGTTAAGTTATTGAGAAGAAATCAGCAAATTCACATTTCTCTCAGCTGCTTAACAATGACTAATCGAATTAAAAAACTGACTTGAATCAACTGATACCAAACTAACACATGACTGCTTACATTGACTTAACAGTCATATAAATAGTCTATTTTTGTATTTATTAGTCATCTCTAAAAGAGAAAGATTTCATGTTGAATTTGTGTAATACATTACAGATCATTTTCTGTACCAGTTCGCTCTATTTATGGAAAGGACAGAACAAAGTACTATTGTTAAGGACTTAAAATAAAGCAGAAATTCTCTGACCTCATTCTATATAGTCACTAGGTCAGAGAAATTACATTCATAAGTTTCTTTCGTTGAAATACAGTTTTGTGCCCATACACACGACCCTGACTGACCATCACAAACATCAGGAAGGGAGACAGTACTACATATACCTGCACAGGGATGCATAAGAAGCAGTGATGTATTGAGCTGCCCATAGGTGTTCCACAGGTTTGTTCTAACCAAATTGCAATTTACCTGAGACCATTTTTTTTCCTGGATACTTGGGAGAGCAGGTAGCTTCTTAGTGTTGAAAAGAAATTGTGAAATATATGAGAACAGCTTAAAAAAATGTGGATACTTCAAGAATTCACTCGAGTTACAGACTATGGAGGAATTTGATTATCTTAATAATACTTACTTTTTTAATTTTCTGTCAACCAAAGCCATACTTCAAGACTGATTAAAGCCTCAAGTCCAAAAACTACATCACATGTGGGTCTAGGAGACATCACATTCTCAGCATTTGATCAACTCGGGCATGTTGGCGTTTCCTGTAATGAACAGGCATCAGCAGGGTACTGTGCTTCCCAGCCTTTTCATATAGCAGCTGCCACGAAGTAGGTGCCAAGTATACATATGTGCATGTGTAGATTACTCTGCTTACCTATTTTATCTATCTATCTCTCTATAAATATAAATTAATGAAAAGATTTTATATATGCAGCCAGGCACGTGGTTATGAGACTCTCCAGAGGGTTTTCTTCCTAGAGTAATGAGCTGAAGAAGGAGTATCTTAGGGGTATTATTTGAGAAAACCATTAACATTGAATTAAAAGCCTTGAAAGATATGAAAGTTGCAGAACAGATAGGACAGAATAGTCTTGAACATTTTCCTATGCCCCAACTGTGCTCAGATCCAGCAAGAGTGAAAGTTTTTTTCTTTCTGCACATTCCTGGCAAAGATAGAAGTCCTTCTGCTACTCCATACACAATATAAGAAGTGTAAACACAAGAAGAACAAAAAGTTTTGACATTATTACATTCATAATGTAAGTATTTATCACTTACAATGAAAGAATATAAAAAAATATATATCACTCAATTTCTATTTTTCATTATCTCTGTATTTAGCTGTTTCTTAGAAATTAAATTCAGGTATTTTAACCATAAGAAGTTCTGAAGAGGCAAGACGTGTCAGAAGCTTGACCTCAGTGAGAAATTATGTAGTCTTAATTCTGTTCATCTGCAAAGGTGATGCAGGTAAAATAGGCTTGTCAAGCAAGTTTGGGGCTGCCTTGTGCAAAATCTGGTGTGTTTTTTCATATTTAAAATAATTCTGCTTTAATAAAAAGAAGTACCATATAAAAATTATTAATACTGGTACTCTAATTTTAAAAATACATAGCTTCTTTTTATTGGGTCTTTAGAGGTGACTTTTCCCGATATTGATCATGGAAAGATTTGAAGAAATCTTTTAAAAGTAAATAGTATCGTTAAAGTTGGATGGCTGTGAGCTCAAAAGAGGGCAATATCTACCAAGATTTCAGCCAGAAATTCTCCCGTGCTAGTTTGCAATATCCCTGGGATCAAGAGAAAATCCGCACTGGAGGTAGGAGAAAAGATTGTCAGCTGAGAGAGAGTATGAGACATCCAGAGTATCAGAGAATGTTGCTTGAGTAAAAAGAGATATTAAAAGTCAATTAACTGAAATTATAGATTTAGATGTTCTATTTGGATTGTTAATACTGATATTATGGAATATTAACCTACTGATTAGTTGTATCATCTATTTCTCACTTTCAAACCCCAAAAGGATTTGAGAAAAAAAAATCCTAATGGGTTTTTCAAATATTTTTAGCTCAGAAAGCATATTATGATCTAGATGACACAACAGTAGGCTACACAAAGCCTTATACTTTAATAAATTTATAATTTCTTAATTATTATTAAAGCAAGAAGTGCTAATGAAATCAGCCTTTAATTTGTGGCTTTGTATGTGGCCCTGAGCACAGCAATGTTTTAGTTAGGGAACCACCAGAGGGAGCCTGGTGAGTCTGTAGAGAGAAAACGATGTAGAAAAGTGACAAAGCAAAAATAGAGTTTAAAAAAAAATAAAAAAAGGGAAGTTAATCTTGCCTTTTTGTTCCTGTACAAGAAGCTTTTACATAAACTGATGCTTCCATTGATTTCAGTAATGAAATCTGTATGGCTGAACAGTTTCCTGACTGAAATCCTGCAAAAGGGCAATGAAGATTAAATGATGCATCCTCATTTCTTTAAACCACATCCATAGATTTTTTTTTTTTCAAATAAATAGTTAGTGGTGCTTTGTGTACACAGTAGCTAAAGTGCTTCCTTTTAAAAATTGATAAAGTGCCCTAATGTCTCATAAGGGCTGTCTTTAATTCAACACACACAACAAAGTAAAGGCATTAGATTTGAAAAGTCAAAAATGTGTTTTCTTCTTTTTGTACTAGTAATACAACTCTGATATCACAACAGTAACTGGAGAAACTAATGTAGCATAGCTGTGTAAATGAAATTACAAGATACGTATGTGAAAACTTCTTTCTGAATATGGTTTTCCAGTTTATCAATGGTTCAATGTCAAAACCAACTACTGTACCAAATGCGATAACTGCAAAAAGTTTTAATTCAGCCATGTCCTTTTCAGTAATTTCAGAATTTATCTGGACTGTAGCATAAGGACTAGACGCAGCAAATTTGCAGACAGCGCTGTTGTCAAGAGCAGGCTTAGAAATCAAAAGGATCTGAGAAAAACTGAGCACCAATGACACTTCCTTTGAGGCAGGATAACATCTACACACATCCAGGTAAGGAGCCACAGGCAAGGCAGCGGTGCTGTAGTAAAAGATCTTGGGATCATAGTGGATTTTAGGCTGGACCATGACTAAATAACGTGATGTTATTATGAAAAAAGCAAATACATACTGGAATATATGGCTAAAAGTGTCTCCTAAAATTCTTGGCTAAAACAAAACAAAATGTTCTTCAATTTGACCATGCGCTTTGTGAACTGCCAAAAATACATTAATAGAGGAAGTTAATTACTGAAAGCCTACTAGTTTATAAACTTTAGCTGAAACAGGAAGCAGAGGCTGCTTTAGTTTGCTGGGGTCACATGCATTTAAAATAAAGTTTGGGGTAACCAATTTTAAATAAGTGCTAATATTGAAATGTTTACTGGAACAAAGAGAAAAGAATTTGGCTTTTGGAAGCACTTAAACCAAAAACCAAATTTAGAAGATGAAGTCTTAAATTTTCATCAATGTATGGCAACTGTGTTTGAAAAAACAAAGATTTAGGATCTGCATGTGCAAAATAGAACTTACATTCCTAAATGTCAATGGCAGTGATCCACCATAATTTTCTTAGCTGTTTTCTCATAGTAGTAGATGAAATATGTGATTATAATTGGAAAGAATGTTGCTTTTAGGAGGTGATTGCTTAAGATGATGGTCTACTTACACTGTTTCAGAAAGAAGAATCCAGCAATGTCAACAACAGCAAATCCAGATTCTCCTATATAAGGGTATGGGTTCATTTCCCAGCGAGTTGGGTTTTAACATTGCCTCGTAAAATTAGTGCTGCCCTTTTCTATATAAAGTGAATCAAATTTTTCTACTTCATTGTTTTCAAATACATCTACGGAAAATGAGAATTCTTTAACTTTGTTACTGTATTACCATTAATTGTAGAAGTTGTAGAAAAATATGTTTGTTTTTCTTGTTTCAATCACTTAGGATTGCAGTCTTGATGTGGTGTTACACAATCTTTTAATTGCATGCTAACTCATGCAATAAAATTGGTATTTGAGAGAATGGCTTTAAAAATTTGAATATAATCCCATTTAACATCAGGTCAAGTACTGTTTTAATTATAACTGTAGCTAATCCAGTGAAAATACCCCACAAGACCATTTAATGATTTATGAGTGGATGTGCTGGCATTTTGACTGCTATTCAATAGCTGGACTCCGTAAAACTCAAGATGATTGCATGGTATGGGAAATATGACTGCAATTTATCAGTAGAATTGTACTTGTTTCCTCTCAGAGGTAAATTCTGGCTTTTTATGTGACACCGTATCCTCAGTTCCCAACATCTGACTGAATGTTTATACCTTATCCTCTGAAAAGTACAGTAAAGGTACAATATATACAGTGTTACGTGTGAGATAGTGTCTCTCTGGCAATCTCTCTGAGTGGTAGTAGGTACCGAATAAAGAGTAACATGCTGAAACGAGCCTTGAAAATTGCGGGAAAGGAACAGAGCTTCTTTTTGCTAAACCTCCTGCTCTCTGTGTTATGGTACAGCCTTCTGATTCACACGTCGTTTCACGATGTGACAAGATGCAGTCCTGAAGAGTAGCAGGTTGGCATGGGAGCAGAAGGGAACAAGTGTTTCTCTGGGGTTAGAGTTTCTGCACTTTTGGTAAAAAATAGGGGGAAACAGTAGGAATTCCCTTAGTCTGCAGTCACTGTTCCTGACTAGAACTTCAAACTGAAGGACAGAAGGGAAAAAACCAACCTATTTGGCATATTAGTATTACCCCCTATAAGGCTCTCATATCATATATTGTATTGTCTTCTTAGACAGGGCACGATGGATTGATTCTTCAGCTTTAATTAGTTATATTTTTAAGTTGGAAAAGTAAACCAGCTACCCCTGGGCAAAGGCTTACAGCTGGAAGACAAGGTCAGAGAGACACCGACTGTTATTTCCATGGCAGTTTTTAATGCTATACTGATGAAGTAATCAGACTTTTTTTCCCCCCTCCCTTGCCATTAGTAAATTCCCGGAGAGTTTTTCAAATGTTCAGATGCATTGCTGGCCAGAGACATATCAATACCTAATGCAGAAAACAGTCACAATATAATTTTCCTTTCTGGACTTGATGGCAACAGGTGAAGAGAACTGTGTGTCAGTTCCCTGCTCATGCTTGTGAGTTATCATTTCTCTGAAAGCAAGTTTCCTCATCTGTTCCCACAAAGTGAAAGTGAGTCAATTAATAGTAAGAACAGAAACCCTGAGCTCCAACTCAAATATGCAGCTGTTTGATCTTCCTAAACAATTGCCTCTTTTCAGCAATCCCAAAAACTCTCATGGGTTTAAATTACTGTTAATATTCCTAACATTTTGACAAGAATCTGTGATCAAATAATATTTAATTACTTCATATGTTTAAAGGAAATGCAAATACTCAATTGCTACTCAGATACAGGATACAGGAAAACACCTGTACATGTAGCTAGCTATATAGCTCCTGTAAACAGGAGTATCACAGGATATCTTACTGATTTCCGTAGAACTAACAGAATAGGTAAGCATGTGCTGGTACCACCAAAACCTTGGAAGACATTTTGTTAAAGCATCTCCAGGTCTAAAGCTAAATAACCAGCTCTTAACATCAAAAGGTTTTAATTCTCTTTTTCCTTTCTTTCCAGACAATTTACTATAAATAGCATGCTATTGCTACTGAAAGAAAAGTTCCTTTCAATCAGTACACTTTTCTCACTGACGACAGTTAAACTACTGGAACTGGAGTTCTTGCCTGCTTGGGAAGATTTATAAAAGAGCACTTGTTGCCTTTCATGATTGGAAGAGCAAGAGCATTACAGCCCACTTCGCAGATGAAGATTGGGCTGAGGTCAGTTCTTACAGCATTGACCGTTACTTGTCTGCTTTACATATGACCTTACAACCTGCCAGAGACCAAAAAAAAAAAGAAAGAAAAAAAGGCAGAACATAGAAATGTGACTAGAAGCAGAAGAGACCAGAGAACAAGTCACTGATTACCATTGTGCACTCACTGCCTGAAAGTCTTTCAACATAGGGAAACTTTAGGGTTGATTTACAAATTTGGTCCAATGTAAATCCCTTCAATAAGGCAGTGTTGCAACAGTTCATTAAGATCTTCAAACACAAACATGAAACAGTAACAGAATGAATTTCAACTAAATTTTAACTCCAGGACAATAAACAATACAAAATATACGTGTAAGGAAAGAAATAGCACCCCAAAAGTCATTTTCAGGGAAAATGGACAGAACTTCATTTAATGGAGCGATCTCCAGTTTATCAGCTACCCTGAACCTTTTTTGTAAGGTCTACACAGGAGATATTGTCTGTATAAATAAGTCATCAGTAATGCAAAAAAAAACCCCAACCACCAAACAAAAAACCAAAAAACGACAATAAAAAAATCCAACTTGATTCTGCAGTACTGAATGCAAAAGGAAAAATTTCTATCAAGTTGCTTGGAAAGAGAATCAAATGCCAAATTTGGTTATCATGGTTTCCACATTTTCTGCAAATAAACCTAAATAATACTAGACATGATGATGCTTTGTAGGGCAGGTAAAGCTGATATATTTATAGTAACTGATTTTAACACTTGAGCTGCCATCTTTTTGCTCAAACACAGGACATGTTGATCAAGAAAGACATAGCATAATGAGATATCATTTCCCAAGAAAATTCTGATTTTAGGGTAATATTCCTGTAAATATCTTTTTCTGGGGATTTATTTTATTTGCATAAATAACATTGCTACACTGCTTCTCCGTGATAATTTTTTTCAAACCACTGATTATTCAAAGGAGATTATGTTTATGTTGAAAAAGAAGCATCATTGTTTATGATTTCAAAGGCAACATTAGATTTGAGAAAAAAGCAGTGAGAACTCTGAAAAGACAAGGGAAGTTGCTTAAAATTATTGATCCTATAATGATATTAAACACTTTACTGACCTTCATTATTTGGTCTGATGAAGGCACGTATGAACAGGCAGGAGTAAGATCTGTAACAGCAGCAGATGAAATCAGGCTACGAGCTGCAATGCTGGAGGCGTGAGAAGCTAAGAGGCAGTCTTGTGATGTCCACACTTTGGATTCTTCACACAACTTAAAGCCATCAGGATCAAATCCACATGCTTTCAGTGCAAGATCCTTTCCATTTGAAGAACCCACCTGCTTCCACATCAGTGCCCGGCTGAGATACAACAGAAGTTAACTAAAACCTAAACTGTGCTTTGCCTGTGGGCTACGTATGTAGCAGTTCAAACGGAGGAGTCAGGAGCAGCCCTGGTCCCCAGATTAGTTGATTAGACATCTTTTATTTCAAAAGTAGCACGCTTATGCCTGCATTCCCCCTTGCCATCGTGTACCTCATTGAGGCTATAGACACAGAATGCACAGAAATACAAGGTATCATGGAAATAACCAGAATACTGTAGTTAATGCAAAACTTGACAGTATCTCAAATAGTTTCAGGTAATGAGTCAAATCCTACTTTCAGAGCAATGCCAGTCTACTGAATTAAATGCCAAACTGAGCACTAAAATTTATGTTAGACATATTCATTCTCATCACAAACTATGCAAAGAATAGTTAAAAAAACGTTATTAGAATTAACATTAATAGTATAAGAATTAATGCATTTTACTTTGTCCGTGTCCTGATTCTGTGCATTTTCATCTAAGAACATGATTCAATTTTTGATAAAGCAAAGCTAAACGATACTGAACTTTGTCCAGTTCAGCCAAGTACAAAAATACTTGAAGGATAAAATTACATTGCTCAATTAATTGTCATTAATCAACATGGGGAAAGGTCTGTTATTTTTCACCATAAATGCAAAGGCAGACAATCACCGAATGCTTTCTCTGACATTTAAATGTATTTTTTAATCACTAATTGCCTGCTTTCCATGCCGGCCATACTATAGAACCACATTTTGCTCCAAGAGGTCTGGATTCAAATTTGCTGAGTTAAATGTCTCTTACATACCAAGAAAGATTTAGTTTCCACTGCACCAGACCTGAAAGTCATTAACTTGAGCAGAATTAACAGTACAGGTCCATACAGAATTCTTAAAATTCCTGCACAATAGATTGTCTTTTGTATTTATTTTAAAAGCTAATATTCTCTTGAATGAGAACAAGGAGCTAATCTGTTGGAAGGGCAAACCAGTCAGTTTAAATGAAATAAGAAAGTGGATAAAGAATTCTGTGCAAAGAACAATCCCTGTAGTAGTGGAATGTAATGTATCCAAATAGCTTTGGATAAGGTTATTTGCCCTAAAGTTAGGGATACAGTTCAGCCACAGATTTAAGCCTGCATAAATTAGGCTCTGGAGATTTACTCTCAATTATTCTTGCCTAAATTCTTACTAAGGCCAGCGGTGAAGGACATAGAAATCACACAAAGTAAGGCTGAATGCAAGGAAACCCAGGGGTTCACTTCAGCTATATCTACATTAGCGTATTAATTTTGATCAAGAATGTGTTTTTGAAGCATGTCCCTGGCTCGCTCCTGTTCCTGTACTTCAGTCCTCCCCACTCAGGGTGAACCTGGGGGCTGCCTTCCAGCTGGAGCAGAGCTGGGGATATGATATGCTCCACAGTACACACTGTCTGCTGCGGCAGCTCATGGATATTCAGTGCCCCAACCAGACTAAAGTGGGGTTAGGGTAAAACCACTGGAAATGTGTATATTGTGGAGTTCAGGTCCCAGACATTAACTGTTTGGTTCAACTGATCGGCTCCCCTTGTGCTGCGCTACTTGGTCCCATGACACAGCCAAAATGCATCGCTTGCCTGAAGGCAGGATGAAAATCATCTTTTTAGTGTCGTAATTAGTCTGAATCACAGGTTAAAAAGGCTGTTGAATTTGAGCAGAAGTTAGGTCCCTTAGGACAAACGTGGGTACATTCTATACCGAGTAGAATAATTGCAACAGGTTTTGTTGCTGTGCTTGTTGTGAACAAGTATTAAGTCAGCCACTTAAGCAGCAGTTGTTTACAGGTGACATTTCATTAGCCCGAGTATCCTTCCTGAATGGGTTTGCTCGGGGTAATGAGTATTACGCTTGGCAGCAGATCTGCCCCTGTATCTCCTTTACTGAGAGTGATGAGAAACAGTGAAATGAAATTTGAAAAGTAAAGAAGCATTTGCACAAATAATCTGTAACTTGCTTCCTTATTCTGTTGATGACGCTATTATTTGACATGTAAAAAAAAAAAAATTAGATAGTTATCTTAACCCATTCTAGTCTTTCATAACAAAAGCAGTTTCATAATAGTGATCTTTTAGAGATTTGAAGTGGTGTTTAGAAGGCAATTCATAAGAAAAACAGATTTGAGCAGTGCTTGCCTGAGTGCCCCTATTAATTAATCATCCCTGAAATTTGCTTAAGAGTCTGTGCTAAAGAAATACATCTTAGTAGGAAATAAGGATGTTTAGCTTCTTGCATTGCTAGATTCACTTAATGAGTTATTAAAAGTCAGGGCCTTTCACACTGAACTTTATTAATTATATAAAATATAGATACAGCAATAAACCCAGATACTATTTATTTTGAACTCAAAATGGCTTGCAATAAACTTACTTCTCTGAAAATTAATAATCAGCTGCAGCTCTGGGTCTCTTTTTTAAAAAATGCTGAATATTTTTCCTCTTTCCTTCACATGCATCATCCAAATGCTGTAAAGATGCTTAGAAATAATGAACAGAATTGAAAATTATTCAAATTAATTTCTTTGTCAGCTATATAAAAAAATTCAGGTCTAGAAAGGACCTTTTAGGTCAGTGTATTGCAGGCAATCACTGTGGAAAGATAAGGTACAGTCCTCTCAGTGTCATGGACCAGCAGGAACTTCATCATTATTATTGAAATATTGCTTCTTTGACAACATCCAATTTTATTTGCCTTTTGCTTAGCCCATGGTTCTCAGAGAATGTTGATTTAAAAAGCCCCCACTTTTAATCTTAGAGAACACTTAAAGAATCTAAATATGATGTGTCAAATCAGTTCTGTGATTCTCTACCTAAACTTTGAAACTTCTGGTTTCATTTAGTTATTTTCCTTCTTAGCATTTTGGGGATGGAGAGCTGTTTCTGTGTGTGTGTGTGTGCACGTGCGTGCGCGCATGTGCGTACACATGTGTCCCCTTATTTTTCAGTCCAGGAAATGGAAATGTTTCAGATCACGTTAAGCACAATGACAGAAAAATGTTAATATGATTCTAGAGAGTATAAAATCAAATTAATTTAAAACCAACCTTTCAAAATTAAATCTGAGGAACCAAGAAGGATGGAAGTCTGGCTGCTTTGCCAAGAATCCTACCCAGAACTCAGTCACTGAGTGAAAATTTCACTGAGTACTCACCTTACTTGGCAGCTGCTTACCAGGCTAGACATCACCTATGTAATTTTTCTACTAATTAATAAAGCAATTATGCTTTTTTATTATTTTAGTTTTAAAAACTTAAGACTTGGGAACCAAAATTTGATCAGTTCAGGCACCCAGTCTGGTATTTGAAAGGTTCTCTTTCATATGATTCTTCCAAATTCTTACATTGTGTTGACTTTTCTTCTCAAGGAATTTAAAAATTGACCCACAATAGGCATCCTCTGAATGCAAACAAAGGGCAAAATCAGCAGCAATGGATGCCATTCTTTATACATCACCTCATTACTCATACGAGTCAATCTAACAGGTAAAATGGGTTAGAAAAGCAAACATTTTCAAGACACATATTTGAAAGAGCTTCCCAGTAACTTATATGAATGGGGATATTCTGACATTCACGTGTACAAGGCTCTGTTCTGTCACTCATTCTGCTCAGTTTATATGAATCAGTCATTTAAAATATGGTGACCAGGTAAAGCTGCTTAAAAGCTCTTGCTGACTTGTTCACCTTGACAGGAAAAGATTAAAAGCAAATTCTAACCGAGATCTGCACTTACTTATGAGATCAATGTACACTATTGAAATTTTAATGATGCAGCATTTTTTAATGCTCGGAAATGACCTAATTTATGTGCCTTCACTAGGGAATCTAAGCTCCATAAGTAAACAACAGACAAAGATGAATTTAAGCACTCTAAAATGGCCTCCAGAGGTCAACTCTCTCTGCTGACTACCAAGGAAAACTAGGCTACTCACCCATGTTAGAGCTCTACAGCAAATGATGGTATGCTCCATACTGAGAAGTAAAAACATAAATAGAAAAAGACACTCTTGAGTTCCCATAGGTTAACACTGTTCAACCCAATTGCTCTCACATACGTCAAAAGTCAGTGACAGTTTCTTGTAAACACACAGTCTATTGGAAAGATGATACACAAGTTATAATTAGAGTGTATTACATGGATAGATTCCAGACTGCTTTCCTAATCTGCGTGCTTGCCTCCTGTAATATGATGTCTGAAAATTAACAGAGCCATCTTCGAGATGAGTCTTTTTGCTTGATTTACCAGCAAAATTTATTTCTGGAGAGTAACTACAGAATATCAAAACCAAATAATGATTCACTTTTATAACTGAGAGAACTCTGTTATGTGCTGTCAATATATATATTAAAACAGTCTTTTCAGTTTTTCAGTCAGCCCCAGTAGAGCTATACTGAGATATGTGGAAGATATTTTACAAACCCCCCAGTAAAGTGGTTGGAGCACCCAAAAAACAAGGTAAAACTTCCTCCAAGAAAATTCATGTTTATCTCTTCTTTTTTTTTTTTTTTTTTTTTTTCCCTTTTTTTTTTTTTTTTTTTTTTTGATGTACCCTTTTATTTCTATGCTATTCCAAGGAACTCGATATTTTTGCTGTTAAGTGACTTTTATTTTATACACAACATTTTCATTTTCACACTGTCAAAAAAATAGTGTTCACGTTAAGTGTGTACATCCTAACACATATCAGATTAAATTCAGCTACAGCCTCCTAAGTTTCAAATACATGTACTCCTGCTCTCTTTATCCAGTTTGGCTACCTTGGCCCATATCCCACAAAAGCGCAATGGGTGATCTGGGGTCGCCCTTCTCATCAAGTGCATCTCCTTGCAAAGACAGCTGAGGAATGACTGAGGGAAAGCTCGCTCTGGAGGATGCAGGATTTTGCAGGACTTGGGGATCTTTCTAGTAGGAAGAGGCAGCTCTGTGTTCAACCTTGGCACAGTTCAGTTAGCAGTGCTGAACTATGCTGATAATCTTTTGATCAACAAAATATTTCCATACAAACCGGGTGACCTCTACAACCAAGGTTTTAAACCATTTCTTAAACACCTATAAACTACTGACTCCAGTACTTCGGCTACAAAGTACTTTATCAATTTACTTCCAGGTTATACTTGTTCAATTCTTTGAGAGAAGAGGAAAGAGCGCAGTGAAGAGTCAACACTTCTCTGTTTAAAGCCAAGGAATTGAGATTTAATCAAATCCATGTGAAAAACAGCTGTAGTGTACTTTTACTTTCTGCTTCTGTGACACATTACATGGTTTTTGTTCCAAAACATATTTAAAGAATTGGTAGTCTATTGCTTTTGGTTTAAACACACAAAACAAGCTTCTTGAATTTCACATTAACTGATGTTTTTCATAGATGTCAACACAGTAGCAACAATCTTCATAAATACTCAGTAAAGGCACTGGATTATATGGCAGAGCTGAAATGGCAAGTCTCTATACTACTGATACTTATGTGCACAAGGAATGATCCTTATTCCCAGCACTGAAAACTGCTGGAGCCTTCTATGCTTGCAGCTGGATTCTCATCAGAAATAAGCAAGTAAAATCTTTTTTTTCTGCAAAAGTATGTGGGAGAAAGTTCTTTAAATTAAAGAGGAGGAAGATGTGACAAGGGAGACTTCCTTCGGTGTGAGGCCTTTTTCTGCTTTCTGTGCATTCAAACCCAGGGGAGACTGTATTGCCAGTAATTAGCTGACTACCTACAAAACTGACAGTGAATCTCATTCCAAAGTTTCAAAAATGTTGTATTTAAGAGATGTTGAAAGTTTTAGACCAGGCTTTATATTCTCAATTTTATTTTTAACTCTGAGCTGTTCTGATAAATCTGATAAACGTTTTTTCCTTGGAAACTATGAAGAGCGCTACTCAAAAGACTTCAGCACAAGAACCTCTTGGCTAATAGAATCACTTGTCTGTGCTAAACCAGTAGACTGCCTGTGTACTTTATCCAATTTTATGATGTATTTTGCAAGATTTTTTGAATATATGTGTATACATATATCCAGAGAGACACAGAGACAGAGACAGAGACAGAGAGAGATATTTTTGTATGATACCAGATGTAATTTTAAGAGGTGGCTTGCATTTGAAGGCCAGGTTGCCATGAATTGCCATTCATTAAATTCATTTTCCTGTTTATCCTACATTACTGTATGTAAATGTTCTTCATTGTTTGCTTTTCTTCCTTCAGACATGCGTCTAACTGTGCAGGTCAGCCGCTCACAGCCAATTAGAATCATATTGAAATTTACAGTAGAATCCTCTATTTCCAAATTCTTATTCTTCCATTTTTTTCTCACCGGGATGAGTTGAAAAACAATAGAGAGCTCTGTGGAGTTCCTGGAGGTTTCTTGGAACTTTCTTAAATATCAACAATAATCTGAGAATTTTGTAATCCTACTGCCTTAAACAGTGTGAGTTTTGTGTTTTAAAACCTTTAAAAATCTCTTTATCGGGGAGGATATACGTTTCATCATATATATGATTTATATGATTTATATATAATTTATATCCATTAAACCCGTAATAGCATAAAGACGTGACAAGAAAAATCCAGGTCAATGTAAGTCAGTGATATTTCCTTGGCAAGAGGAACTATGGCTAGTCTTCAATTTATTGTCAAAAGTACAAACTTCCATTTGTAATGCAAGCATAACTTCATAACTTCAAGTGCTATTTTTAATCTAGCTTTTTCTGCCTAGCTATGCAATGAGTATCTCTTGTGTATAATGCATAATTGTATTTTTTCAGGTAAATACAGTGCTGAAGAAAAAAACCCTGGAAGCCAAGACTTACAGTTAGTTATAACTACTCACGTTTAAAGAGGAGAAGTTCTGAGATTTCCTCAAGGAGGATGTAAAATTGGAAGACTGCTTCAATTTGTTCCAGCCTTCACCTTGCAGAAAGCAGAAAGCTGTTGAAAAAGTGTTTACATCTCCCTTATGTCTTGTTTTCCAACTATTGGCAGTAGTATGAAAATAATTCACAAAGTATTATTATGCATTTTCTATTTTATTCAAGGAAAACATTTGTGTGTGTGTGTGTAAACATTGCTATGCAAATGTCTAATACCGGTGTTTGCTGTGGTAACAATTCACCAGCTGAAGCCCTATGGGCAGGTGTGTGATTACTACTCAAGAGTTCAGAGGTTTCAATAGCAATTTGCAGAAGTAACTGGCGTTATTTCTTCTGCATAATGGTGCTGCCTTCTGGCACCACCAGTCCAGTTGTCTCTCACCTACCCAGCTGAGAACAAAATTGGGCCAAAGGTGATATTTTTATTATATTCTTCCTCACTGCATTGTTTTTTCAGGTTGTAAAGGGTTAAGGTTTTTTAGGACTCATGCCTAAATTGCTTCTGCAGTTTCCAGTTTAAAGTATTTTTCATGAGCATGAATTATAGCAGCAGCAGTTACAGCTGTAAAATACCAATTTCAGCTTGTTCTCATCATATTTTACTCACTCTGTCTTGTTTGTTGGGTTATAATAATTGCATTATTAATATGCTTATGCTGATCCCTTGTGCTGCTTGGTGAGCTGCCTTCTCTCCTCAGACAGGATTTATCTTAAAATCAATATATTCCCCTCAGACTGAAAAAGAATTTCTTATTTGAAATTCAAATATAATGTTCATTCTAATGCTCCTAGTGTTTTAGGTTCACTTCGGAAAACTGTGGTACCAGGGAGTTAATTCCTTAGAGAAGCAGCATAAGCAGGAGTTGTTGTCAGCCTTCTCCTAAAACAGCATCTGCGCAAGGCAACTACTTGTTCTGCTGCAAGTTTTGTCTTCATTTTTTAAACCTCAATAATAACCCAAATGAGACAAAGGTTGTTGTTGACTTTTTTTTTTTTTTTTTTGGACCAAGCTGCTTCTCCTTGCATAAGTGGGCTCATGGGGTCTGCACGCACAGCTTGCTCAGCACAAAAAAACCCAGCAGGTCCAGCACAGGATTTTAGGTTCTGGCAAATAAGCCTAATGATCCCCATTTATTCCAATGGTAAATCCAAAGGGAGTTGAAAACACAACAGATCTACAATGCCTGAAGTTTTAGGAATCTTGTAACAGAAACACTTGTGGCTGCCTTCCTGCTCTACCTGGGCTGTGTGACAGCTCTTGATATGCTTGTGTGGTAGCGAGTCATTTGAGGACCAGGCTATTGGAAAGGACACTTCGTAAAGAAGTACTTGACTTTCTTTTATAATCTTTGAAGTGGGCGCTTAAGAAAAATACATAACCATTGAGAAAGTATTAATTACACCTATAAATGTCTATGTACTTTAGAACCTTGGTTCCTTTTAAATTCTGCTGACCTCCAAGTAAGTGGTCCCACTGAGTATACTTGGGTCTTGAATCAGAGCTATCTAAGTAAGCATCTTCCCTTCCCCTCCCTGTGTTGTCCTATGGACATGAACAGGCCTGCTCCCAGACAGCTGCTCACAGAGAGCCACTTATTTTATCAGCAGGGAGCTATTGGCAATATATTCCAACGAGGAGTATTTTGATTTGCTGGAATTATTTTGACCTGGGTTTCTTAATCTTTTAATTTGACTTCCCCGGTGAACTGCAGGGAGGAGCTGGGGAGGTATAGCTAAAACTGTTTTATTTGGCCTGTTATGAAAAAGTTTTTTTATGGGGCAGGGGTAAGGGTAAGGGTAAGGGTAAGGGTAAGGGTAAGGGTAAGGGTAAGGGTAAGGTAAGGGTAACAGCAAAGTAAAGGAAAGATGGAGAGAGAGCTTATACAGATCAGTCTGCTGCATTTAAAGTTGGTCACTGTGAGCCCTCTCTTTAAATTCCACTCTCCATGGAGAGGACATGACATGACTGATCTGCAGAAGGACTGATTCTGTAACCACCTGTTAAGCTAATACTATTTAAGGAATGCTCATTGATTATCATTAGTCAACTTCTGCTCTGGGTCAGATAAGATACCAGAAATGGCCCTTTCTGCCTATGCTTTTCAAAGTGTGATACTTTATGCAGGAATTCATTGTATTAGCTTTCTTTGTGTATCTAAAGAAGGAAGAGAGTTCCAAAGATAGCTCATGTATCTTGTTAGCACGGTTTTTAGAGTTCTTTTGCACATTTGAGTCAGCTGCTAAAGAGACATGAAAAAGGCACGATAAAAAATTTTAGTTATTTTACAGAGTTGAATGTCCTTGAACACATTAAAAAATTGTGCAGCACTTTTGAAGGAGTTTTGTAGAAATTATTCATAGGAGATAAGATCATTATCTTTATAGCCACCTGAGAAAAAAAAGTACTAGTGAATTTCTTCTTTATTAATTATCCATTTCTTTTAAAACTCTGTGGTGCTAGGAAAGGCTTTTGTATGATTTAGTTCAGAAAGGCCTCTTGAGTAACTCTCATCCCCTAGTCTGAATGAAAAATATGTTTGATATAATACATTGACTCAACTTATTTTGAAAAGTAGCTAGTTTACTAACCTGACAACTCCCAATGAAGTTCCATTATTACACATGGGAACAGAACAAACATATTTTTCTGTATTTCACAGTCCAACATTTTGTCTCTCTAGGGCTTGGGTGAGGGAAAGGAAGAGGCCTAATCTTTAAAATTAGTATAACTACTTCCCCACACAACTGGATATTGGACTTTTTGTTAACTGATAATGTAAATGCTTGTCATCCTTGGCTACACATGCAAAAGAGGGGTATGTAGAAAAAGAAAGAAATTATATCTCTTCATAGGTAGAAGTAGCCTAGCTTCGACAGACAGAGGAGCAGCTACTATTGATTTTTCTTGTGAGTCTTTCTTACTTCAGGACCAGCAGAGGCATTCCTAGTGAGTAGGACAGGGAGGGGAGAATCCTAGCAGGAACTGTAGTGATGTTCTCTTTTAAAGCATGAGAGTGAAATGGCCTGAATGGAAGAGACAGTGACTTTCAGGACTTTTAGCCAGCTTGCTTTCTAGAAATTCAGGAAAATAATCCATTATTTGTACTGTTTAATTGACAGAACTATTCCAAAGAATCTTAGTTTCAACAAGCTGCTGTTTTTCATGTTTAGACATTCAACAAAAGCTGTGCTTTTGTCTATGCTGAACCATTCTCTAAGCTTTTGAAACAAAAGATGAAGCATGCAGTTATATATGCTATGGGTTGGTTTTTTTATCCTTATTTACTGACAGGAGTAAAATGTCAGCATCAAACAATATGAACATTCAGCATGTCAGAAAAGTTCCCCAAACCAATTTGGCATCAGTGTATTGTTCAGCCACTAGTTTTGGATGTATCTTGTTTTTATGACGTGCTGAAGGAACACTGTTACAGATGCATTTTTCTGCAGCTTGATCACTTTTGAGTCAACTCTGGTTTTCATCTCAAAATGTTTATGGCCACATGCCTGCTTTATTTTCTCTTGAAATCAGAGGTGGCTCAAGTGCCTAACTACAGGTCAATAGGTTACATGAACAGTGATCCTTTTATCCCTTCTCTATACCAAGGCAGCAAAGTAATCCCTAAATCATACCCGTGATACATTTTTCATTATTTCTGTTGGTATGTTCCACCTACCACAGATCAAATCAGCAAGAAAAACCAGCCTGAGCATGTACTATTTAACAGAGCGCACATAGCAAGTGTTTTTCTGATAGCATTGGCTGCCTTGTCTTCGACAGTTGCAATTTTTCAATAAAAAATTAGTTTGATAAAACTTTACAATATGCAATTAACATTCTAGGTTAATTGCAGGACTATGAGAGATGAAAAATGCTTGACGTATACAGCATACAGGGATGATACTGTCTTCTACACATGTTCAAGGGAAGAAATTACCTTTTGTAGAGGAACTGGTTTTATGAGGAAGAGCACAGTTCTCGTTCAAAATTGGAGGAATCTCATATGGTTTACAGCTTTTAATTTAATCTTGTTTATAATTTGAAATACCTGCAACAACTTGCATTGTCCCCACAAAGCTTTAAATATTTGCTTTTTTTTTTCCTTTGTTCATCGAAGATAACAATTTGGAAACAGGGCTTGTTCAAACTCTCAAGTACATTAGAAGCCTATACACTCATTCAAAGTGCCTATAACAAAAACGTTTCTTCTGAAGTTCTGATGGGAATTAGAATAAAATAATTATTCTGTCCTTAGCTTCAGAGATGTTATAAGGAAACTCATTAATATATGATGTGGGACATTTAAAAGAAATGTTACAAAAACTAAGATAATAAAATGGAAACCATTCTTCGCACTGACACATTTTTTAAAATGTTCCAACATTAATAATTATTTTCACACAAACTAGCAGCCCATGAATGTGTTTTGTGTTCATATACAAATGTGGACTGCCTTTTTTTTAGGAAGAATAATTTTTCTTTAAGAATAATACTGAATGCTAGAAATAAACTCATAGAGTTAAAGAAAGCATCAGTTAGTGCAATTACTATAAAAAAGTGAGCCAGTAACATGTCATATCACTGTATTATCTGGGAACTTCATGTTTTCTGAGCTATTTGAACAAAATTTCTTCTAGTTTTTCAGGTGAAATCACAGGGAATGCTCATGTTTGTTGGATAAAACAAGATTTTACTTACCTTACTTTCCTTTGCTCTCAAATAAGGATATTATTTAACAGAATATTGTGGGTCTTAATTTGGCCTTTCTATATAATTATTAATGAATGCTCTTTTTTTAAGGATTATTGGTATTAGAGCTGGTTAAAACACAGAATTTTTGGTTCGTGAACATTTTTCATATTCTCAACTTCTTTAGAAATGAAAGAAAAGCCAATTTTAAAAATACCTTTCTCACAAAAAGTACAACATACTTTCACATAGATAGTTAATTAAAAAAAAATTAAAAAATAAGCATTGCACTTTTGATGTACTGCTTTCATTATAATAATGTTTCATACCATAACGTATTCCTTACTACTGTTCCAAACATCACCATAAAAATTATACCACATCATGAAATGGTACAGTGTAATGAATAAATGTAAGAATGTAATGAAATCTGGGCTGATATAATCTCTCAAGTTTTCTAAAATAAATACACTGTCATTCAACGAAGCTCCATTTCTGTTTTCTTTGTTGTTATTTGTGGGAAATTTGGCCCAAACTGGTGTCACTTTTTGCAGAAGACGACTGAATCAAATTGCAGGTTGAACAGAAAACTATTTGGAGAAGCCTTGCTGACCAGCTCGATTGCTCTGCGTGATCTACAACAGAGCACTGCTTGATGCTTTCCCCTCAGCTGCCAGGGTAAGTACATGGTGTAGTACAGCAGATGTGGAGCACGGCAGAGCCCTGCAAGCCTGCTGGCGGCAAGGTTGTTACCCCTCATGGGGTCAGTCATGAAGCACACGGTTGGGAAAAAGTCAGCATGGATTCACCAAGGGCAAATCATGCTTGACAAACCTGATCACCTTCTATGACAAGGTAACCTGCTCAGCTGATGTGAGGCGAGCAGTGGACATTGTCTACCTGGATTTCTCCAAGGTTTTCAATACAGTATCCCCACAGTCTCCTCCTAGAGAAACTGATGCGTTACGGTCTAGACAAGTGGTCTGTGCGGTGGGTGGGGAACTGGCTGACAGGCCGCAGCCAGAGGGTGGTGGTAAGCAGCTCCTTCTCAAACTAGCAACCTGTCACAAGTAGGGTCACCCAGGGATTGATATTGGGCCCAACGCTGTTTGATATCTTCATAAGTAATCTGGATGATGGGATCAAGCGTACCCTGACGAAGTTTGCCAGTGATACCAAACTGAGTGGGCAAGTGGACACTTCAGAAGGGAGAGCCACCCTGCAGGAAGACCTGGATAGGCTGGAAGACTGGGCTAACAAGAACCTTATGAAGTTCAACAAGGACAAGTGTAAGGTCTTGCACCTGGGAAAACATAATCCAGGAGTGCAGCACAGGCTGGGATCTACTCGTCTAGGGAGCATCTCTGTGGAAAGGGACCTGGGGGTCACTCAATATGAGTGGACAGTGTGGTGCTGCTGCAGCAACAAAAGCCAATAGGATGCTGTGTTGCATCCACAAGGGCATCACCAGCAGTGATGAAGAAGTCATTATCCCACTCTACTCAGTGCTTGTCAGGCCACACCTGGAATACTCTGTTCATTCTGGCCCCTGCTATACAAAAAATTTGTGGACAGGCTGGAGAGGGTCCAGAGAAGGGCCACAAAGATGATCAAAGGACTGGGAAGCCTGCCATATGAGGAAAGGCTGAGAGAACTGGGTTTGTTCAGCCTTGAGAAAAAAAGGCTTAGGGCAGACCTTATCACCACGTTTCAGTGTTTAAAAGGTGGCTACAAAGAAGACAGAGACTCCTGTTTTACAAGGAGTCACATGGAAAAGATGAAGGGTAATGGGTACAAATTACGCCAGGGGAGATTCCAATTGGACACAAGAGGAAAATTTTTGACAATGAGGACACTCAGCCATTGGAATAATCTCCCCAGGGAAGTGGTGTATTTGTGAACATTGGACACACTTAATATTCATCTGGAGAGGGTGTTGGGCCATCTTGTGTGGACTGTGCTTTTGCCAAGAAAGGTTGGACCAGATGATCCTTGAGGTATCTTCCAACTTGGCATTCTATGATTCTATGATTCTCTTATTTGTCAGTAAGTGCTATCATTTATAATGCCAAACTATTTATTTTATTCTTCTTATGCATCTTTGCTAATCAGTATTTCTATTTGTTTAGCATGTTGGCACCATGGTGCAAGGCCAAGTAAAGGTTGCTATCGCAATTTAGCCCGTTTCCAAGCAAAGATGCAAAGCTTTTCCCACAGCCTACTGATCTTTGTTTGAAAGAAATCAAGTGAATTCACACATTCTCCAAGCACAAAGGCTAACATCTATTTTCAGAGTATATCATCACAGAGAAGAACAACACGTTCTTTGTTTAATGTGAAACTACTGCTTGTACTAGAAGATAAAACACTATCTCTTTGGAGGGGAAGCGCTAGTAAAAGTATCATGAAGATACGCCACATAATTTTATTCAAGTTATCAAGTACTTGATGCCTTCAAAAATCCTTTAAGCTATGATGAAGATTATTTTTACATTGTTTAAAATAACCCATACCCGTTGTGAGTGAGGCTTGTGAGGCTCTTATCTAGCTCCACAGATATCACAGGGGGTGGTTCAAGCCCCAGGTCTGTACCACATGAGAGGGGAAACATGAAACAGTGGGGGAAACGTTCAGCATCTAAGACATGACATATGCACGCAGGTTTATACTGTAGAATAGTCATGTGCATTTACCAGAGATAAAGACAAATGGTGATGATTAATTTCTTTTCCAACAAAAAATCATTATCCAGTGATTTTCCTAGAATGTTTACAAGACCGTTATTTGCAGCACCTGCTTTGTATATCTATTTTACTCCCAGGAAAGACAGAATTTTATCTAACAAAAGCAAATCTACCCCAGCTGTGTTGAAGGCTCGGGCACTGAATATTCTTGGGGACTCTGCAGCCATAGCTAACAACCCTGATATGGGCCACATAATAGAACCCTATTTTCTTATGCAGAACTCTTTTATCCAAGAACTTTTGGCCTGCTTCTAATGAAAGGGCAAATTCTTTCTGCCAGCTACAAAATTATCGTCATTCACAGGGTGATATAAGCAGAGTATCTCTTAGTATGTCTCCTCCAATAACGGAGAATAAAAAAACTGGTACAACATGAACTTCTCATTATTGCTCCTACTGCTGTCACAGTCCCTGCACTGTTTCTCTAATAAATCCCATGTGTAGTACAACTGCACTGTTTCTTCTGCCTGAGAAATTCAATAGCCCATGAATATGGGAAGGATGGTATTAGTAACAGTCAGTAGAAAAGTTCCTGATATTCCAGTGTTTTCTAAGCTGCAAAAGTCCCCAGGTTCCTTTATTATTTAAAGAGGACATAGGAGTGTTATACAGTCCAGATGAACACGCATCCAAGTGTGAAGTTTATATCTAAATGGGTGGACTCACAATCATTCTTGAGTCATATGCTAACCCTGTGCCATGTCAGCACGAGTGTTTATGTGTGGATATGCACAAATATATACTAGCCCTATATTTTGATGATTTTTTCTTTACAGCAATAATAATGGTATGCTCAGGCCAGGAAGGAGCTATAGAATGTTAATCTATCATGGGTCAGTCTCAGTGCAGCCCCAGAATTGTTTTTGTTAGTGTGTCCAAATAGGCTATTATTGCTATAGAGAGCTGATGTAGAGAAGGAGAATGCTGAGCCAGGCAAAGAGAACAGGGGTAGCTTTTGCCTTGGGAAAAGTGGGGTCCAACCCAGCAGAACTTCATAAACCTCACTAAAATGTTTCTTTGTTATTCTGTCTTAATAGTAACAAGCATGCAGCACAACACAAGGTGTTAACAAGGAGGAAACATGCTACAACAGATGCAAGATGTCAAAAGTTACAGCATATACCAATATGTAGTTTCCAAATATGTATGTTTTGGGTTGTTGTTTTTTTTTTTTACTAGTGCTTAAATGCATCATAGCATTTTCACACATTTGTCCGCCTGCACAGTACCCCTCAGTAAGGAATTTTCTGGCTATCTCCAAGACTTCAACATTGAGCATGTGGCAATTCAGTCTTAGTGCAAAAAGAGGCATGAAGGAGAAATTTACGAGGCCTTTTACACGGTAATGGCTATTTTCTCTGTTTTCCAAAGTGTAACATCTAAGCCAGTCTTGTCTTCTTAGTATTATCGTGTTACTGTTAGGAGTAACATACATTGTTCTTGTTTTGTGCTGTGCTGCTCACTGAAATATCAATTGTGTTACACACGCACAAATTTGTGCTTGTGCACAAATCTACTACTAAGTTTTCTGCTGAGACCTTCACCAGTCAAAATGTGTTAGAGTTGCCACTGATGATGCTTCATGCTAACTAGCCTCTAGCAAAACATCATTTTCTTCTGTTAGAGTGGTTAATAGGAATATTTTTTCATAGCTTCACTGAAAAACTGTTTTAGTTTTCTGTGTATACTAGTTACACCTAAGAAGGTAACAAAACAAGAGAGGTAAGTTAAGGGCTGGTACGTACATCCAGTTCCCTCTCATAGTGTGCTTAGTTATTGCACACATCCTTTCATCGCCATCATTCATGGTACATAAGAGCAAGAGCAGGAAGCGTTCTGTTGGCAATGATGTGATGAAGAAACCAGGCCAAATATCAGGGAAATGGTCCAGTTTCAACACTACAGTGGTGCAGATCAGCCAATGCACCTGCAACACACCTAACATGAACAATGAAAATGGCAGAAACTCAGAGGAAAGGTGATAGAGCCAGTGGCTTTTCACATGGCTAGTGTTACTACATGTATGTTTTTAGTGGGCTGTGGTCATTACCCTTAGAGGTATTAATGGGTGATTTAGACTAGCTTGTATGGTGTCCTTTTGTCGATAAAAGACTGCAGCTCAGCAATGTAGCCCTTACAGCAGATTGCAAAATGAAGGAAAAAGTGTAACTAACTCTGAGGAGGAGAGAATGAAACACTTCAACACGCAGTGAAGTGTTGCTCACCATTATCTCTCTCTTCTGAAGACGGTACAAATACATACCCAGAGACCAGGACTTGCCTGATCTCCAGTTGATTTTCTACACAAGGACCCTTGTCCTATCCTCTCCCTCACCTATCTGCCTCTTAGCCATTAGGGTATACAAAGAGAGACAAAGTCATCTATTCATAATGTGCTTATGTGCTGGCCTACTATTAGCACCCTCTACCAAAATTACCAGACAGTATGAGAGCCTTGGTTTGTCTTTTTTTCCCCAATAGTGTATGCTTTTGCTAAACAGCAATTATTTAAGCTAAACTTCTCCACTCAAGCATCTGTCTCAAGCATAGAGGTTTGGGGGAGGGAAATCTCAGCCCAGATGGTTCAGCTGCTTCTGAGAAGAAGGAAATGCATGCTGATTATCCACATTAAAAATAAATCTGATCACCCTCTCAGAATAATGCCATTTTTATAGTGGTTCACAGAGGAAGATCTTTGGCCACTACAAAGCTCTCTGAACCCTTGTGACTTCATGCTTGGAACAGGTACAGGCAAGGAATAGGAGAGACCTAAATCAAATGTATAAAAATTTCACATTTTCTTTATGCACAAGAGCTGATCCTGACCTGTTCTGCTAGTAGATTTGGTACCTGGCATGAAGGCCTTTTCTGGCATGTAGAATTCACTTATTTCAGCTCCTGTGCAAAACAGATTAAGAAATAAGAATAAAATAATGATCTGTCCTTTGCATTTACAATGATGTGACATGATTCTAACATAAAATCACCTTACTTATGAGGAAGCAGCAACATGGCAGCGGCACTGGAGGGTGGCGGGGGGTGCCATTGAGAGGGCACGGCCTCAGCACTGAGGCCTGCCATGGCTCATGGACAGGCTGCTGGGGGCAGCGAGGAGGCACAGTTCCTGCCTCCATGAGGAATGGAGAGACTGGAGGCCCACAAAAAGGGGCATGGGCTGTAGGGATCCCCATTGGGGCTGGCTTGTGGGGAGGGGGTGAGCTGTGAGGCCAGTGCTCTTCAGGCCCATGATGGGGACTACCTCCTCCCGCAGGGTCCCACGCTGGCTCGGCTGGATTGGGCCTGAGGTGGGAAACACCCCATGGCTGTGGAGGGGCAGGAGCATGCCCCCGGGCTGCCCACAGGGGCAGAGAGTCGGCCCTGAGGTGACCCTGGGGCAGGGCTCAGGGCTAGGGTGGGAAACACTGGGGCACCGCAGTGGGTTTGGGTGGAAGCACTGAGATGCCTCTGAGGGGGCAGCAACAGGGTTTAAGTGAGAAATGTTGAGGCAGAGCCAGTGTATCAGCAAGGTGTGAGCAAGGACTGCGATGTGACTTCAGTGGGAAACATGGCGGCCCCATCAGGCCCTGCTTCAGCAGGGACATCCAGCCCCTAGTTTCCTCTCCTGCCTAGTATCTAGGTCTCTTCTTTTCTTTTATGCTTCTTAATACAGCTCTTCCAAATTGGGAACCTTGTAAGAAGAGATGCTTAGACTTATGGTTGGTTTTTTTCACTCCCAGCAGTGCTTCAATAGTTCAGGTGTCACTGCTGTCCTAGTCAATGCTCAGTCTCACCCTTCCTTCCCCCGTCTCACATCTGGTGGACCTTTGCAGCCAAGACTTGAGTTTCCTCCTCCTATGAGGATCTTTGTTATGAAAGAAAAGTAGGGACTGATGAGTATAAAATTTCCCTGGCAAGGTGTTAATTTTTACCCTGTTTCTACATATCAAATGATTTACACTCTCATTTTCACTGCACAGTATTTGGAAGACCACAATTCTAGCTTTTCCCATCACAAAATATTTGATGCACCGTTATGTTATCAGGGAAAAAGCAGATTACTCAATAAAATATCATGTCAATCTGCAAGGTATACACTTAAAAACTTTGAGACCCAATTCTTCTTTAACATGTGCCAACAAAATTGCATCACATATTCATGGTAACTTTGAACCAACCATTGGAGTGTTTTGGTATTGTGAACCTAGCACGTTTTTGTTTCTCGATGGGTTTTATTGCCTTCTCAGGGGAAATGCCGAAGTTTTCGTGTAGGAATTTGTTGATACGGAGTATTATTGTAGGAGGAGTGATTTATTTTGTGATGGCTTATCTTCGAGGTGCAGTATGGAAGGAAAGAAGGACAGCAGTTTAGTGACAACAAGTGGGTATTTTTGTAAGGGACAGTTCAGTGCAGCATAGAGATCAAAGTTGAGGATGCCTGAGTCGTGCAAGGGGATTCCTGTGGAAAGCTAATGTGGGCGTGGGCTTCATAAAATGGCCTTCCTGGCTACCTCTGCCTCTTTTCTTCTGCCTAACCATCCTGAGCTTAGGGTTGGAGCTTTCCCCAGCATGACAGTGAATACCTGCAAACTTGAACCTCAAAAAAATCCACAGAAAATATGAGTTCACTGCTTTTCATATCACTTTATTATAGTTAAATAAAGATCAGAAAGAACCTCGGGCTCATCCTGATTAAAGAGAGGAACTGGAACACAGCGCTCAACCCAGTGGTTGGGGGGGAGTAGTAGTAAACCTAAATTATATTCACCTGGAGAAGGGTGGGGGTCTTGAAACTGGGAGCAGTAACACCAGAGCTAGATAGCTGGGAAGAGAGGATTGGGTGAAGCATTGCTATTAGTATGGTTGTGCTCCGCTTGGGTGAGGTGAGCTGTGAATTAGAATAAGAGGTGGGAAAAGTATAAATTTGATTTTACTATGAATTAGAGCTGCATTTTCAAGTTCAGAGTTAGCCTGGGTTCGTTGTTCAGACTCCCTTTAGGCAGTGTCGTCATGTGGAGCCACTGTTAGTGCAAAAGCTAAACTGGAGTCTTTGCTTCAAGATGGAAAATGTACCCATGGACCGGTTTAAGAAAAGAAATCACACTGATGCATTGCGGAACTTGGTGTTTCTTTAAGCGGGGGAGGTCTTCTATGCTTACTAATAGATCCACAAACCTATTACTGTAAAAGCTAAAATAAAAGGAGATAGAAATTAAAGCTAAAATAAAAGCAGATAAGTAAATAATAAAATAATATGCTATTTCTAGATTTTTAAAGCTGGGTGGTATTCCAGGTTTATCTGGACTTTGAATGCCAACTTGAAGTAGCACAGTAGTATAAATGCTTAAAGAGATACAAGGTATTTGGGGCATAAGAAAGCTGACAATACCCCAGTCTGTTGCAAGGAATTGGTGGTTTGGGTAAGGAAGAAAATTACACTGTGTGAGAACATGCAGGGTATTGTTATGCTGTTGAAGGTGATATACAGACATTATAAGCAATCTGACATCAGTTTAAAAGAACAGATACTTTGGTACCCAAAGTGAGAAATACTGAACTGGGTCTGAGTGTCAGCACAGACCTACTAACACTAGTTTGCTTCGCTCCCTGCTTAGCAAATGCATTTCAGGTATTTTTATATTACCTGTCTGCACCTTTTTTGTTGTGGATGTCCCCTACTTTGTTCAACAAGTGTTTCTTGGTACTATCAAAAACTATGCTGAAGGGAAATAATTTCACTTGGAGCTAGAGAAGGTTTCTTTCTCTGGGAAGGGAAATGGCTGCAGCTGTATAGCCATAGTACAACTGTCTTGAATCGCACAATTCCCCCAGCAAAGATAAAAGTCCTGTCTAATGATCTATAAAAACCATTAAAATTTTCCTTGATTTCTGTGAAATTAGAGGACACTTCTTGGCAGAATCATCATTATCATAAATAGGCAAGTTGTTCAATGAGTAGCAGAGAGGGAGTATTGCTGTCCATGCTCCTTTCCTAATTTTGTGTGAAAAGGCAGGTTTTTTGGTCTTTATTTGTATGTAGATAAGCCTGCTTTCCCTGAGTTGAAGGAAATCTGTGCAATCTCTTCGTTTGCATTGATACTATGCAGATTTATTTTGTGCTGTTGCTCTGCAAAGCTTAGCGTCCCTCCTTTTAAACTGAGCTAGGAATGTGACACGAATATGAGATTCCTCCTGCCCACACAAAGGAAGCCACAGAGCACCTCTTCACTTGCATCGGCCCTAACAAACTACAAACAAATCCAAGGGCTTCAAAAAGCATTCAGCTAATGGAGAGCAGTTAGAAAACGAAACAGTTAATGACGTTTTAAAGGTCTCATATGCCTAATTATTTGAAATTGTATCCTGCTTATAGACTGATACTGGAGGAAGTTAAACATGTTAATTAGCAGGTATTTTGGCAGTCTGCTCAGTTTAATTGTCTTGCTACATCCTGCTAGGTCAGGGTATCCAGAGGGTAATAATAATGAAAAAGCCCTGGAAAATACTGTCCTGGCTGAGTGGCTGTACATCATGAATGACTGCTCTTATGCCCTTGCTGCACATTTCATTTTATAAGTTACCTGAGCAGGTTTTGCTGTCAGAGATGCAAGCGGACACTTACCTTGCTAAGGTTGGGAAAGGGAAGGAACATTTTTTCTTGATTCAGTTACTTAGATAAAACCACAACAAAGCCACAGCCTTCTGTTACCTCACTCACCTCAGCCTCTTAAGCTGAGGAGGAAGAGGTGCTTGCAATGACAGAATACCCATCAGGAGATGGCCCAGATCCTTGGGCCAAGATCTGTGATCCCAGCTGGAATAATGGTGCAGAAATACTGCCTTAGCAAGTCAGGGGGGTGATTTCTCAGGGAAAATTAAGATATTGCAGTTTGTACACTGCACATATGCAGTCCTTGGAGCAGGTAGCATGTTTGGTAAAAAGAGGTATGACTACTGTAAATCTGAAGTATGATCTTTTTAGAATCTGAAATCCACCTTTTGGGTACCCCTGGAAGCCCAGTGCTAGACTCTTGCATGAGAAGCTCACAGTAGCCTAAGCAAGCAGGCTCACGTGGTAGAATGCCTGAAGCACCAGATACGCGTGGTGCACGTAGTTCATCTGTATTTCAGTTTTGCAGAAACACCAGAAGTAAATGGTGTAGAGCTGTGCTTTTTCCCTCCCAGAGAGCAGGTCCCCATGACCACGCAGGTCTCACCAGATGCCTCTCTACCTTCCCATTGCAGCAGGCGGGGGGGCAGGAATCAGCCATTCTATGTCAGCTGCACAGAGCAGTTTCTGGAAAAGTCCTTCATTCACATGTTCTGTCTAAAGCCATGCTGCACTTGCTTAAGCTCCTTCTTTAACCCTGTTAGATAAAGAACTGTGCTCTTTACCCGGGTAGGTGGGTCGGGCTTGTACATCTCACCAAAAAGGCAAGTGCAAGTTGCTTTGGCTGGTAGGACAGTATTTCCCACCGGATCAGCTGCTCAGAGGACAGCAACCTGCCCCTCACACAGCTGTTGTTCCTTCTCCTAATTTAACTTGCTTCCTGCTCTCTTGCCCCAGCACTGGCTGGCTATTCCAGATGCACAATGAAAATCAAAACATCTTGCAGAAAGCCAAACCGATGGAAAAATCCCTGACTTGCAATGCAACGTCATGCCCTGACAATATTGCACCAGGTTCCAACTCTAGGGTCCAATGGAGCAATTGCTTTTTGCAGGATGAAACACCCAGCACAGGGAACAGCACACCAGCTCCAGCCTCCAACTCCTTCAGCCTGACTTTTTCACTAATACCAACATTTTGTGGCTGACTGTGCATCTGGCAACTCCATGGGCTCCAGTGGAGCTGTGTTCCTTGTTCTAAGGGAATGCCATTTCCTCTGTACGTGCCTTTATTTTTTTGTGAGATGGAAGCAGCTGCTGCGCTGGGGGCAGTGGGCTCCATTCCAACCAGAACTTCATAAATCTCACTAAAATCTTTCTTTGTTGTTCTGTGTTAATGAATGTTGACATGCAGTGGCAACATAACACAGTGGAAGTAATGTGTAATAATGGAGGTCACATGTAACAAGCTTTCTCATATATGTGTGTGTGTGTATTTTTTTTTTTTTCTAATGCTTAAATGTGTCATTGAGTTCTCATGCATTTGAGCACCTGCATAGTAGCCTTCCCTGGGGATTTTGCTGACTATCCCCAAGCTTGCGGAAGGCAGGCATGTGGTAACTAGGGCTGATGAGGAAGATGGACATGCGGGAGAAAGTCACAAGGTGGGCGTTTACAAGGAAACAGTCTTTTTTTATTTTTTTCCTATGTTCCAAAGCATAACAAGTAAATAATTTAATCTGGTTAGTATTGTTCAAGGTCCCTTCCAACTCTAACCATTCTGTGATTCTATGATCTTGGTAATAAGTGAGCCATACTGCTCTTATCTTCTATAATGTTGTTCTTTCAAAACTCCATTACTGGCACACATATGCATGAGTCTACTGCAAAATTTTCTAAGATCGGGTAAAAAGCACTAGCACCAGAGAAGATGAAATCTAGATTGGCAAGAGGGTCAGATTTAAACTTTTCTTTAGCAAGTAAAGGTACCAATTAGTCTCACATTCAGTTCTGGAATTTAATTCTTGTACTACATACCTTTTGAGTGATGTACTGTACACAGAGGATAAGCGTATCTTGGGGCCTGTGGTATGTTTTTTTAAAAAGTAAATATTACACAGTACAGTCTTTGGATCTGCATAATGTCACCAGAAACATCTGCAGATCTTCAATTCCCTCTAATCTTATTACTTTCCTGACAGCTATAAACTGATGCTCAAAATGCAACACTATGGGCAAAAAGGTTTCTTCTCACCAGACAGAATTCCTCTGCTGGAAAAATAGTCCAGTGACAACAGTAGCAGTAAGGTAGAGTTTGTGGTGGTGGTGTGTTGAAGAGGGAATAGAAGTCATTCCCAGTTCTTGATAAAGTTTCAAAGTCTCAATTCTCCGCTGTGACCCTTCAGATACTAGTGGGATTTTTTCCTTAAATCACCAACTGCTCATGTCGCTTGACTGCAACCTCTGCAGAGTTGTTGTTCCTTCTGCAGCTGACTCAAAAGTTAGAATGCAGTGAAAAGGCATCCACACTTCCACTGTTTTAACAATTTTTAAATCAGTTTCATGGTTTTAGGTGCTAGACTGGCAAGATTTGTTCTTTTTAGAATATTTGGGCTTGCAGTATTTTAATAATTAGAAAGCAGCTGCAGATGCACTGGGATAGTCTGCTGGCCTTTTGTCAGTATAGGCTTGTATTTTCACACATGGTTTGGAACGGCCACCAGTGACTTCAGCCGGTTGCAAGAACTGGTAATGCTATAACGAGGAAGAACAACTTGGATAAGTACTACCCACTGGTGAGATAAAGTTTGCATAGATATTCACAATATATAATTTAAAGTTCTCATCCTTTCTGTTATGTAGTGTTATCTAACATGACTTGTGTTATGTTTGTGTTTTCTGACAGTCCCTCTTTCTTGCCTACTTTAATCAGAAGTGACATGTACTTTCAGACACGATGCAGTGCGATGAACAGTTCCTGCCTCATAAAGCTGTTACGTCAGTTGGCAAACAGAAAGATTCAAGGAGATTGCACTGCTTCATGGTTAGTCCAAGCTTTGACAGGTTCCTATCCAGTCCCAGAACAAGAAGCTTTAAAACATTGCATGCTGTGCATGAGGCTGCTGAATCACCAGGCTGTTTCAGTCTGATGAAACTATATACGTCAGGTTTATGATACAGGTGAAAGAAGAAGTTTGTACACCGATCTGTTGCTTTGCAGAATATGTTAATTCACCATTTTTAAATAAAAGGTGTTACAAGTAGAAAACCAAGTCTTCCTCTTTTGCCACCACCTCCAGTAACTGTTTCAGCCCTACAGCGCTAGTTCAGAGTCCCATCTCTCAGTGCACAGGCATTGTCTTCTGAGTGCAGCAGAAGCATATGTAAACTTACCATTCCGGGTTTTCATTTTGTCCTGGGAATGTTCATGTGGCTGGAGCTCAGTGGCACAGAGTCAGCTGGGTCTCGTCTTTGTCCTTACCTTCACCCTTTCTCCTTGAACCAAATCACTTTGTGGCTTCTGATTAATAAGACAAAACAGTAAAATTGACTTTCCTTTGATGCACCATATGTGACAGTTATTTTGGAAAGATAAAAGATTGTGGATTTGTTGTCACAGGTTTATTTCAGATACTATTGTGGATGGGGAAATAACCATTAGCACTGTCAGAAGGATTATTTAACAAAGCCATAAAAAATACTGTGTGGCTACCAGGCAAGGAAGGTACCAGGAAAACCCGTAGAGAAGGAAAATCTCTGCGATCCAAACTGAGCAGATCTAGTGCTCTACAAGCATACCTTGACTACCCGATCTAAAGTTGTCCAAAGCCTCAAAAACAGTGAAGAAAACCATGAAGACTTAAAACCATTCCATGCAATAATGGCTGTTCAGTGTGACTTTTTGCAACTTACCTTACTTTCAGAAATTTAAATTAGAATAGGTATTACTTTTAGCTTGATTAATTCAGTTGGTTTAACCATTATGATATTTGTTAATTAAAGGTTGGTTTAATTGAAAATAAGAAAGTTTGTAATTTTATTAAATCTTTATCCATTGAAGTCAGGCTTCTAGAAACATATATAGAGGAGTTTTAACTGATTTAAGTGGTGGAACTAAAGCTATGGGCTGAATCTTATGCAGAAGGTAAAATCAGATGATTATAATAGTCCTTTTCAATCTTAGTCTTGAAAATTAGTCTTTAAGGCAATGCATAGTGAGACAGATGCGAAACTCTGTCAAGGCAAAGCAAGAAAGTCATTGGACTGGAATTTGAAAATTCATCAACAAACCTTGAAGAGAAAATGCAGGTTGAACACATTCAGCAAATCAGAGGAAAACTGAAGTAGGATAAAACTGCTGAGTAAAGGTGCACACTAAAAGCCAGTTTCACAGTAAGTAGTTCAAGTTCTCTGTCAGCAGTTCAAATACTCTGAAGTTTGGTAGCACAAATTGTGACTATCCTCGGTAGTATAAAGAAATGCACTTTCTGATACTTTCAGTACCCCTAAAAGGGTTTTCATTAAATTCTCTAAACATTCCTTTATAAGCAAAACAGATGCTGACCAGGCCACTGATTTGCAAAGTTCTAGGGAAAGGAGCATTTTCCTCAGCTAAAAGCAAAGAGAATTTCAGAGGTTTGTGTCTTGCATTTTAGAAGTCAAAGAACTCTTTCTACACTCAATGGGGAGATGAGTAATAAATATGGGAAGCCAAACTATTGTCTTCATTTCTTTGATTAGCTTTTTAAAGCTCTTTATCTGTGAAGATATGTTTTTCTAATCAGATGTAATGGCTAAAACTTGAGAACATGAGAAGCAAATACAATGCAACAGTGAAGAAGTCATCTAAACATGATTCAGTTCTGCTGATTTAAATGAAATTTATCTTCTATGCTAGTAGCATAAAAAGATTAGTGGAAGAAAATGTTGGCTTGTTTGAGATGTGATTATAGAATATACCAGGCCTAGATGTTTGATTAGATTCAGTCTACAAATCCTATTCTGTATATTCAAACTCATAATTCAAGTGTAGACAGGTCTTTCTTCTAAATTCAGCAGCTGCCAGGTGCAGATGATAAACATGAAATAGTACAGTACTTGTTACAAAATGTGAATGTACTACTCCGAGGTAACATCATTTGACCTGTGTGTGTTAGATAGTTGTTCTCTGATTTTTGACACCAGTAAAAATTCATCCTGTGAGTAAAAAGGCCTCTGTTTCTTCATTTGCCTTATCAAGTGAACTGTATTTGTCTGGCTTTTTATTGTGTTGTATTTAAAGTCTCCAAAAGGTTGTGAATTTTGTGCCATAGACCAATTGCATCATTAATATAGTTCAGACTGTAACTGTCATAAAGGCAATTTGTATCCCTGATGTCCCTGATTGCAGTTATAGTCTTGTCTCCTATTTCAGCTGTATAAACAGTCTTGTGGAATAAGGAAACTTTTTTCTTTTGTAATCAAACATTAAGGCAAGTTGCACTTCAGATTTAGAAAATTTGAGAGCCTATCAACATACAGTCTATGTACTTACAGTGAGGGTTGCAGTTTCATTCCTCATTGGGACGAAAAGTTTTAATCTAAATTTAACACAGGTTACAGGCTAAGAGGTAGCCCTGGCCCAGCCTGTGTGGTGCACAGCAATGGTCACACTGTGCCTACTAACAGTCAACCCAAATTTTTGCATCTTCACTATCAAAACCCCTGGGCGGATGAGATTCCTGCAGCTGATGCTGGAATCTCTCTGGTTACCTTCCTGCTTATCTTCTTGGCGGCTCCTTCTGACACAATCTCAGATCTGTGTAAATGCCAAATCCCAAGAATAAATTTCTATGAGGAGAGAATCAAACTTTTGAGGGACTGTCTTGCAGAAGAACTGTTTGCTTAAATGTACAACAGAGCTGCTTAAATCTTAATGCAGTATAACCAAGTATGAAAACAAATCACATGTTCGTATCCTCTAACTTAGAAAGTCTCCATTAGAAGACTAAGAAGAACAATTCTAAGTCCATCTGCTTTTGCCCTGTGGTCGCACATGTGTGAACTAATATGCAATACCAAAATGCAAATGGAAAAGGCCTACAACTTGTCCTTTTAGGTCTATCTACAAGCTTTATTATAGTTCTTTCTCCCTTTTAGGAATGCAAGACATTCAGGCTACAACTTTTCATCCCTTGTTTTTGTAACAGGTTATACTTTTTTCAGAGGGCTTGAGCTAGACTAGATGCGCTGTCTGAGACTGAAATAAGGAAAACATGGAGCTTTCTTACTAATATTAACAAATAAAGCTGGGAAAAACTCTACAAGGATAATCTTCAATCATATCTGCCCTGAAGTATAACACACCGCAGGCAGAATCATACGTTAGTGTGGTGTGGGGTGACAGAAGAAGCAGTAGCGACCTCAAAGCTTTTGCAGGAAACTGGTACCTGTGGCCATGAGAGGCTCTTGTAGCCGTCACTGTCGCTCTTGCAATTTTGGCAGAAGATCGTGCTAATCTTGACTGCTTTCCTTGTGGCGATGCAGTGTGCTAGATACATAGTATGATAGTTTATATAATCACGCTGTATTTGTTCATTGAAGCGAGGTTTCACTAAGTGAGACCATTAAATTCTATGGGCTAAATTGAGTTCTCTTATGCCTCTGCTCTACAGCTAAAAGCTAAGCCAAGGAGACTTGTACTTTCTACATTCAAAATGTGACACCCCAGTATTTATTAAATACTTTGAAACCAAGCTGTAGACATTTCAAATTGGGTATCTAAATGAATAGAAACTTCTGCCTTTAATTTCTGGCTGTATGTTTCTCTTCATATATCAAGTGAGAGTTGTGAAACACGTGAGTGCTACGTTTACAAGCAGCATTAAAAACCGTGAGAGGATAAACAATTCTGTCTTTAGAACACTGTTTCTACAGTTTAGCGTAAATATGATAAATAAGGCATAATAACGCATTACCTGCACATTTTGGGGAAAAACCAGCCAAAATACTGAATAGCTGTCTATCTACAGACCACTACCCAGCTGTGTGCTGAATGAGGCAGGGGTTCCACTGAAGAATAACATTCAGTTATGCAGTTACACAGTGGTGGCCCTTATCCTTGAATTTCTTAACTTTAGAAACCTTGACTTAATACCCTTCCTGTCTTTGGTTAGTTGGTTTTGTATTATGTATTCAAGGCATACTGAAGTTCTTGTAATGTGGTAAACAACAATCAAGATAGAGTTCACATTTCTTTACTCAGCAGTCATAAAATAATGACTTCTTTCATGTCACCTAATAATATTCCTAAAGGAAGACGTAAAAGGTTCGTAAATGTTACAAGAAAATTTAATAACTTTGCAGTGTTATATCATTTTTCCACTTTTTTTTCTCTTTTCCTTCTTCCTGCTAATATTTCTTCAGACTTGGTCTTTTCTGCTTCTCCATCCTGTGCTGTCTCCTGCATTTCAGCACAGTTACTGCTGAAAATACAGACATATAACAATTTCGAAATCTCTTTTATATTTAGATATTATAATAAAAATATGATGAACCTGTAGTGAATGATTTGCAACATCAGAACTCTGGTTTTCACTATATAAAAGGTACTCAAAGCTGCCAAAACTTCACAAATAAGATCAAAAAGAAAATAATGAAAATTAAAAAAACCTCTCAAAAAAATGTATACTGTACTAACATTTAGAGGGATGCTTTTCATTCTTAAATTGCTAGTATTTTTTGTCAAATTCTGTACTAAACCAGTGCATTACTTCCTTGCCAGTTAATTGCATATCTGCAATAAAATGGAAGAAACTGTAAATCAAATGCCGTATGGATTGCTAAGATGAAGTTAGTAATAGACATGCAAAAATGTAAATAAAATAAATTGTTATCTGTAATAACAAGATCCTGATTTTTTCCTGTTCAAATTCAGAAACAATTGCGAGTATTGCTCTCAGGATTGACTTCTTAGCCGAACTCTGAAAAATTGTAAAACAATTTTGTAAAATTGCTCAGATCCTAAAAATTCAGTAATGTCTCCTTTATTCATTCTTGTGAATTTTTCAAGCCATTTCCTACTCTAAATTTTAATACTGTACTTTACCATTCAGATGTGACAGCAATAATTATTGTAAGCTTCACATAGATCAAAACTAAAAAGCTTGTGACAGGCAACCTGACAACATCGTGAACATTTGTCATTGGTTTGTAGGCAAAGTTCCTCTTATTTCTATGTTGTGGTAGTTGCTATAAATTAAGTAGACTCATTCAACACAAAGAGAAAGGAAAAGGGTGTAGAGTTGCATAAATATTCAACTACTTGAAATTGTTTAAAGCTAATAAATAATTACCTAGTTTTGGACAAATTTATGCCATATCTGCAAAAGATAATCATCTGACATGTAATTAAACTGTCCCATAAGTCTAATGTATTAGCAACGCACAGTAGGTTTCCATGTTTTACACAGTTTATCTTTATATTTGAATCCATGCCATCTGCGTGATACTGACAAGTTGCCACAGCCATGTCAGTTTTCCTGACCCCGCAATGGCAAGCCAAGGGTAGCGCATGAGCACCACTGCAAGATGGAAAATTTAGGAGGAAGAGAGTTTAATAATATCTGTATAAGCTGCTAGTTTTCTTTCTTTTTCTCTGGAAGGACAGTACCATCACCAGTGTTAAGTTCAGGTGCATCTTTCAGGATGGTAAGTGCATAATAACATTTTAATGTTTTGCAGAACTGATGCTTCATTTGTCTTCATATGCCACCAAATAGCATAGAACCGTTTAAACCTTTGGAGAAAGGGTTCAGTGGGTGTTGGATGAAGGCCAGGTCCAGGAAAGGCATTATGGCACTAGATGGCACAAAGATGGTTATTTAGGGCAGCGCAGAGAGTGGTAGGAGAACTCAGAGACTTAGCACGACAACAGTGCTTAATAGCATTGCAAACTAATAATTTTTGTGTCATTTGCCATTGGAGACATTTAAAATGGCAGTAGTGATGTAGTAGGAGAATACTGCCCATCACTTTTAATCTTGAAACAGAAGATTCATGAAACAAACGTACTTCCTTGGCAGACCACAGGGACTTGTGAGGTTTCCACTTCTGTTTCTCCTGTTTTGCTCAAACTGGGCTTTCTCAACCTTTCATAGGAATTACCCGAACCCTTTGGAGTTACCTTTGCTAATGGAACACAGATGCCTAGGAGAAACCCTACAGTCTCCCTAAGGTGTATTTCTGACACAAAACAATTGCTAAAGATTATTGTAGCAAAATGGTATTGTCTTCATAATTCGTGGCTAAATCAGCTGTTGGGGAACAGACTGCTTATGTATCCAGGCTCTTCTGTCCAGAGGGTCCTCGTTTTTGCTATGGTTCTCCTAGTTTCCTGCTCTGAGGAAATGGCTGACATTAAGGATAATGAATGTACTGACTCACACTTCTGTTAGTGATTAAGTCATATTAAAGATTCTCCCTCCGTGTGGGCGGAGGAAGCTGGGCCTCATTAGAGGTTCAGAAGAAAAGATCAATGTATTAATTAATGTACTAGAAAATGACAGCCAGGATCTCTGGATCTGATTTCAGACTGTGTTCTAGCTGCAATATCTCGTATGACAGTTCTTCTCATCAGAATTTGTTCCATTAGAAGACTGTTCATACTCACAAATTTGAATAGGATTTTCCATTGTTAAGTATCAACATTAATAGCTTATATTCCTCCTAAGAAAAATAATTTGTATCTGTTCATCACTGTGTATCATTTGCCTGGCTTTAGTTACCTCAGTGCAAAATTGAAGGTAAAACCCAGACAGAATTATTCCCCATATTCCTGTAGTAGTGTAGCCAAAATACTGAAAAATTGAAGTATTCAATTTATAGTGACTGTCTTTATTCAAGGAAGACTCATTGCCATCTTTTGTGGCCCTCTGGATCTTGGTAAGTACATAGGATAGGTAATTTTGTAACTCTTGGCTCTGTAGATGGACAAAAGCTGCTTTTTTTACTACTAATTTTCAAAACCTTAAAATCTTATATGCATGAAGATACTATTTTTTGAACTGTGAAACTTCCTCACAGATGATAAACATTGTGTGTATTGAAGATTGGGTTTGGATTTTAGATTCAGAAAAGTATTGTTTATACAGGCAGCAAGGACACAAAAAGTTATGTGGCTGTTAAAAACTACTGTATTTAGAGCCTGGTGAACATAAACTACTATGTCAGCTAATTATCAGTGTTGCAACAAAACCTTCATCAAGATGGGCTATCCCATCTATTTGTAAATTTTACAATACAGTTTGCATTGTATTGTAAAAATGTTTGCATCTTCCACTGAAATATTTGAAGGTGGGTAGAAAATCACAGAATCACAGATTTGCCTAGATTGGAAGAGACCTTTAAGATCATCAAGTCCAACCATTAATCTGACACTGCCAAAACCACCACTAAACCATGTCCCTAAGCACCATGTCTACTTGTCTCTTAAATACCTCCAGGGATGGTAATACAGTAAAATAGAGGTGATGGTAGCTGATCCAGCATATTCCTAAGTGCTAAGTTTACTTTCTGGTATTTTTTGTACATTCTGTCATCTTTGGGGGGTCAAATTACAGCTGTCAGCTAAAAGGAACAACAAAATATTAGAAGCTTAGAAGCTAGCTAGAAATTTTGCTGCATTCAGCAATTCTTTCATTGAAATTTTGTTGAGTGCCACTCACTGACTTTGCTCCCTCTCCATCAGGCTTTCCATGTTTCCACTGTTGTTAAATACTATTTTAATGCATAGGGTTTAACTTTTGGTATGAATATGAATGATTGGAGGCCACAGAATATGGTAAATACACTTGCCTTTCACTTGATTTTGTTTGCTTGCTTGTATCATCCATTTCTTGTCTTTCTAGTATCTACTTAGATCATAAGTTCTTCCAGGCAAAGGCATTATATTTTTCCATACATGCACTTTGTTCATTTTCTCTAGGTTCACTTTAAATGTATTTTAATTGGTAATACCAAGGCAAGAATTTTTTCAGTTTTACCTGTAGTTTTAACTTGTTTGTAAAAAGTTTAGTTCAACTGTTTCGAAAACATTTTCCCCCATACATTTTTTCTTCACCTGAAAGAGCAACTGCTTAAATTTCTGCTTAGGCTTTGAAACCGCTGACAGTCTGTTACGCCTTTTCAGATGTTGCTAAAATTCCGTCTCATGTTTAATGATTCTCATTAGAAAAGAAATAATTTCTTAGATCCATTAATTTAAATGTACTTTGGCAAGAGCTGCTTATGACACAGTTATTAATATTCTCTTCTCATATTGCTCATCCCTGAGTGACTGCAACTACTAGCAAGTATTTTGGGATGCATATAATTAATGAGAACTAGGAGTACGCTTGATTAATGAAAAAACATTAGAGGAAGAATTAGATGTCCTTTGCTGACTAATAATCTTTTATCCAAGGAAAGGACAGCTGATGGACCTGGATGATGTTCACCTTAGCATCATTTAATTCCTCGCATTTGGAAGGGATTTTTTTCTTGTTTGAGGCAGGAGGGGAAGAACATTTTGTGCTGTGGTGTATCACTCGGGCACCTTTCTTTAACTGCTATGCATTACAGTCAGTGTTTTCTCTCCATCCTTCCCCTTCAACACCTCAGAGTATCGCAAGCAAGCAAGGTCCTTGGTGTAGAAAATGGGCAGGAATAAACTAGAAGTCTAAATCATTGTGGATACATTTCAGATGGGAAGAACTGAGTTTCACAATGACCTATTTCCTGTGTCTAAGTTAGACCAAGAGCCTCAGAAAATACATACCCATCCCTCTGTTGAGCAAGAGCAGCTTGAGATCTCATGCTATTCTTCTAGGGCCTGGCAGGGACAGCCAGGCTGGTGGTGCCTCATGACATTGGGCCATGACATTGTTGTTAAAAACAAATTTATTGTTTCAGCTTCTGCCTCACCAAGAGGCAAACACTATGGGTGTAAACAAGACCAAGAAACTATTTGCATTGCTGGAGATCTTCACCTACAGATAACCCTGGTGAAGAGATGGGCACACACACTGCCAAGCAACAGTTGCAGAGCGCTGACAGAAAGGTGGGACCTGTGGCATGTAGTGGAATAATATTATCTCTGTTAATGTTGCAGAAGAATCTCTTGGGGTGAAAGGGATATATTAAATAATGGGTGAGTTTCCAGAGGAGGAAGAGATTTGGCCAGTATGTGATGTTTCTGTTGGCACAGGTAGCGTTCTTTAAGGCTGTTCATGCTTGCTTGTGTACCGGTCGCACTATGTTACAGGCAAAAGCACAAAAGTGTAAATGATGGAGACAGGGTGAGCATTCTTGAACTCTGCCTCTTCCATGCTCCATTATATGCATATGTTATATTGACTTTAGTTTGATTAATGAGGTGACTTTTTGGATTTCCAATATTGCACTGTTAGCTAGTTGCCTGAGAGCGGAGAAGGCTGAACTTGTTATCACACATCTAAGAGGAATTCTTAATTTACCAGAGTAGATCATGATTCTCAGTGTAGTCATCAGATGCTTCAAAAACAATGTATTGGAAAAGCTTCCTAAAGTGAAAGTGCCAGAGTGTCGATTTGTTCCCAAATCTTGTCCAGAAGGTTTGGTTAGAGCTTTGGTTACCTGCCACAGTTGGGTGCCATCGGATGCCATAACAGTAGTACGTTGACTATAAAAAGAAAAAAAATAGGTTAGGATTATGCATATGCACCTAATTATTATTTGCCAACAATACATTTTTTTCCTGTTGATCTGCTTTGAAGACTAAAACCAGGTGTTGTGTGCCAGACAGTAGAGAGTATACAACTTATGTGGGATAATTTCTTTTTAAAAAACAAAACATGTTATAGAGCTTGTCATTTATTTCTTTACCTTTCTCCCCACTTTTCTAACAGTGGTATTGGAAGTTGGAGAAAGGAATTTCATCAGATTTCTCAATAACTGCTCTCCACTAGGAAACTAGCGTTCTTCACATTATAAGCATGCAGGAATGCAGTGTATTGTATTTTCCAGTTCATAAAGTCTTAAGAATGGAACGAGCTATTCTATTATTGATGGCTCCATGCCTTGTACTCCTCCGTCTTCATAGATGTGCAAGCCACATACTAAGACAAAGATGCTAGTTTTTGACTGCTTTTTAGTGAAAAGCATCTTTGCTCTATCCCCATTGCACAGCATTCAAAATTAACTGGGGAAACAACTTTTTGAAACCTTGTTTGATTTCATTATCTGCTTTGTTCACACAAAGTACTCAGCCATATGCACTGTATGCGAAACGCTGCGTAGGGATTTCTACTTCAGAAGTGGATGTTTCAAATGATGTAGCTTCAGATGATAGATGGGAAATCTAGCAATTGTCTTGGCTGATTTTTCTATATTTATGAAGAGTGACTCATGTTCCCTGCCCACACAGATTCTCTCAAGTTTCTCATTACCCTTTAGCCAGAGTGTGCCATGGTGCCTTCCTCCTGATCTGAGGCATCAACCAACACTTAGGGACTATGTAACGCCTGATGCTTTCTCTTCACCACTGACCATGTCCCTCAGGGACAGTCTGCTTATAGTGAGTCACCTGACTGACAGATGATTCTGTCTGTAAGCTTATTCCTGGTACAGAATATTACAGTTTTTCAGGATCCGGGGACAGATACCTAGGCTGAAGGGAACTAGTGAGGAATGGAGAAGCAGTTTAACAGAACAAATATAAAAAGATGAACATGGGTTGTTTCATGATTATAATTTTTCCCCAGATAGCTTTTGTGTACGACTTTGATTTGTGAAATTTGGGTGAGATTAAGTGTGGATTTCAGATGTGTGACCAAACTTTTTCAAAGCTTGATACACTGTTAGATCTGACAGTTTTGTTTCAGTAAGATCCAGGTTTTCTGCAGCCACTGTCACAGATAAGCTTTGTGGATTTAAGCGACCAATTTTATCTGTCTTTACATCCATTTGTCTCTTATTTGGCTTGTCCACCTAGGTTAGTTTTTCTTCAGCACAATGGCCCTTACAGTGTTTTTTGACTCCCCTGTTATGACAGGCAAATATAATCTTGGCAGGGTCTTACAAGCAACGTTGTAATAACAATAATTAAAAATATAATAACAAATATGTACTTGGAGACAAAACATTAACTTACATAATGATTATTTTGTTTTTATAAATTATTCCAGAACATAGAAGTCTTAAAGAAAAAGCCTCTTCTTTTACTTTCTGAGCATCAGAGCCCTACACTAAAGCCTACACTTTCAGAGAGGTACAGAGGTAAAGGCAGAGAAAGAGGTTGGAAGAGCAATTCCAGATCATGGACTCTCATAATACAGATAAATATGAAGTCTAAATGTCAGCTAAATACATCAATTTTCCTGTTTTGGCTTTGAATGAAACATCTTCTTCTCTCCTCCCTTTATAAAATCTCCTGCCTTTGGAATTCATATCATTCCACTGTTCGAGAAGGAGAAAACCCCCGGGGGAAGCAAGAGCAATGCATTGTAAAGTTTTTGGAAAAAGCCTGCTGCACTGGAAGATGATACTGTAAGCTTACCGGTTGATTGAATGTTTATGCCTTATCTCCTATATAGTTTTCACTCCAAAGTTACTGAGCAGCTTTTGGAGCATGTGACTTTGTTCTATTTTTTTAGAAGATTCTTTTAGCCGTCAGTGCAGTGGAAACCATACTATGCCATTTTTCCTGCAAGCCTCACATTCAACCATGACTCTCTCCTGATGTCTGTGGTGCAAGCCCTCTACCTGACTTGTGTGACTGAAATGTAGCCTGTTAGTTACCCTTTGAGTATAGGAGTATGTACTAAGGAGGCAGGGTTTATTGAGATAACACAGTATATAGATTTTTTTGGGCAAGCAATGTTGTGCTCTTCCAGTTGCATTCAATCTCACTCAAGCTCAGTTATGGTAAAATGCAAATACAAGCATTTATTCAGAGCATCCCAAAACAGCACAGTTACAAATCATTACAAAAGAGATATACATGCAGAAGTGAAAGAAAACCTTGCCTAGTGTAATTAAAGCAAGGCTGTGTTAAGAAAACTCTTTCTCCCTTATTCATGTAATACCATGTCCATTTTGAGAAGTTATCATTTGGGGCTTGGGTCTTTCCCTCCTGTTTCTGATTGCCTCTGCTCAATAGCCTCCACCTGAAATTTTGCCCATTACAGCTTCTTTTAGCTTCCAACAGGGAAGCACCTTCACAGTGCATCTTCAGGATGCTTACATCTCCGCTTGCTCCCCTTCCTGCCCCTTGGTGGAGTGTTAGCTCTCCTCCCCTTCAGTCCTTGGAGGTCATCCAGACAGACATATTCTTTTGCTCCAAAACTCATGTTAATCTATGCTTACACAGGAGACAATCAGGCCATTCTTCTTAATAAAACCCGGAATTGTTTCCCCTTCTTCAATATGTATATATTGCTTTGTTAGCGAAGGTATTGCTGCCTATATATAACTAGCTAGTAGACAATACTTTCCTTCAGTGAGTAAAATTCTTTCCTCCTCTCTTTAAGGACTGCTTGCCATGTTTCAGTGTGGGATGTAGCTTTCACTGCACTTTAGATTCTATATCAATCTGTACATTAAAACCATAATTGAGATACTTATACTTAGGTGCTTGCTTGCATCTCATTATTGGCTGAGTACTGCCCGGACTGACAATGAATTTTGGTGACTGATCTCCAACCTCCTACTCCAAAGCATGCAACTGTACCTACTAGTTGTCTTAGGATAACAAAGCTATAAATATAAATTTTTCTTAAACTTAAGAACATGACTATATTAGGAGAGATGTAAGACTTTCTTGTGTTTTTAAAAATGATAATAATATAGTGACTTCTGATCAAATTCAAAAAAATTTGAAACCTCCAGGTCTTTGTAAAAAGTTGCATTTTGAAGACTAGACAGACTGGCTACCATCAAAGCCACACTGAGGTAGTTCAGTCTTGTATTTCAGATGTGGAAATGTCAGGTTTTCTCTGAAGTGATACTGGTATTGTTGAAAAACAGCTCAAGACAAGAAAATGGTGTTTGTGAGACAGAACTGAAAGAATAATTTATACCAGGAACTTTGATGAACAGAAAGAGAGTTTAAACTTGTCAAGTAGTTTCCACACTCTTTTCAGTATTTGTTTAAATTTACTAAGCAAATCTGGCTTGATTGCAAAGGGATTCTTTTACCTAGTCAGTAGCATCTCAAAATTCAAGCTTTTGGATGAGCCAGAACAACTAGTTGCTGTGCCATCGCTAATTGAGTATATATATGCATATTGACCGTGATTCTTCAAAACATCATTCATATCCAGCTTAGAACACGTGACTGAATCCCACTGGAGTTGCTGTAACCATGTGTTTAAATGTCTTTTGTGAGTAAAGATGGACAGAAATCTTGTAGAGTTGTCTTTCAGATCTTGCGCCTTATTTCCATCCTCCAAAAGTTAAAATTCCTACGGCTGTTTCAGCCCTGAAAGAGTTAGGCAGTTCCAGAAGATGCTGTCTTCCAGACAATCTTTGGCTTTTTTGGGAACATAAGTCCTTCACCTGAAGCATAATTCCTAGAAGAATTAAGCTCCTGACAGTGTAAGTGGCTGAATGCAAGTTTTAATTTTCTCCTGTCACTGCTGGGCAGTCCGCTGTATATGCATGAGTCTTCCCAGTAATGAAGAGAGAGGTTTGATCAGTGGCTGGGTTTGTTATTTGCCTCTGTGCCAGGGCTCTAACCAGGCTTAAAAGAGCCCTCTTCACTATTTCACTACCCGGAAAGGTCTCTCACCTAATATATATGCTACCTCAAAAGTGAGTAACTGTATGAGCATTTCACTTCAGCCTTCTTGACTCCTTGAGATACTTGTCCCAAACGCTTACGACAGGAAGCGTCAACCAATGACGCCTTTTTCTTCATGGGAACTCAATATAACCATGGAGGGAAATATGGAGAAATTAATGTGTTGGGTTTTTTTAACTTGATTGAATGCACTCAGAAAGCATTGGCAATGTTCACACAGTTCTGCTGCTAGCTTTTCCTCTTATTCTGTACAGAGATCAAATTTAACAATTTCATGGATCTGGAGGAGGGAAAACTGTTTCATAATAGATAAAACTGATCTTCTACATCAATATAGCTAACGGGCACATCAGGTGCGAATAGTTGTACGTGAACTTTGTGTGAGGCATCACGACTATCACATTATCCTTTCCCAAATCATCTGCATTTATTTCCCAATGACAGTCTTTTTCTCTTCATTTAATGGTAGGAAAAATGAAGGAAAATAGCTGGAGTTTTTCCTCAATGAGACTAATTTTTCAAGAGCAAAAGGTGAATTACATTTTTTCCTCAAACAAAAAAACAATATCCCAGAATATTTCAAATAAAAAGAAAATCTTCTCTCACCCCAGAAAAGTGTAACATCCACTATTTTTACCTCTTCTCAGAGTAGTTCAATCTGAAGCCTGTTATGACGACTGAAAGGTTAATTATCAGTCTCAGCAGAAGCTAGACATTGAATTGGGCCATACAAGCTGAGGACTTAACTCAGAGATAGCCTTGAAATGGAATGACTGTGACAGTTTCTGTGGAAAAAGGCAGGTGGCAGTGCATCTATATTAGATACTTTTCTAATCATGTGGGCAGTATGTGTCACTTTTATAGACCTGTTAGCGCAGCACCTCTCTTGAGCAGTACATCCACATGTGTGAAAGGTTCTTGATAAAACAGATCATCGTACAAAAGGCAAATTCACCTATCCCGACACCTCATACAGTAAATAACTTTGCAACTAATGTTACTGCTTTTTAATAGGAGCACTTGTAAAAAAAAAAGTACTCCACATCACATGTATATTAAGAAGTTGCAAGATATAATCCTAAAGTGATAGTTTTCCAAGTACAGGCATGTAGTGACAGTGCACTGTGTCACTAATTCTCAATATTACTGGATAAAGCAGAATTATTTACTTTGTGATCTAATATTTAAGACATGGATACAGAGAGAGTGAGAAATTAACAATACAAAAATAGCTTTACCCCAAATTTAGTACTTTGCAAGGGAAATAACGGAGAATGTGAAATTCATAAGCATTATTCTATTATTGAAGAAACAGAAGACTTCATTAATAGAGAGTACTGAGTGAGAGACATGTAAAGTATCAATAAATACTAGTTGATGCTTGATGTTTTATTTTAACCTAATATTTCACTTAAACAGTGGCCTTATGACAGAAGTTATCATTAAAATGCTCTTTTCTGTACTTAATAAAATGGTTTCCAGCTTTTTTGTAACTACTGTTATCATCCCGAATTAAATCTCTGACAACAGGCTGGATGCCACACATCACAGAAAATTCAATTCCTCTCCCTGAAGAGCTTACAGTCTGATTAAGCTGACATTCAAATCAATGTAGATCTGCTCATTAACTTAAGGGAAAGGGACTGATTGCATCGGCCCAGATTTAGAGTTAAGGATCACAGTTGCGTACTGCTTCTAATAGGCAGCTTCAGCGAATTTAAGCGCAAGATGACATTCAGCAAGCTGTTCTTTGCAAGTGGAACACCCATTGAAAGCACTTTTTTCCCCCCACTGAAAGATGCTTTCCACTGAAAAAGTGGGATGCTTTTCGGTGCCACTCCCAGCACTCAGCACAAGCAGAGCAAAACACAAGATTCCGAGTGAGGCTGAAGAGATTCTGCTCAGCTTGTTCAGCCTTCAGGAACAGCAAAAAAGGCCTGATCCTGAAAGGGATCCTTTAATTTTTGCAGTTTAGTTTCAACAAAGCAAGTGTGGAAATTTATTCTAGAAATATATTACTTCTTACATTTATTGACAGTTTTTAAAGACATGCATAAGATTTGCGAACAGAGATTTAAGTAATTTCTATCCCATTTGATGGGAAAAGCAGGAGCTAACTAATAGCCATGAACTAAATATGTTTGCTCATTCTTAAAACAGATATTTTTTCCCCATCTGGCTGCAAATTCAATTGTACTGGAGCCCTTAGTTTGTGCCAAACCAGCAGGAGGTAGGCATTTTCATTAAAAATGTAGGTAGTACAGAATTCTTCAAAGATCTTCATGAACTACAATCCTACAGCATGAGAAACTGATGTAGTCAAAAGGAAGAAAAAAAAAAACCACGCTATAATAAAAATGTACTAGCTGTAATAATGTTTATTAATGTCACGGTGAACCCAAGGCCTCTTTGTGCTAAATGCTGTTTCCAACAGGAAAGTAAAATATGGTGACTACTACAAAGACTTTAAATAATAGACAAGAGAGCAGATGGACACAGGCAGATGGGAAGGAGTATAAAGAGGCAAATACTATCGGTCAGCTTGCCTGGCAGTTGTCTCAGTATACCAAGACCTTAACCACAGACATGCTGTGGGTGGGTGTTTTTATTTTGGGAGGGAGAGGGTGGGTTTTGCATATTGTTGAGTTTTTTGTTTGTTGTTGTTTGGTTGGGGTTTTTTTGTGTTTTTTTTTAACATATGCATTATTGCAGTTGAAGGTATTAAAGCAACTGGAAGGAGGATAAAGAGATAGCTCTGCAGATGTTTACAGGGAGAAATGAGGGCGCAGATAATCTCACAATGTCATCTCTACCTTCCCTTCTAAAGATTTGTGTCAGTTTTAGTGGGTTATATACTCAATAAGCAAATAACTGCCTTCAGACCTTTCTACTTCATACTATATGCCTACCTTTATTCTGCTGAAGTTTAACCCTCCACGTATTTTAATTGCATGAGATTTTGGTAATGGGGGTGAGGTGTATGTTACCTGTAAAACTAAATGTAATGCAAAGAGGTGTTCAGTCTAAGGGTCTTGTGGTATTAAATATGTACCTGTTTTATCTTGGACTGATGGGTCATTACTGCCATCAAAATCACATTTTCCCTTAATAGTCTTTCTCCAGTAGAACGCTTTAATATTCTTCACTCTGTAATGTGTCCTTTCTGAATACATCATTTTCTCATGCTGTGAGATGCTGACACTTGATGTAAAAATTATGCACCAGCTATATTACTAATAGAAAAATACAACTATCTTCTATTATTCTGGACAGACTGGTGGCTCCAGTACATGCTAATTTACAGTAATACTTTTACAAAACTTATATTTGAATGAAGGTCAAAATAGAACAGTAAATCATGTTGATTTCCAAGTGAATAATTATTTTTTTTGCTTATCATCTTAAAATGGCTATTTTTAAATTATTTTAGCAGTTTGTTATTGCAAATTCTTAATTTGAATTTTTTTTTAAATGTATCTAGAAAAATGCTTTTTATTTTGTTATCTTCTAAGGACTTTTGGAATTTTTTCAGGTTTTCAATGAGCTTGATGGAAAATTGCAGAAGAGAAACCTAGCCAAGGCCTACAATCACTCTTGTACCAAACTGGAAATTTAGTGAAAGATATGCAATGGTTTATGACATGTGAAGGAAACATTGCACAAGGTAATCTGAAGACAACATATGTAGTGTTAGCGTAATAAGGATGACTGAAACAGAGCCATTTTCACACAAAGACTTCCTTGGGCTAAAGCCCATAGATAAGCCTGGTCTACAAAAAAATTCTCACACTGGCATTTTGACTGGGATAGTTTCCACCGCTGGCAGCTGTTCAGCGCAATTGATTTTTCCAACAATTTACATTTATCACTATATAATTGCAGCCGATAGCTATAAAAGTTGGCCTTCACAGGTATATTAATTCATAAAGCCTTTTTGAACAGAACTGAATGCTCTGGGCTGAAACTTTAAGATTTGACTATTTTTATGAAATTATTAAAATATACTACAACTTATGAATATACTCAATTTAATTCTAAACTCATTGACTCACTGAATTTGGCTGTTCCCCAATAGAGGTGGTGATAGTAAGTTTAAAAAGTATTCACAAAACCATCTTGATCTGTTTGGTTTCAATTTGCTTTGTTTCTTCTTGGAAATTCAGCTTAGTGCAGACAAGTAACTAGCTTTTTTTTTTTTCCTGTTTTCCATTTTAAGTATTTTTTTCCCTTGAAATGTCAAGTTTCCAGTTTACAGCATCTCTCTTGGTGATGCATCAGATTTCAGTCTTTCCACAAGTGTGTGAGCTGTACAACAATGGAGTATATGTCACATTTTCTTCATTTTAGAAAATGGGCACTCTTCTGAAACATTGAACACCAGCATTAACCAAAGATAGTTCATAGTCAGTCATTTATGCAATATTTAAGTAGATTGTTTTGGCTCTTCAACATTGCCGTCACTCCTTTGCTTAGTGGCAGTCATTTACATGCACAACCATCCTTGTTTTAGCTACAAGTAGTACTGGTGCAGAGATAGCATAACTGCACACAATATTTTTCTTCCAACACTTAGCCTTCACCTCATTTTGATTGCTAGATTTAAGAACACAAGTCTTCAAAAATCGGATCTACTCAGGAAAAAATGGCAGAAAGAAGATACTTAGTCTGACAAATAGCTCTTTCAGCTAGCATCACTAAACCCCTACCCTGGACTTGCGTAGCAAATTTAATAAAAAGATTTCTTCTCAATATTTCATCTTGTGAAAAACTTCGCCAGCTATTTGGGCCACTTGATGCTGCCTCCATAAAACTGCCACAGCTGTAGGTAACATCAGTTGCAGTCTGGCACTGTGGTTGCATTCCTTAACTCAGTGAGCACCATCATGCCTCTTGATTAGTCCTCATCAGGGTGTTTTGCAGTACCAAAAAGATCATGTGTGTGACTTTTATGGCATGCATGCCATCAGCAGTGCAGATGTCAGAGTTTGAGAGCTGCAAGGGCATCAAGAAGCAACCCCAAGAGAGATCGTCGATTGTACCTGTGCACTCTTGCAGACAGAACACGTCCAAGGCATAGCAGCTCATTCTGCTACTTCACCCCATGCTTTTAGTTAGTGTTACCCATCTCTAAACTCCTTTGGCACAAATGAAACTACCTTCTTTCTGCTCTTACTTGTCTTGCTTATAACAATCTTTTATACACTTCAGGATGTACAAGTTGACCCCTCAAGCTTGTCTAACGAAGTTAATGGTATATTTGTAAACCCTGGTCATTTCCTACAGTACTGCTACCTATTGCCTATTTGTATTAATACCTTTGTTTTCCCTTTCCTAAAGGCATTACCTAGGAAAAGTTTAGAGTTTAATTTCTTCAAGATTTTCATCTTGACCTATAAAATTACTTACACCCTTTCTCAATTGGCATCTTCCACCCATATTATGGGCATCCTTTTTATCTAGCTCATATTAAACAGGAAAGAATCCAAACAGACAACTGTACAGTGTGTCCCTGTTGAAATGCATCTGAGTCCCAAATCTTCTTTTAGTTTCTAAGCTTTCAATAATCCCCACTGATACACACTGTCTGTTGCTGAAGTGCACAGCTACTGCAAATCAGGTCATTATTCAGGTGTTTTAATATGGTCTGAAGAGCTTATTTTAGGCTCCTACTCTCAAAAACCGCTATTCACATACTTGTGCCAATGACTACCACCTGAAGTAGTGGACATGTACGAACGGTAGCAGCATGTGTGTAGAAGCAAAACACCTCATATAACTGAATTATGAAAAAAGTGAGCCTTCATAAGCACAGCTCTTCCTCTTGCTCAGTTTGCAGTACAGAAAAATTTAAGGTTTCTTCCTTGAAACAAACTTGTGGCAACAAATATAGAAAGACTTTGCTCAACCAAGTCATAACTGTTCATTAGTCTCATAATATTAAAGTAATCTTTAAATAGGCAGTAAAACTAGCTAGTAATAAGTGAATTTTTAAATTAGTCTATTTGTCAATGATCAGTAGCAGTATCTAAAAATCAGATGCAGCTCATCTGACAGATAAGCCAATTAATCATTGGCAATTTTCTCTCCCACACAATCAGCAAAATCTGAGCTATGAATTATTTTCATTGGAAATTATGCTCAAGGAAATCTTCATTCCATGGAATAGACACTAAGTCCTCTATCTTCTGTTATCTACTCAAGCCTGAGTTCTCTCTGAATTTTTTTTTAAAAAATCTGTTATATTTTCCTTCTCTTTTTTAAGTGTACGTCCTCTTACTCCCACCTTCCTTCCTACTACCTAGTTAATCTATTTTTTAATTTCCTGTTTATCAATTTTTTTTCCAATGTAACTCTGTTAATGAAAATGAAGTTTCATACTAGTAACTACAGCTTATCAGGAATGGAAAAGCTTACCAGGAAAGTGATAAGCTATCTGGGAGCTGCCTATTCTTTTTCCTTCAAGAGGCAGTTTTAATATTTAAAACAACTAAATACAAATAAGCTGTATAGTTTGCATTATGACAGAGATGAGAGAATCTCTTAAAACCTATACAGTAGTGTACTTTGGGAAACAGCTGGATGCATTTACTCTTGTTTCTAGACTGCATATAATTTTTTACATTAAATTTGTATCAAATACATTGTGAAATACCTAGTAATTAGCAACAGAAAAGGTCACAGATACACCTGGAAGTACTGCTAGGTGGTCAGAACTGCCCATTGGAAGACTCAGCTTTGGCCACTTACAAGTTCACCAAATTTCAGTTATTTGGAAAAACAATTTATTTGGGCTATGCCCTTCCCTACCACCTCCAAAACATTGAGCTATTTCTTATACTAGGATTGTGCAGAAAGCTGCTTCCTCCATGTAAAAACAAACAAGCAAACTTAGATTTTGTAAAGTATGTCTAAAAATCCACATGGGTTGTTAACATTTAGAATTTAGATCTACCATGAATATAGCATTGTCCTTCATACCTTATATTTTTTTGGCCAAGAAATGGAAAATTTAGCATAGCCAAATCCAGAGTTGATCTAAGGTAAAGTTTTCAGTATTGGCTGTGGAGGCAAGACAGCAATTAACTGGTGCAAGCCTCTCTGAAACTTCCAGGATAATCCTTTATCATCTGAATGCTTGGAGGCTGCGGCTTTCCGAAGTTGAGTCTTGTAGCATTGTGACTGTAAAGAAGGTCTCCTGAAGACTGATGTGTGGAAGAAAATCATTGAAATGGTAAGAAGGGAATTGAAGACAATGCTGTTCAATCTATCGTTGTTCACGAAGACAAGATCAGAACTGTGTTTACAGTGATTACTGAACAGTGTATCTGCTTTAACAGATTCAGACTTCTGCATTGTTCTTATTTTCACAGTCTTTTTCATAGCGAGTCCCAAATAGTAGTCTTTTATCATGGTTAAATTTATTAGACATATAAATCTGAAGCACTTCCTGATTGAGGTTTGAATCATCCTCCTATCCACCATCTCTGAATTTGGGGTACACTCTAGTATTAAGCAATGCAGTACAGTGCACGCTGTAAAGGAATGAACTATAACTAAAAGCCTCTCTCTTTCTACTTGCTTACCCCATAGCATAAGTCCATAGATACCTGTTGGTCAGATGCGATCACCTAGAATGGACACTTTCTGGCACATTTCTGGGATAATATCACACTCATCTGTGGAAGTGCTGCAGACACCCATGCCTTCTGGACCTGTCTCATTGCAGTGACGCAACAGTCTGCAAGGGTACTGTATCCTACTCTTTAAAACCAAACTTTACAGGGGCAAATAATTTCCTTTTGTTGTTCACCTTCAATTTGCTAACTTCAACACTTGGCAAATGCTTTGTCTTTGTGGGAAGGGAATGTTACACATTGACAGTGCTAGGTAAAGTCAGTAGCAGAACAAAGTTATGTGCACTTCATTAACAAAGGTTGTAAGCATAGTTGATAGAATTCTTTCTTATTTACATTGCACTAGCTATTTAATCTGTTCTGACTGAAAGAAAAGATAAGAGAGTGGTTAGCACACTGCTATATATGAAAGAGAAAAGTATTTCCCAGCAGGGAAAAAGAGAAGGCAGTACAAGCAGGTACATGCCCTGTGATCGTGCACTTTGCATAGATTTGTACTGAAAACTGCTTGTTGTTTTCAAATCCCTCTAGAGTATGCAACAGCAAACCAGAAAAATGGCATGATTTCCCATCCTACGAAGCTGAAGCCCAGCTGCAAAATGTGATTGTTTTTTTGTAGTAGGAGTGGAGACAGCGAGGAGGGGAAGGCCCCAGTTCAGTTATTAGAAATGTTTGCTGTTTTTTCTATGCTGATACTGCCGCAGCTGTATGCAGGCATTCTGGAGTATTTTTTATGTGTGAGACTGCTTGACTTCCTCTCGTTGGAAATGCGTTGAATAGCAATAAAGCAGAGCTTTGTAGATGTCTGCCCACACAGGGACTACAGCTTCTTTCTTTAGCAATGGGAGAAAATGTAATAATGGCTATCATGTTTCAAATTTAAAGAATATGTTTTACTTAGTGTAAAAGTGATCTGAGCACACGTCAGATTCTCCGGTAAAGACATACCATATTTCAGCTGCATTTTGTGATTTAGTTTCAAAATGCACTGAATTCAAGAGCTGGGTGATCACAAATTGCATGTAATACAAATCTTAGCCTTTGCAGATTTTCATTTCAGGAATGGACGGAAGCAAAATCAAGTCGTCATTATCTTATATCACATATTTTAATATGTCTTTTATTTCCCTTATAAAAATGAATTTGTAATTTAAAATGTCAGAATCTTATGATTATGTAAAGAATAATATATAAGTTATTTATTTTGGGTGCCAGGCAATCACTCTTATTGGTAAATACACTAAATCTGTTCTTGTGTTCTAAACCTGTTTTTTTCCAATTACCCTTTTTGGAAACTTTCACGTGGGGTGTTGTACATCTTCTTTTTTAAAACTGAGCTAAACCATTTTTCCCCTTTTTTTCATGAGGAAAAGTAAAAGGACTTCCAACTGGACAGCCCTGCATGTAACATTTGTTTCCAAGTTCAATGCGATAGGCAGTGAGAGCTTTCACATTTCTGGAATAAAGCTGATTTCTCCAAACGGCTCCCATAAACTGGTACTTCATTGTACTGTAGGTGTTGGATTGAGAAAATGGATATTGCAAATGGAGACACAGACAGGCATTACCTCCTCTCACACTGAGCTGAGCAAGGACTGCTATTTTAAAAACATTCATATTGAAACAGAGGAAGTGTTGTGCTGGTTATCCCAAGGAGAAGTTGCAGTCCTGAAGAATGCAATGTAAGAGCCAAGGTGTAATAAGTGGAAAGGGGAAAATGAAAAGAACAGAGGTTCAAAGTAGATAGAGTCCTGGATATATCCATTTCTGCCCCTCTTCAAGTTAGCTTTTGGTGACTCTGCTCTGGCAGGTGGGTTGGACTAGATGATCTCCAGAGGTCCCTTCCAACCCCTGTGATTCTGTCTGCCCACAGAAGCCTTTACCACACTCTATCATTGCTTGAGGAAAAAAGGGATATACATGTATCATATGTATGTATATGTGTGTGTGCATGCATCTGTAGGTAATTAGTGAGAATTTATTAATTTGTATAAGAGGTATTTATATGCAGGCTTGTTTTCCATTCATTTATTTGTAAATTAACTGCAAACATCAGGCATGTTTTCTCTACTGATTGCTAGTGAGAAACACAAACATGGAAATGTGCTTAATAGCACTTAAACACATCAAATATTTTTTACTAACTTTTCCATTAGTTGCAATGTTCACGTTAGCAGAAACAGAAGAGTAAAACCACCTTTAATCATAGGACTTTTTTGAGCAATATTGCAGCAGTACATGAGATCTGTTTGAAATACCCTGTGAGATGATCAGTTTTACAGGAAACTGGCTTGTCAAAGGCAACGATTAGACAGAGACAAAAAAACTACAAAATCAGAAAACAAATTTGAAAGTCTGCTATGTTCATCTTCACAGTCCTGTGTTACTACAACCACCTGTTATTGAGCTTTTTGATCCTTTTCAGCAAACAGGATATTGGTGGTGTCATAAAAATAATGCTCATATCTTGAAAAATGCTTTAGAATTTGAAGATAAAGTATTTAGGTAAACGATTCTGAACAAAAATTCTCGTTTGATCATTGTTAGGTTATTTCTACTCTAAAATGTAATATCCCTCAAATCTTTAAATGCCAGTATTTCTGTAAATGATTAATTTTCTTTCTCATTCAGGCAAGGATATAACATATTATTTGCAAGGACTCTCCATATCTATTACATTGTCATTCATCCACTGATCTCTTCATCCAGTAGGGAGTCGTAATTTATCAGGACAAATATTTTCTTTGCAATGCATATTTACAATGAGGTCATATGCCTTAATACCCATGGGTAGTAAGAAACTACGAGTTTGGACAAGATTTCTGAAGAGGGTCTGTCCCGTTGTGGCTGCAGAACACCTCCTTGATTCTCAAGGTTCATTTAGAAAATAAAAATGCAATTTTTTTAAGATTCAAAGGCTTCAGAAACAGTGGCTTTTTTACTGCCTCTTTCATAGGTATTTGCTGAAGAAGGACATATTTTTCTAAATATTTGGCAGAGATCTTCTAAAGTTTAGCCACCACGACCATATAGAAAATTCTTAGCAACCAAGCCTAACTTTGGGATTCATCAGTTACTAACAAATGACTCCACATTTGTGACAGATCTCAGCATCTCCAGATAATGGTGTTCTGTTTGCCTATGTACACAGTCTAAGATTACTCAAATAAGTGCTTGCTAAGGTGATGCTCTTGTATCTGAGTCTTCTTGGAAAAAAAAATATGAAGAACTTGTTCTGATTCTTCTTATAAAAGTACTGTAAGCGCTGTGTTGTTATTTTCAAGGACTCCAACATAATAAAAGGTTTTATAAAATACACATAGAATCATAGAATGATTTAGGTTGGAAAGGACCTTAAAGATCATCTGGTTCCAACCCTCCTGCCATGGGCAGGGACAACTCCCACTACATCTGGTTGCTCAAAGCCCCATCCAGCCTAGCCTTGAACACTTCCAGGGATGGGGCCTCCAGATCTTCCCTGGGCAACTTGTTCCAGTGCCTCATCACCCTCAGAGTGAAAAAATTCTTCCTAATATCTATTCTAAATCTACCCTCTTCCAGTTTGAAGCCATTACGCCTCATCCTATTACTACATGCCCTTTTAAAAAGTCCTTTTCCAGCTTTCTTGTAGGCCCCTTTTACATACTGGAAGGCTGCTGTAAGGTCTCCTCAGCGCCTTCTCTTCTCCAAGCTGAACGACCCCAACTCTCTCAGCCTGTCCTCATAGCAGAGGTGCTCTAACCCTCTGATCACCTTCGTGGCCCTCCTCTGGACCCGTTCCAACAGGCCCATGTCCTTCTTATGTTGGGGGCTCCAGAGCTGGACACAGTATTCCAGGTGGGGTCTCATGAAAGCAGAGTAGAGGGGCAGAATCACCTCCCTTGACCCACTGGCCACGCTTCTTTTGATGTAGCCCAGGATACGGTTGGCCTTCTGGGCTGCAAGTGCACATTGCCAGATCATGCTGAGCTTCTCATCCACCAACACCCCCAAGTCCCTCTCCTCAGCGCTGCTCTTGATCCATTCTCCGCCCAGCCTGTATTTGTGCTTGGGATTGCCTCGACCCATGTGCAGAACCTTGCACTTGGCCTTATTGAACTTCATGAGGCTGGCACAGGCCCACCTCTCAAGCCTGCCCAAGTCCCTCTGGATGGCATCCCTTCCCTCCAGCATGATGACCGCTCCACACAGCTTGGTGTCGTCGGCAAACTTGCTGAGGATGCTCCAATCCCAACATCCATGTCGCCAACAAAGATGATAAATAGTACCGGTCCCAGTACCAGCCCCTGGGGAACACCACTTGTCACTGCTCACCACTTGGACATCAAGCCATTGAACGCAACTTTTTGAGTGCAACTGTCCAGCTAGTTCCTTATCCACTGAGTGGTCCATCGGTCAAATTCATGTCTCTCCAATTTAGAGACCAGGATGTCATGCAGGACAGTGTCAAATGCTTTGCACAAATCCAGGCAGATGACATCTGATGTTCTCCCCTTATCCACCAACACTGTAACCTTATTGCAGGCCACCAAATTTGTCAGGCACAATTTGCCCTTAGTGAAGCCATGTTGGCTGCCATCAGTCACCTCATTTTCCATGTGCCTTAGCAGAGTTTCCAGGAGGATCTGCTCCATGATCTTGCTGGGCATAGAGGTGAGACTGACCTGCCTGTAGTTCCCCGAGTCTTCTTTTTTCACTCTTTTTAGAAATGGGGGTTATGTTCCCCCTTTTCGAGTCAGCGGGAACTTCACCAGACTGCCACGACTTCTCAAATATGATGGATAGTGGCTTGGCAGCTACATCCACCAGTTCTCTCAGGACTGGCGGATGAATCGCATCAGGTCCCATGGTCTTGTGCACCCTCAGGTTCCTCAGCTGGTCTCGGACCTGGTCTTCTCCTACAATGGGTGGTACCTCACTCTCCCAGTCCCTGCCTTTACCTTCTGCAACTTGGGTGGTGTGGCCAGAGCCTTTACCAGTGAAAACTGAGGCAAAAAAGTCGTTGAGTACCTCAGCCTTCTCCACATCCCGGGTGATGAGGTCTCCCGTTTCCTTCCTGAGTGGACCCACCACAGCATAAAAGGTTTTATGAAATACAGCAACCTCAGAAGCCTTTATAATTAAGACTTGATTTTAAGATTATCATCTGGAGTTCACTGAAGGTCCATTCATGAAAAATTTCAAATGAGTTCATAATTGGGTCTAGATTATGTTTCCTCTGCATGTAGGGCTTCATATCATTAATCTTGCATCAGCAATCCCCACTGTCAATGATGGCTCCTCATTACAGCATTTTGCCATTTGCCATTTTCACTTCTTGAAAGTGAATAGCTGTCTTTCATCCTAATTCAATAGCATCCTGTGAATTTTAATTAAATCATTCTTTGAGTTTATATGACACTGCTCTGGTTACCCATTATGAGGCTTTCATACCCAAACTACAGTTTCCCTAATAAGTCTAACCTATTGGCCAACCAGGTCAATTGTTTCTCATCAGGAATAATAAATGCCCAATTCTAGTACAAAAGTACATAAGAAATATTATGCAAATTCTGCTTTCCTTCCATTCCCTCTCTCTGATTTGCACAAAGGAACACTTTTAGTTGACTCAAGCAATTTTTACTGGACAGTTAATTAAAAAAAAATCAAGATTAATTTTCCTGGGTCGCTTGATTTCATACTGGTGTTTATTCAGGTAGTGCTCTTTATAGTGGCCCAAAGAGCAGGGGTGAAATAGCATGGGGGGAATATTTAAAAAAGAAGATGACATTTTTCTTTTCTCTATGCAACAGAAAGCAACCAGAAGAAGAAATGATACCAGCTTTGTAAACCTGGACACATAAGCATTGCTGCTGAACATACACACTTGCTTTCTTCATGAAGAGTTTCCAGGAGCTGGCATTCACTAGTAGCAGAATTATAAGGGATAAATCAGAATGTCTAAATTTCTAGCTACTAATGCTGTCCAGTGATTCTAGCGTTTTTACATAAGTTTAATTTTTATAAGTATAGGTAAATGAGCATACTGACATCTGCCTACATACAAAAATCTTGGAACAATAAGGGAAGCTACAAACTGAAAAGTAGGGAGATGTTCAACACATTAAGCTGACGCAGCTACGCCATATAACACAGCTGTACAGCACATTATTTTTTCAAAGTTTTTTCCACATACTGTATGACAATCCACATTCTGCAATTGTGACTCTCCTCCGACCTTTATACACCTTTAGGCCTCAATAGAGTAACTGTGCATAATTGTATGTAGACACACACAGAGGTATTTATATATATATATATAAAGTATAATTTGTGTCTGCACATCTGTATGCAAAGATATGTTCACATGTGTAAATACATGACCCACTGCCTGCAGGGCAATTATCCTAGCTCAAAGCTACATGTAATATGAAAAGTATGCAAGACTGGGGTTCTAGTCTCTTTGCCATGATTTATTCATCTGCCTTCTCAGAGTGCAGTCAGATGAGATTTTGGATCTAATTTTTCCCTAAGATTTTATGTGAAAAAGGCAGAGATGACCACCTGAAGACTGAAATTGAGTGTTGTCTTTTAAAGCTGATAAATATTGGTTTCTTTTTGTCATGCTTTTTAACAAAGTTACTATTTAAAAGTAAAAATATGCATAAAGCTTAACTATCAGACTCATTTAGTATGCTCCTCAGATTTCCAAGAAAGGAAAGTGTTAATCTTTTTGCCAGTGAAGAAGTGTGAGTAAAGAGACTGATTAAAAGTACTATTTTCTGTATTCTTGATATAAAATTCCCAGACTTCGATTTACTCGTAATAGTGATATTCCATCTATTCTTTTCCTCTGCAATCCTTCCTTCCTTCCTTCTGTGATCTTTTTTAAGTCACACTCCAGCATTTTATCTTCAGGTTTTAGCATGGTCTAGCGTAGCCTTCATACTTATAATAAAAACTACCATTGCAAACTTCTCACTTCGCACTGTAAGGAATTACTGGTAGGATGTTCCTTTCAAACAATGGAAATATTTATCCAAATAACTGTTTATCCATAAGAACATACAGTTTATAATCTGGCCCAAAAAATTTTTTCTAAATCCTCCTCCATCTTCAAAGATGAATGGTAAACCAAAAAAGATTTACGTATTGAGGAATTAGTGGGCAGCTGACTTAATAACTCTCCATCTGTTGAGGTTTAAACAAGATGCACTTGACAGGTGCTACAGATAAATACAGCCATCACCAGTGAACCTTCCAAATAAAGTGACTTTTTAAAAAAAGCAACTATCTATAAATTTACTTCCTACTTTTACATTTTTGCACAGGATGGAAAGAAACATTATTTGCCCAAAGTATTCATAAAAGTGAACTGTGTCATCCCCTCCCTGCAAAGCCAGATGAAATTCAAAAGGCAGTTTCTCTTCCCTCTAAACCCCAAACAGCCCCACCTTTGGGGCTCACGCTGTGAAACTTCTTCCCACGGATGTGGCCAGACTTTGCCTGTGCCTCATGCTAAGGTGACACGGAGTCATGGGACTGTGGGAAGCCTATCCGACAGCACGTGGCTCCCAGTGAAACGCCGAGTTATACCCTGGGACGCGGGCTCAGACCAGGCAAAGCACGGAGTTACCCAGGTATCTGTTGTGGGTGCATGACTTTGAGCCTAAAATCGCAGGTACCTTGCCCCCTGTCCGCCCAGGAGTCAGGTTTATTAAAATCCCCCTAGGCCAAGTTACGGGGACGAGTCACCGGCCCACGGCTGTCAGGCCCGAGAGGGCAGCGAGCGGCCAGGCAGGTTGCCACCGCTTGCCTCGCCGCGGCCAAATGCAGCTCCCGGTGGTCCAAGCCCGCTCGCCTCCCTTAGCCGGCAGGAGAGCGGTACCCGCCCCGCGCAGGGTAACGGGCTCCCCTCCCTCCTTCACCCCCCCGGGGGGTCCCGGTCCCGCCCGCCTCCGCCGGCGGGGTGCGGGGCACGGCGGCTGCCCTCGCCCGCTGCTTCTTCCTGGTTGCGGGCAGCGGCTGCCGGGCGGCGCTGCAGCAGCCGCCGGGGCGCACCTCCCGCCCAGGTACCGGGGGCCGCCGCCGGGCTTTCAAGGCGGGGTTGGGGGTGTGGGATCGGGGGCCAGGAGAAAGCAAGCCAACAAACCGCAACACGCCGACAGGGAGCGGGGGGAAGCTCCTCGCTCGGCGGCGGGAGGGACCCAGGCGCGCTCCTGAGGTTTCTCCCCCCGGCTCCATCCCCCGCCTCTCCCCGTGGGTGGCGGGGACGGGGGGCGGTGTGTGCTGCCCTCTCGCACCTCGGCTGCCCCCGCTGTGTGCAGCCGCTGGAGCGCCGCAGCCCAGGAGGACAGGGTGCGTTGTGACTTACTCCTTTCTATTTTTACTATTATTTTGTGGGTTGGTTGCTTTTGGGTTTTTTTTTTTTTCCTTTTTCTCC
>VFFE01007108.1:1236415-1256409 GCA_008921705.1 Burhinus oedicnemus | reverse complement strand
CCCCAAACCTCAGGGGGCAAAGCCGCGCGGCAGGCGCTGGCGGGCAGCTGAGGAGCGGGGCAGGTGCTGCCCCCGCCGCCATCCCACCGGCTGCTTCCCCACCACCACCCCCCGGGCACTCACCGGCTCTTGCCAGGGATGGTTCCCGTTGAAGTTTGTGTGAGGAAAGCGAGAAGTGCGGCCGGTGGCGGGGACCGGGCTGCGAGGTGCCGCTGTGGCGCTTCCCGCCCCGGCTCCTTCAGCGCCCCCCGCCTCCCCCGGGTCCCTGCCGCCGCCGGGGCCCGCCACCTCCTCCTCCCTCTCTCACCGGCTGCGGCTTGAAGCCGCCGTCCCTTTCGGTGCGTGTCACCGGCGGTGCTCGGGTTGCGCGGGTGCGGTGGAGGGTTTGACAGCGTTGAAGACAAGCCGGTGTGCGGTGGGCTGCGGCCATAGCGCGGGCGGCGGTTTGAGTTTCTTCGTGTGCTCCTGGGGGCTTTTCGAAAATCGCTGCACGTTTTGTCTTGGGAAGGATGTAAACGTGTATTTTTGTAATCTTAAGTAGGTCAGTCATGATAGTATTTCCTGTGGGCATCACATTTGTCCTTCAGTATATCAGCTGCTATGTTTGGAGGAATGTTGATGTAAAAAAAAAATAAATATGAAGAAACTGAAAGTAACGGCTTTCTTGTGGAGAAACTGAAGTTTTACACCTTTTCAGTGGGACCAGAATTGAGTCTCAGGCGATCAGGAATGACAGCATGTATATTGCACTGTTTTATTTCTGTTACATCCGCTAATTATTCTTAAAATGCTGAGATTAGTAAATGTGACTGTGTGTCTATGGAGTACTGCTAGTTCACGGATACACACAAGTTAATCTGTAGATTGTGGGGCGATTGTGTATAAAGGCTTGAAATACCTGGCTGGAAGGATGATGAAGTGCTCCCTGTCAGTCAAGGTACATAATAACAGAGTAAGAGGCAGTCTTGGTTTATGTTAATGATTTGATTACTGTTGGCAGTTGAGTAGGAAACAGTTCTCTAAAGTCTTTAAATGGTCTTAGAGCAGTTAGTGGTAACTGGTATGAGTCTGTCAAATCTCTCAAGTATCATGGATTATACGTTTTTTGTGTTTTATGTGAACTCTGCCTGTATGCATTCTGAATTATTCTAAAGAGCACCTGCGGCATTAAAAATGCCATACCGGGATATACCAAAGTTTCTACTGGCAGCAGCCAAGAGTAAGTGCCTAGAGAGGACCGTGATAAGGAAGGCTTGCAGTGATGCTTCCCCGGAATACTCTCTCCAGGCAGCTGTAGCTCAAGGATTCCCATGGGTAGAAGTGTTGCCTTTGTGCTTGACAGACACAAAGTTTGTTGGGTTTTTTTTTTTGATTTTATATAGTAGTTTTTGAAGCCATGTAGACTTTCAGTAAGATAATAGAAAGGTATCTGAGGAAATAGGTAACCGGATGGAGCGTTTTGCAGACATTATTGATCACTAATAAGACGGTCAAAGGGCAATTTCTAGTTTGCAAAGGCCCGTGCGTAGAAGTTACATTAATGGATATTAATTTTCCAAGCAATGTTCATGCATTAGGCTCTGAGACAATCCATCTAAAATAAAGCTTGTTATTTATAATAAAAAAAAAGGCAGAGAGCGTTTTGCTTTTCTAATGTATCCTAATGAAATGGATTGAAATTAATTTTCACTGAGCTGCGAGAAAGTAATGAATAAAATGTAATGTTTTGTCAGCTTCACTGGATTTATAATAAGTAGAGAATTAAGAACAGAAATTGAGGGTTTATGCCATGCTATACAACTAAAAAAGCGTACACAAACTTTCAAAGCCCCTGTTCTGTAATGATAATTACTACCAATACAGTAGGGAATGTTACGGTTGTTATTGTAGTGATAAATTTTGGCCCACCACAGACCCTCTACTTTATGATAGAAATTGCAGCACGTTACTTAAATATAGTTTCATATTTTTAGTTGCTTAATTTTGTGCGTTCATGAAAACTTTCATGACAAAATTGTTCTTGCATTGGGCTTTATTCCTCATAAAGTCAGCTCCCGCATGAGACTTAGATTTCTAGTCAGCTAAGGCCTTACATCCTTTTTAAAGACAAGCTTGTCAGAATTATAAAAATATCCTGCACATGCAGAGAAGGATTATATCTGTTTTCAAGGCATGGCAACAACCACTGGTCACCCTGTGAATCGATAGCATAACTGGGACATGCTTCCAGTTCTTTCCAGTTCTGAGAGTTTGAGAAGATGAGTGTTAGCGGTGTGTTGGATTACAAATGAAGGTACGTGGTAATAGTAATGGCAGGATTAGGCAAGAGAGCAACCTGTCTTAGGGGAATGCCAGTGTTCTCTTTCAGCGTTGCCTGGAGAAACATGGAGTTTGGCAAATAGATGTCTGAGTCTCAGTACTGCTGCGTATGCACAAATTTCCTGTTTATTCTTTTTGTGATGTTTTTATTCCGTACTAGATATAAATTACCCATATGGTTGAAATAGCCACTTCACTTATTTATCCCATCAAATAGGACACATCATTATAGTTTAGGCTCTAATTACTCTGCTACATGATTGTTATGACTAGAGAAACACTTCCATTACAAACTGTTGAGAGAAGGCAGATTAAACTGAAATTCACGTCTCATACTTAACTGCAGCATAAGTAGCAAAAGTTGTTAAGTGTTCAAAATGATACGTTGCCTGTTTTCTGTTAACTTCTTACCTGCCAAAAGGATGGGCTGTGAAAATAGCTGAGTGCTCGTATATTAGAGCCTGGGCAGTTTAGTTCAAATTTTTACTTACCAGAGCTAAATTGATTTAATTCACATGAGAACGTAATGATTTTTGACAGTCAACACAATATATGGACTAACTACCTGCTCTAGGTGACCCTGCTGTGGCAGAGGGGTTGGACTAGATGATCTCCAGAGGTCCCTTCCAACCCCTGTGATTCTGTAATGTGGATGAAATCTAGTATTCCTTGGCTAAGGCACTGAAAGCATAACCAGCGTTTAATGGAGGAGAAGGCTGGAAAGTTTGCAGTCTAAGACTTTGGTCTTGCATACAGGTTTAAAGTGTAAACTCTGTCATGGATTAAAGGATAGCACAAGTCTTCTGCCTCATTGGTGAGGTGCCCAGTCCTGCAGTGTTTAATCACTTGAATAATTTTTCTCTCAGGCAAGATGTCATGTTGAAGCTGTGATCCATGTTTTCTGTGGTGAGGTTCTTACTTAAATAAAGGACACCAGTGATGAACAGCAGTAGGTCAGGAACTTCTAGATGCAGTTTTGTATACAGCCAGTTGATAGTCTTCTATAAAACAGGCGTTCATCTGGTTTCTTTAAAATGCTGTGTTGCAGATGGAAAGGGAAAAAGCCATTACCATTGTCCAGAATTGTTAGGTGCTTCCAAGAAAAAAATCAGCAGGACACTGTCATTTCTGAAGCAGCCTGAATTTATACATATTAAAAAAAAAAAAAAAGCAACAAATGGAAGAATAATCAGGAAAAGGATATATGCTTTAGAGCTCAGCTGCTCAAATAACTTGTACAACTGGAGCTTCAGACAGATAACACTAGGTTCCAGTACTTTATTTGCATATTCATAGAATCATAGAATGGTTTAGGTTGGAAGAGACCTTAAAGATCATCTAGCTCCAACCTCCCTGCCATGGGCAAGGACACCTCCCACTAGACCTGGTTGCTCAATGGTTATTACTTGTGTTAATATCCATTTTCTGGGGCACACAGCTTTCTGCACAAACTGCTTAATTTGCACCTAATTAGATAATCGGTATAAAATGAACAGGTTGGTCTCTGAGAGACGGATCCAGTTGCCAAAGGCAGTGGCTGACTTCAGTGGAGATTACATTAGAGCTATTACTGTAGTCTTCAGTCGTAGTTCTGGGTCTCGCTGTACTAATCATTCTGCAGGCAGCTTGTTCTCACCCCAGTGAGACAACATGTGAATGCCGCGTTCGAGCTAAAGGAGCACAATATGGTGATACTGACTAGTTCATAAATGAAAATAACACAATTCAAATCTAGTTCTCCTAGGGGTTTTGCCCACCTGAGAATGTTCTTAGTTATGCTAAGCACGGTAGAATTAGCTGTGGTTGGAAAGAGTTGCATGAAACTTCATTGGCGGCTCTCCTCCAGTGAGACAAAGATAGTGTCTAATCTTACATATTCAGTGACATTAAATAAAGGCTATGTCACACTCAGCTTCAGATTTTCATTACTTAATCATTTCATTCAAATCACTATGGATTTTCTGTATTTGTTTCTCTGGTTATTTTCATGCATATGAAGAAATTTGTCTCCTGCCATCTAAAGACCGTACAAATATCAAACGTAGTCCTGGTTGAATCCTTGTGTCACATGGCTTTTGGGTATAGTAGTAAATAATTTTGATGTTAGTTATGTAGATGATTAGCAATTTCATTAACTTTTCTGAAGAACAAATTGTACTCATGTTTTCTTGCTTTGCCAGCTGTTTTCAGAGTTTGGCTTCTGGATTTTTTTAAAAAGAAATTTTCTTGATGTCCAGGAGATACCAGTCACTCATTTCAATTTTCCACACCTCATCTTCTTAGCTGAGAGGTTTGTAGAGACTGACCCTTCTGTAAAAGGTTGATCATCCTGGGTTTAAATTTTCTGTAGAGATTGATGTACAACTTCCTTTATTTTCTTTAAAGGATTCAGAATGTATTATGAACAATTTTTCATGGTTAAAGGATTTATAAGTAGCAGCTACTTAAACACTTCCTGACAACTGTATTTGGATTTTAATGTTCTGGATTTCTCATGTCTGGGGAAAAAGCTTTATGCTTCTTAAAATGCTCAGTTAAAAATAATTGGAGAACTCTTTGGTTAATATAAAGTGAGATCGTTCCTATGAGGCTTCTTGTATCAGTTGCAGTAACTGTGAAGTCCCAGCTCTGTTGCTTGGAATAGCTGTAAATCTTGGACATATCCCAGGAAAACCCACGCAAAGGGCAAGTGAGAGAAAAACAAGAAATAACATGGAAATTTCCAGCCAGTTTTTTTTCCTCTGTCCTGAAGTTATTTTGAAATAACTCAGTAGGGAAGTTAGTTTTCTAAATCCTTACTTCACTGTGTGCTTTTTTTTTTTTTTTTTTTTTTTTTTTGCTTTTGTAAGGCCTTTCAAAGGGGAGAAACAAGCAAAGTAATAAATCTGGAAAGACTGATCAATTCAGAGGTTATCTTTTTTTTTAAATACACAGTGACTGAAGGTACAGTAGTGATTTTTATATTGATTTTTTTTTTTAATTTCAACAGTTTTTGATCAATATATCAGCTGTACTAGGTTTGTTTTGCACATTGGAAGGAGAGATGGTTTTTAAGTCTTACTTTTTTGTATTTTGTTCCCACACTTGCAAAATTTCATAGTGTATAATTGCAATTCTTAATATTTAATTTCTTAAACTTTTGGGAAACCTTACACATTTGGGAATGTGTAAATTCAAGCCTTTCCAGATTGGTAAAATTAAGAACTGGGAGAATCTAGCATCTAACTATTATGATTTGAAAGTGAGAGGGAAAGGAAAATCAAAACAAATACACACCAATATATATTCCTAAAATTAATTCAGGCACGTAGTGTATGTTTATATGTTTACCTGGTGTTTATATGTTTATCTTTGGCTTCTGCTGAAGAGTTGAAATCTCTGGATCACAAATGGAAATGTGTTTGTTCTTAGCCTACTTCTTATTTAGAAGTCACAAAATTCAGGTAGAACAATGCAGTTGGACAAGTTACAGCTATCTTTGGAATTCAGACACTCGAAAAAAGAGACTTGGCAGCGTACTAACAGACACACATAAAGCTGTTCTGGAGAAAGTTTGTATTGTTTACACCCTTGGACCTCGTCTTAATGTTTGCTTTTAATCCTTTCTGAAAGAGATTTTTCAAGAATACAGGAGAAGGAACATTGTAATTAGAGATACTGATACGTTCATCACATCCGGCTGCATTTTTGAGTTATTTCTCTTGATTGTGGTCTTGTGATACCACATGCAAAACAATGAAAAATAATGGTTATTTGTGATGGATTAGGTTTGATCAAGGACTTGTGTAGTGCAACAGCAGCCTGTCATCTCAATGGTAATATATGTGTCCTCCAAAGATTCAAAAAGCCTTGAAATACAGCTGTTCTGTAGTTGTCAGTGCCCTGCAGATTTTTTTTTGGTTATAAATTGGGCCGTGGTAGTTTCCAGATTAGAACGCAATAGCGTATTCTGGGTATCCAAGGGCCTTTCAGAGGACAGCACAGAATTCCTTTGTCTGTTGTAGCCAGGGTTCTACTGTCAGCCCTTTCTGGGCATGGTATTGGCAAAGTGAGGTATGGTGGTAAGAAGCCAACTTGAGGTAGGTTCATCTTGGGACATAATGTGTTTCACTGGTAAAACTGTCACAGTGAAATCATAGTTTCCAATGTAACAATAGCCTCGGAGCCCTAAGGACAGTTTTCCTCTACCTTCTACTTAGTGTTCACATTCACAGTTTTCCTTGATAGCTTTCAGATAGATGTACTGAAGCAGGGTGGAGTGGCTTCAGGTTGGTAATGCTGGTTGAGTGCATTCAGCGGTAGAAATGGTCTTTGCTGTCTCCTCACCTCTCCTTTTCTTCCTCACCAACCTAACAGTGTCACTTTTACCTCATCTACTGCAACTGACAAAATCTCACTCATTCCTCAGCCTTTGTATAGGCTGGGTTAGTGTCTTGCTGAAGATACAGCCTAGACTTTTTAATGCAGAAATTCTGCAGATGTCAGTGACAGCTGTTACTGTCCTCTGGCCTTAAAATCTCTGCGTAAACCTGAGTGTCATCAACATACCCCTAGCTCACAGCCATCTTCTTCTAACTAATGTATTTAATATATATTTAGAACTTCTACTGGCTTCCTATAGTACCCGCTCCCAGGAAGTGTCCCTGGAGTCCATGACAAATTACTTGAGTAACCTAGATTCTCAGCTCATCTCAGAAGAGACTCATCAGCTTCTGGGATCACAGTTAAGTCCACAACATCTCATGGTTAATAGCAAAACATTACTTTATGGTGTTGTGTAATGTGTGTAATGCTTTTCACTTATCTTTCTCCATCATTGTTATTTCCCAGATATCAGCATCCCTCTTCTTTTCTGATTGTAAAAAAATCAATCCTTAGTTAAACTCTCCTGTCAAATCTTGTTAATTCTCTGGAGGAAAGGTAGTGTTGGAATATCATCTCAAAAGCTAGCACAGGCAGAGCTTTCAGGGATTAAAATAAAATCATATACTTGTCCCTTTGAGTGTTAAGAAGGTACAGAAGCAATTATGATGGATTTGTGCATCTGCTGTCTTTTTGTGTGAAGGACAACTCTACAACTTTGTGTCCAGAAAGGACCTGTTACAGTGAAAACTGTGGCGGCAAAGACTGAAGCCAAATCAAGGAAAATAACTGGCCAATGTTTTCAGCAGATCTGCGGTATGGTGTAAAATACTGATGCAACGATTTGAAGCAGTGACTTTGGAGATTGATATGTTCCTTGAAGCTTTATCTATAAAGGATGATATAATTATAATAGGAAACTTTCTGACCCTTACTGTGTTGCATTTGTAGTGTTTTGATAGCCCACACCATTCTAGAGATCTTAAATAGGAGCAAAACCCAGAATCCCCTAAAATACTAAAATCCACTGTCAGGTTACACAGTGATCCCATTTTAGTTTGGCTCCTTAGTGAAATGGTCACTGAAAAGTACTCAGCAATTTGATTCCAGGCATTTTCACCTCCAGATTGCCTAGTTCAAAGGAAAAAACCCACAATGCCTGAAAGGCTGACCAAATGACAATGGTGCGCTGTTGTGGAATTGGTTGCCTGGAGTGCTTCATATATCAGCAAAACTGGTGATAGCAAAGATGGGCAGAACCTTTTCACATTTCTTAAGCCTTGGTGTCAACTCTCCCTTTATTTTTGTGAAAGTAGGAAGAAGACAAAATGGTGATGTTTTATTCACGTTTCGGTTTTTTTTTACTATAATAGATGTGCTCATGTAATTGGGACTGACTTTGAGGAAAACAATTGCAATTATCTTTTACTTTGGCTCTTGTTGGGCCTTTTATTCTTAGACTCTTTCCTCAAATGGTGGAAGTTACTGTATCAAGTGACGACTTACTAAACAAAGTGCATGGCTTCTACAAATAGAAACTCCCTGGCTTGGTTTTTCGCAATCTTTTATCTGTACTATTACTTTGTCCTGACTTGTTTGTGGAAAAGAGATAAGTATAAGCTTCTGCATAGCTTTCATCAGCATAGTCTGACTCAGCACTGTTCACCTGGAGGGTAGGCAATAATTTGGCTCTGATTTTGTTTTCAGAAAAATACTCTTGTGAAATGGGAAAGAATCTGTGAGAGGATCCCAGGGAAAAGTTGTTGTTGCTTTAAAGGCAATTTTAGTAGATGCTCTTCAACCAAATTCAGGACTACTGATGTTGAAAAGTTCATCTTAAATTTTGGCTGACGTGCAGAGTGAGTTGCTTTTAAAATGTTCTATTCTTCTCCTCCTGTGGTAAAAAGCTTTGTATGTGGTGTGGTTATTGGGTTTTGTTTTGTTTTTGTTTTTGTTTTTTTTTTTAATTCTAACTTCTGAATACCACAACCTTCTTTATCAATGAAAGCAGTATATGAAGAAATTTGGTTCCAACTAAATGCTAGCATTGTAGCCACAAGTCATAATTCTATGTGCCCCTGGAAAACGTGAGGAAATGTTGCAAAATACTTCTCGTTACTTCTAATTGGCCTTTTATTGCAAGCGGTTTGTCAGTTTCATCTCTGTAATATTTTGTCCAACTATTAAGCGTTAGTGAGAAGGATAAAATATACCATTTATAATAATTTAAAATAAATATTAAAAAATTAAATAAATATAAAATTATTTTATAATTTATAAAATGATAAAATAGACAGCATATAGCAACAACGAAAGTATCCTTTTTGACTGAATGCAGTTATCTGGTACAGCGCTGAGTAGCCTCATACTTGGAATTCTTATATTCTTATGTTCTACCATTAGGAACTGTTCCATCAGCCATGAAGTATATGCTGTACCTGTATTCTCTTCTTGTTTATAATTAGCTTTTGTGTTTGATGGCTTCTCCCCCATAGCTGCAGTGCTACTAAGTAAATCAGGGTTAATTGTGGTTAAGGTTGTTCAGTCTTCCTGGCTCAGTGAGTCAAGTAGCTTTGTAGAGGCTTTTGAAGGACATGTTCTGTGGGGCCGTCGTCAGTCACATGAGTAGATACATGCATACGTAGTTCTTTTGATCTGTGTAAGTGCATACAATTCAGAGAGTAGTGAAGGCATTCAATTTACTGCACATACGTAGATCATTTGTACAACATGTTTTGAGTATGCCTGAAGTTTCTTCTGTCTTTCTGGATGCATTGCACCTAAATGTGCATGCTCTGCTTAACGTGTGTACACAATTCCAACATAGATCTGTACACTCATTCAGGTTAGAAGAGACTTCGAGAGGTCTCCAGTCTATCCTTCTGCCCAAAGCAGAGTCATGTACAAGATCAGACCAGGATACTTCAGGGCTTGCTTTGGTTGGATCTTGGAATGCTCCAAGGACAGATACTCTACTATATTTTGGGGCATCTGTTCCAGTGCTTGATTATGCTCATAGTGTATTTTATTTCCCCTTATATCTAATAAATATCTATAAATTCCCTGTTGTCGGTTGACATCATTCTCCCCTTGCCATGCACCATGGTAAAAAGCCTGGCTCCATCTTTTTGGTAATCTAGTCTTAGATATTGTAAAGCCACTATTAGATGCTCCAAAGCCTCTTCAGGCTGAAATATCCCAGTGTCTTCAGCCTCTCCTCACAGGGCATGTGCTCCAGCTGCCAACTGTCTTTGTGGCCTTTCACTAAACTTGCTCCAGTTGACTGATAGAAGTGGGGATCCAAAAGTAGACCCAGTAGTCTGGATACAAGAGTAATGGATGGTACATGAAGCAGAGCAATTGCTTCCCGCAGTCCACTGACTGCTTCTGTTGCCAGATCCCAGAATGTTGTTAACTCTCATTGCTGCCAGGTGGGCTGCTGATTCCTGTCTTGCCTACTGTCCTCCAGGACCCCCAGGTCCTTTTCAGCAGAGCTGCTTGCCACTGACTTAGTCTTCACGCTGTGCTCTCGTAAGGTTTCTGTCGGCCCATTCCTCAAGCCTGTCTAAGTCATTCTGAATGGCAGCCCTGTCCTCGAGTGCATCAGCTGCACCCCTAAGTCTGGTGGTGTCTGCAGACTTGCTGAGGGTGCATTTTGTACGCTCTGCCATTTTACTCTTCAAGATACTAAACAGGATAGGGCCCCCAGCCTATCTACTTGTAACCAGATTATGGGTAGATTGTGACTCATGAACAGCTACTCTTCGAGCCTAATGACAGAGGCAGGGTTTTTTATCATCTACTAGTCTACCTATCTAGACTGTAACTTAGATCAGATTAGGTGCAAAGATGCTGTGGGAGACAGTGTTGAAAGTTTTGTTAAAATCAAGGTAGATGACACCCCTGATATCTGCTCATCTACAAATCCCGTCAGTTCATGACAGAGAGCAATCACATTGGTCAGGCATTTTTTAACCTTGGTAAATCCATGCTGTTGATTCCCAGTCACCACCTTCTTCATATGCCCAGAAATGACATCCAGGTGGGCATATGTCTGAACATACCATGGGAGTAGACTAACAAACGATGAAAGTAGGCTGGACCGTGATGCTTTCTTTCCCAGTGATTCCCTCAGACTTGGTAACCTGTGCATAATCCGCTTCCTGCTCTTCTGTTCTGGATGTTGTCCATCTGTAGGTGACTGAGTGCATGCTGGTCACAGGATGGAGCACCTGCATCTTAGGAATGTGGTGATGAATGAGTTGGGACTTCATGTGGCCTGGGGGAACAAGCTTGTTAGGAACAGGATGTCACTGCTAGGGTGATTCTTGCTCCCTGTGTGTGTTTGAGGAATTTGCAAGAAAGGAAGGTGGCAGCAAAAGTGATAGTAAGTTTAATAATTATATTGGTTTGATCATTGTACTGGTGATTGGCTTATAGCCAGTGGGCTTTGTCTTGGATTCTCTTTTGTATTTATTTAGGTCTATAATCTTGCCATTAGCTTGATAGTAACAAGAAATACATATGCAAGTGTCAGTGAGAGGGCATATGAAAAATCTTTATTTGCATTCTAATTTAAAGCTGCTTTTTTTTGGTGGTTGGTTGGTTGTTTTTTGTGTTTTGTTGTTGGGTTTTTTTGTTGTTGCTAATAGGCATTTCAAACTTCTCCAGTCATGTGGTGGCTTTTTTTCTTCTAATCGCCATTTTGATATTCCCTTGTTGCTCCTAATTTTTTAGGTGGTTTTTTGAAAACACCACTGCCCCTCAAATACAGTAAGACCCACAGTAAAACTGAGACTTGCCTGATTTGCAAACAAATTTAACCTGATTGTATGGTGCTGAGCACTAAGTTCACAATAAGTTATGGGGAATTTAGTATTTCTCAGATCTTATCATTGGCACCACATGACTTAGTGGTTTAGCTGTTTAATTTTCCAACTTTTTCTGATACTGATAAACAATGATTACTCTGTGCAGTTCATCATGTATCAAAATAATTTTGTCATGCGATGATAGTTGTCCTTATTTTCATGGTGTTTTAGGTATTAATTTTTATTCATTGTGTTATTATTCAGGATCTGAAAAACCTCTTGGGAGTAAGGTTATAAATATGTTTAATGAAACACTTCTCCAGGACCAGTAGCTGAACTGGGTGTAAGAGTTACGTTTTACAGTTTAGAAGTGGTCTAGTAACAATCCTGTCAGCAGTGAATTAATGAGGAATACAGCTTTCATAATATGTTTTGAATGGCATGTGTAATTAACTCATGATTTTAATGCTACCAATAGTGTTTAATTGCAGTAAGGCTTTAATACTTTAGGAAAAAATCGTAATAGATTGCAAATCATTGTCAGTATTTTAACTCAATCTTACATGTACTCCAAAATCATGTTGATGATTTCTAAACTGAGACTGAAAAATGCATGCAGGGGAAAAAGTCAGATGCTAAAATGTAAATAGTACCTCCATAGTAAGTTTTAGATACATAAGTTCTCACTGTTAGCTCTAATGTCTGTGTCTCAAATTTTAGGAGCTTGGTTTTAGGCTTTAGTTATCTGTGAAGTGTAAAATCACGTTTTCCTTTTGTCCAGTTTAGTAAATTAATCACTGCAAATAAAAGATTAACATGCAAATATGACATTGGTAGACTATTACATTTCAAGATGGCCAAATGATTAAAGGTATTTCACAATCAGCCAGGTCTGTACTTTAACCTGAGAGAAATAACCAGGGCTTTGGAAAGAGGGCAATTAAATAATTTCATAATCACTCATGCATTATAGTAATAATACTGGCCCACACAGGCGTGAAAGCTGGTTTTGCAGTGTCTTCCTGATGCAAAACAACATGATTGTCTTCTGTGAGTTTGCTTGTGTAAGAAAAGACCACCCAAATAAGTAAGATCAAATGAATGCAAGAAGATTTTTAAGACGTTAATGTTTGTTGTCACGCTAATTTTAGACAGATAATAAATAGATAAAAAGGTTATTCTGCATATGTCTTTTTGTGGTATTGAATCATCTTGTGATGATTTTTTTTTATTGATTGAGGGAGGCGTTGACTTTAAGTATGTTGACTCAATTCCAGCTTATAATTACATTCTGTTTGTATAAAAATTTCTCCTGTAGTGTCAGTTGAGTAAGTTGCCTGTCATTTACTGTTTTAAGTATTTTAAGTATTCTCCATTTAAAGGTTGCTGCAATTCAGAAATGTTTGAAATTATTCTTATTTGCATTTGGTTGGTAACCCTGTGCTTTGAAGTTATTGAATAGATTTTAATCTTTATTGTAACTAAAACTGCCACTCTTAAGAGACTTTCTGTATTTTTACAATAATGGTTTATGATCTCATGGTCCGACTTTACACAGAATATTAATTTTTACGAGGTCTGATATCACTCAAGTTCCTAAAAATTAAGCTATCATTAGATGAAACTAAAAGATACGCTTAAATTATTTCACTTCAACCTCCGTCATAAAGAACAAGACTAGCTCCTCTTTAGAGAGATCCTTGTGATTGCTGTCCCAACAGAAATTCATAACAAAGAGCATGAAGTAGGCAAGTGATTTTTCTGCCTCACAGAAGTAGTGCCAATTCACATAAAACAGAGAAAATAAAAATTATGTTCAGGTGAAACTGAGGCACGAAGTTAGAGTTCAGACTGAACAGAATGCTGAGTAGCATTGCTATGAAACATACATAGCATGTTTGTGGCCAAGAATACCGTATTTATAATACAAGCTCAGGCAGGTAGGGGGAAGGGAGCATAAAAAAACCTATCTCCTTTGTGAAAAATTGTATATTCTGGATGGTGTTTGGGTATGGGCAGGCTGCAGTGTGCAAAGGGTAAGCAAGTGATGAGCAAGATGCTAGTATTGCCAGGAGTGTTATGACTTTAAATGAGCAAAATAGTAATTGGTACCAAAATTATTTGGCGCCCTTGTTTCTGCTGTGTTGTGATACCATTCTTTTATCAACTTGTGCATGTCCCAGTCCTACTGGGCCTGGCATTGCCGTCCATGGGATTCTGTTATTATCTGCTTACACCTTTTCCCCATGTGGTGTTTGAGAGAGTATACGTGGTATGATCTGCAAACCTTCTCCATTCTAGCAGACAAACAATGTACAGTGTAATTTTAAGCGCTTTAGGACTGGCTATTCATATGATATAGTTGGCAAAATAGGGGAAATTTTATGTGCATTACTAATTGAATTTAAGAGTGAATATAAGTGAACGCTGATGTATCTAAACCATGAAATGTTTACACTCAGCTATGTTAAAAAACACACCAAAACCAACAACAAAGCCAAACAAAAAAAACCCAAAACAAAACCCAGTTGTGGTGGTAATTGCTTTCCACTTTGCTTAACTTTAAACAGTGGAGCTGTGTTTTTGATCAGGGTGGTTTTTTCTGAGTGAATTTTGTGTGCTTTGAGATAATAAATGGGCAAAACATTTTTTTACCAAACATCACTATGTTTTTGTTTGGGACATTGGCAAAATACCAAACCGGGAATGGATTTACTCATACAAACTTACTTATAAATCGTAATGCATTAGACTTATTGGATGTAACAAAATAAGATAGTGATTTAAACAGTAACATTAGCTTAATAATGGCAAGTTTGGTCATCCAGAATTATTGTAAGGTTTTAAAATACCACAGACTTAAATGTTAGGGACCACAGCTGGGCAGTGTTGGCATAAAGAAGGGACTGGTGCTGCACACAGGTCATCACCAATGTATTTTGGAGTGGAAGGCTCCAGCTGCAACATCTCTTCACTAAATATAACTACTAACTTAGAAGAGCTGAATTTTCAGTAAAAAAAAAAAAGATATAAAACAGTTAAGTTGTCAGTATAATTTCATTGCTTGCAAACTGGTTGATCCCTTATAGTCTCATTAAAAACTCATTTAAGCAAGATGCTACATTAAATAGAAGACCCATTGTTCTCACTTGTAGATAACTAAATATTAAATGACAGTTTTGATTCAGGTATTGTGTAATTGGTACTTCAGAAAGTAACTTGCAGTATTGACTGCACTTTCAGTGCTATGAGCTGTTGGTGCTTGAGGGTGCTATAGGTGAATTAAGAGTTGATAGTAACAGGTTAGGTAGAGGTATTGTTTGAGGTGGGAAAGTAAGGAGTTCAGCCAAATCAGCAGCTCAGTATTTATTTTCTGAAAGGTTTTAACTCTGCTAAGGAGTGGGATGAGAGGCAGCTTTATTGATTGAATCAATGATAGTATGCACACAGGTTTGAAATGGCTGTTGCTGGAGGGTTTTTTATATGTATAAGTGTAAAAGACTGTAGAAATTTTATTCATTATTGCTCTCCCGTGGTGATGTGTTTACTGCAGAGTGCTGAAGGAGGGGAGGGGATTTTTAAGGATTATTTTGGAATATAATCTTGGAGGAATGTTATGAGAAGAGCAGTCAGTTTGTAAACGATTTGGGAAATGGGGGTTAAAGTGACTTCAAGAGCCTTGTATAAAGCACGTAGTCTATCTCATGCTGAGAATTAGATGCCTCAGGTTATTATCCAATGCAGCCAGCAAGCCAAGCAGAAGGCCCCTTAAAGTCAGTATCCATCCAAACACAGCGTGTTCCTTTGTGCTGCTGTTCCTGTTCCCACAGCTGCGGAGGGCAGGGGTGGGCTTTGTGTGTGTCTCACAACCCTTTCCTTCAGGGGAGGTGCTGACAAACTCGTAGAAGATCTGACTGGCCTAGACCCTACCATGTCGTGTTTGGGATGGAGATCAGCTCTGTCTCTTCCCCAAAGGATTCAGACCTGCATTTCCCACTCCAAGGACCAGGCTTCAAGGCTAGAGGCTGTTGGGCAGGAGTGCTGGTCCCTTTCTTCAGTAGACGTGTGTCTTTGTACAGACAGAATTACAGTTTACCTGTACTTTATACTGATCACTTACAGGATAAAATGGACAAGTAGGAATTCATCAATGAACTCAGAGTGGGGAATAAAGTCTGTTTATCCAGTATCCTGCACCCCAGTGAATCCCAGCTGGCTAAAAGCTAGCATAATTGAATTCTGCTCTCCCTTTCCAGGGAATCACTGGTTTTGTGATTTTGTTTGGGGGTTTGATTGTTGTATTGAGTTTTGTAAAGTCAGTTGTCAGTATATGAACAGGTTCACCAAAAGGTGCTGTGCTCCAGGTATGCCATCTGGAAATGTGGATTGGAATATCCTCAGGCAAAAGGTGTCCTCTGTGTCATTTGGGGCTGTTCTTCTGCCATGGCAAACACCATACCATTCACGCAGTCTCTGAAATACAGTGGTCAGACTCTTGGTTTCTGTCTTGAACATAGCTAGGTTTTCTACTCTCTTCTGGTTGTTCCAGAGCCCTGCTCTTTTGATGTTTATAAACATTCTGACTTGCAGCTTAGATTTATACATGGGCAGCATGTATTTTTTCCTCTTCTATCACTGTCATTTAGCTTTGCTTTACTTAGGCTTGACATGTCATAGGCTTTTAGTCTTATCCTTGTATAATAGGCTCCTATTGCTGTCATCATCCTCGCATCTGTTCTAGTAAAAAATTCATGTTGTTAAATATGGCTGACCAGACTTGTACCTTGTATTCAGCTGAGGTTATGCTAGTGGCTTGTATGATGGCATTAATTGTTCCTTATCTTGACTGGAAATATCCGCTCATGATACAACGTAGGTCTGTTTGTCTGTCTTTTTTTTTTTTTTTTCCCCTCCAATTTTCCCCTGCCAGATCACATTGGTGACTCACAGTTATCCTGTGATCAAGTCAGACTGATCTTTCCCCTCAGTATCTTCTAAAACGATCCCTGGTTTCCCACATCCTGTGTGAGTATGCTAATCACAAGCTTATTATCTAACAGTATGGGTGACCTCCTGCTATAGCTGTTTAAAAAAAGGCAGGGAGGGGAGGGGTATTATGGTGGTTTCCACTGCGTCTTATGATAAGGCTGAGCCTGATGGTTAGCATTTTCTGTGTCTGAGAAAGTCTGCTGCATTAAGCCCTAGAATGGCAGAGAAATACCTCATTGTATATTGATGATGTTCTGGTGTAAAATCATGTGAAGCTGCTTGGCCATGTCATCATGGTTCAAGTGTTGTTTTGTATGACTGATGGCAGAAGTTGAAGTCTGTGAAGCAGTTGTAAAATAAGAAAGGAGGTGTCTGTTGTGATTACAAACCCAGCATTATGTAGTAGCTAAGAATGATTTTTCGGAATTACAACTCTGGATTTAAGTTTCTAATGTCTGCCTAAGCGTCTCAAGTGGGCTGTAAGTAATTTTTCATGTATTGCCCTTAACTTATCTCTGTCTTTGTTCTATATCTGTAATAAGGGAGAGAGGCTTACTTCCTACTTGTGTGTTTTGTATACTTCTGTTGCAAGATATTTAGGGAAGGAACTTCCTCTCTGTCTTTCATACTGTCTGGAATGAGACTCCCTCTTGGTTGAAGGCTGTGGACCCCGTCACAATTTTCATGATGGCATTTGAAACATTTTCTTCTTTTAAAAACATTTAGTTAACAATAAAAGTAAAATAGTTGGTTCCCATACTTTTACAAGTGCAACTTGTTCAAGAACAAGATATTCTTGTGATGGGTGCTGTGAATATTATATATAAGCTTACTTAACTTTTAATCATATAGTGGATTTGAGGTATATTTTGGTAATCATATTTGAAAGTGAATATACTGCCAGTCTTCTTATTGAAACGTGTTTTCTTACTCCATTATTTTGACATGTCGCCAGATTTTTATTTTTTTTTTTTGTACAGGGACTTTGACGTAAATGGTGAACTGCATTGGAAAACTATGCTGAAGAAACGAGTGTTTGGCCTGTCATGTTCTTTGGTTTTCCTTTTAACAAGAAATAAAAAATCTGATTTTCTTTTTAATGATAGAAAGGGAAATAATTGTCTTGTGTACATTTAGTACATTATCATGTTAAAATAGAAACTTTTCTGTGGGTCTGTCATTGTTCTCTTCAATAGTAGTTCAGTAATGACTATTTCTGTGCTGTCTTTGTATCTACCCTGAATAAAGATTGGGAAAGCAACATTAGCACATGAAATTTAAGATTTGGATAAAATGATGCAATGTTTCGGTACGAGACATGAGTACTTGAAAGCATATTTGAAGAAACACAGAAGTACAATAATTGTAGTGGGGTGATGTAAAGACTTAAGTGGTTTCTCATGCAGATTTCAGTGCCAGGGTTGCTGCTGTTACTCATTAATTGTTTAAAATTCCAAGTGTAACAACTCACAGTTTAGTGACTGCTGAGCCCCTTACCTAAACAACTGAAGTCCAAAATACCTGGACTAAAATTCCATTTGAAAAGGAGCTAGATTTATTTATTTCTCAGATATACAATTATCCTTAGCAAAAAATAGTTTTGCTTGCTTTGTTCAGAAAGGAGAGCAAACCGTTGTATAATTGCCAGAGAAAATCCCAAACTGGTGTCATCATATCTGTATTTCCAGATAGGCGTTCATGAGCACAGAAAAATTGCTTCTCTACAGCTTTGTAAGTCACTGTTCTTAAATTTATTTATTGATTTAGGAGCAGAGGAATTTACAAATCCTTACTTAAGTTTCATGAGGTGTCACTTGCAACTTGTATAGCAAACCATTTCAAGCTGGAGAACTGTCTTGTTTGTGCTCGTGGACTGCGGATAATGGTAACCTGTCAGGAGGCTGTCACATGAACCTTGAACCGTGTTACATGTTTTAAGCGCACTCACAAATGACAATATTGAGGACTAAGTCTGCATCAAATTACTTAAATTACTTTCGGAGCATAATCTCATGCATGAACCCTCAGGAAATCAAGCTAGTAAAAAAGAAGGCAAAAAGAAGTAAGAGACATAATGCACAAAAGGTAAGAAATCTAAGCATATGGTTAAGGATGCATTTTTTTCATGACAGAAAAGAAAGGTTGAGTTTTGTGCCTCTTTGGCAGTGTGTTTATGGGAAGGGAGGGACATGACTCTACAGCAGTAGATTGAGCCAAGAGGGAGTCAACTTGGAGTATGGTGAAAGTCAGACCCTTTCGTAATATCAATATTTATGCCAGTAACAGAGGAGCATTTACAGGAAACCCATCTCTTGGTTCATATGTTTATAGTATAGATAGATTATATATGAAATCAGAACAGAAGGAGAGAAAGGTCAGGCAGAAAGAGAGGCTTTTTCCTCTTTTTCCTCTTTTTTGTTTTCTTTTCTTTTTTAATTGAGTTATTTAATTGAGAAGAATATAGTGGTTCAGTGTTTTCTCACAGCAAACTTAACGGTGTCTGGAGAGGGTGAATCATCTTCTTGTCCCATCTGTCAGTCTCTTGAATATGAGAAGATAAGAGCCAGCATACAGTGCCTTTGATTCATGTGCGTTTAGACACACTGCAGGTGTGCATTTTGTCATCAGTCTCTACAGCGTGTTAATGAAACGCTGATCATCAAAGTGGCTGTGTTCACTGGGAAGCTTAGGTGACCTACCTCACTTTAAAAGGGAGAACATACCGTTCACCATTTGGAGAGGACTTGTTTTTCTAAGCAGAGAACGGGGAAAAAAATGTGAGTCTTCAAATATATCTTGGTTTTATTCTCACGGTATCTTTTAATTTTTATGTGAAAACAAATGTGAGGTCTTGTCTGATTTCAGAGTACCTTAATCTCAAAAACTGAAAGTCTCCACGTAACGAATAACAATACTTGTCTGTACGGTTTCTTGATTGCTCCGTGCTTTTTCCCCTCTGGTACTGATAAGATTATTACTTTGGCCTGAAATTCTCTATGATTTGAATTTGAATTTCAGTCTTTTTTCTTTTTCCTGGTTAATACTGCATTTTTGTTATATATTCTTGTGTGCTGGTTTATCTTTTTAAAAAATATTTTGCATTTAGGTCAAGTGTTTACCTTTTAGTTGTTGACTCATTAGATCCAAGAGGTAAAGTCCACAGCTGCGGAGGTGTACTCCTCAAGGAAATATAGGACTTTAGAAGCAATGATAGTGAAAAGTGATGGTCTTAGGAGTCTACTGCTTATCTTTGCAATATACAGAATGAGGTTATGATGTGTCTCTCTTCTTAGCCATTCTCTCTGTATCTTTCTCTGTCCTTTTTTTTTTTCTTTTTTTTTTCATTAGAGAATTTATTTTACTGCAATGTCAAATTGTTTTGTTGCTGGAGCACACAGATGCTGCTGGAAAAAATCATCAATGATTATGTGTCCGATCCTTGTCAGAGGGTTGGGAAAAATCGGTCCTTGCTCTTAGGTTTTGTATGCCGTGCAGATGTAAACAGTCCTCTAA
>VFFE01007108.1:1099831-1236395 GCA_008921705.1 Burhinus oedicnemus | reverse complement strand
GGAGGGGAATCGGCCTGTTTTGTTGTGGTGTTGTGTGTAAAAGATAGGATGTAGCAAACTAAATGAACTTGTTGATACTAGTGACTGAGCTAAAAGTAGAAAAATCATTCTTAGTTTCATAGCAGGGCAACATTTCCTTTTTGGTGCACATTCAAGGGATGTATATGTTAGACATATATGTGCTCCTCTCTGTTCCCTAGACTGGGAATAGCTGTGAGGCACAAGTATCTCAGCAAAGGCATGGAGAACATACAAGGAAATGCACCTTTTGTCAAGCCCCTGAGATGTAGGTGCTGTGGTAACGTGCAGCAGGCAGAAGGAATGGCATGGTGGCGTGCTTGGGCGTGCTGGGGGGTGTCTGGACCTTGCCCCAGGTCTTTGGGGTGGTACCTAGCTCCCCCATCAAATGCACTGGCCTCTCTTTTAAAGTAGAGGTGATTAAGGAAATTTCCTTATGACCCTGCAGGTGGATTGACATAGAGTTCACAGGGCTCCGCTAAGCTTAGTGTTTTGAAGACAAACAGTAAGCATGTGGCTATTGCCATTTGATTATAATCATTGACGATTTGTGTTTATATAAGGGAGTATAGATACCGGTGTGTGCTAAGTGACGTTAGGGGAGCATTTTTCTATTCATGAAGGGAAGCAGAAAAGTCTTGTTGAGAAATTTGTTTTAAAATTTTGTTTTCCTTTTCTTAATGGGCGGGATGAGGCTGATGGTATTGCAGCAAGGAGAGTGGAGTAAGTTGAAGGAAGAAAGAAGAGAAAAGCAAGAGAAACCTAAGCTACAGAAAATAAATATATGTGATTGTGCAATTTCATTATAATTGCTTTTACAGACTGTTGTCTATAATCAAGTTTGGACTATCCTTAGCTGTGCTGAAGTGAGATTCCTGAAAATCACATGCTTTTATAAAAAATAATATGCAATATCCTTCTTGTTGGTGATACAGAGAGGAAAATTGTAGTCAAAGCAATCAGAAGAGATCTTAAAAAAACCTTAGGTCCTGTCTGCTGTGCTTACCCCATGGTAATTTTAGGAAATAGCTTGCAGCAGCATTCTTCCCAGAATATATTCTGTCCCAGCATTGTAGCCTTTCTGCTGTGTCGTACTGTTTGCATAATATTGTAATGAAAATTAAATAATTTTGATGTCCTTTGCAATGATATATGAGGTGTATTGAGCAACTGTGCTAGCACTGGGGAGTGCTTTCTCAGATAAATTATGTTTAAGAACTTGGCCTCTCAGAGGGGTGGTTTTCTAGGTCTAGGATCCTTGCTAAGGCACGTACAGTTGTCTATAAACATGGAAATTGCTGAAATGTCTAGGAAGGCCTGACTGTGATATGCAAGGCACTGTACAAGCATGATTAAATACACTTATCCTACTAAACTCCTGGTGACTTCTCTGATTTAAATATTACAGTCACCACTGAAATCTTGGTTTTGATCATTCACGATGGAAATGTATCTGGAATAATGTATTTTTCTGTCAGGAAGGGTTCCTCAGAGAAGTATCATTGTGGAAGTCAAAAGTGAAATAACGTTTGATCTAGGAAGGATTACACAATTTCACCGGTAATGAAAAATTAAATCTGCATTAAATAACGAAGACACTTGTAAGGGATATAAGGCACTATATTTTATGAAATAATTTAACACTTGAATTAAGAGGGCAGGATTCCTAGGAAGGAGTTTGCCCATGAGGCAGGTTACTTTTGTTATATGGTTGCTCACATCTGTCTCTGAAGCATCTGACTGTGGCTGCTGATGGAATTAGCTGCAGGTCAGTCACCTGTGCCTAGTGGAGGTTTTCTTTCTTGGTGCATTGGAGTATTAGGTTACCATGATGAGGGAATTCTGAAGAAACAGATGAGGAATGCCCAGTGCCTTGATCTGTTTTGGAAGAAGGCTGAAGTGAAGGGCTTCCTTCCAAAGATGTATATTACATTGAGAGTCTAAAAAGAAACCAGTCAAAGGTTTCCGTCTAGCTGGCAGCCAGTGCTGGGCAATATGTCAGCTTGCTTCCCAGGAATCTACGTAATGTGGACCTGACACTAGAAAAAAAGTCTTTTGCATGTTGTTTTGCTGGGTAAGTTTCTAATTAAGAGTCTACAGTAGAGGGCTATGAAAATTAGAGAACTTACACACTTCTTAAAAGTAATTACACTTTTTATTTTGTCTAATAAGATCTGGATATAGTAGTGAAATGTAATTTACTTGGATAAGAATAGTCATTAATTTAGCAGGAAGTTTTAAGTAAATTTCTCAAATATTTTCATGCTCTATGATTACCTTTCCCATGTGTGAGTAAGGCCAGGAGCACTTGCGTGACATATCTAGCGTTGTAGCTCTACACCATTATCCAACAACGTCAGTCTGTGGTGAATACGTATTCCTAGACAAGGTAATAATTATGTTCTGATACTTGTAAATATGTAAGTACTTGCATACCTTTATTATGTGTAGTTCTGTTGAGTCATAATTAAGTGTGTGGGAAGAGGTAAGATTGAACCTTTATTTTACATAACTAAATTACTCTTCAAGGATCATATTTAACAATCCATTTTCAGCATCCTGTGATTTACGTTTGGTAGTTTATGTATTCTAATATGAAGTAACCATTAATGTTCAATGAAGGTGCTCCAGGTGCATTGGCTTATAGTGTCTTCTAACTCCTGAATTACAGTTAGTGAGCTGTCACTGTAAACCAGCTCCTGGACTGAAGTTTGTTGTTTGTATTTAGAATATACAAAAATTATAATGTGCTGTGAGATATTACAGGGGAAGGACAGTCTTTACAGTCTAACCATTACAAGGGGTGAGCTTTTCTCAGGCTCCCATGAGTGAGTAAGAAAATGCTATTTTGCAGTTAAAACAGCGTAACTTGCACAAAGGGATACCATTGCAGTTCTTGGTATATTCAAAAAGTTTAGAGAAGCATTTTTCTGCCTTTCAGTGAAAATTCTAAATCATAATGTAAACCTTTTTATAGGACAGTGTGTGTGCATGGGAAGATGATTAGAATCTCTTTTAACTACAAGTATCCATTTAATTTCAACAGGCAGACTACAATGGGCTTTAAAAATTATATGATAATACATGTTTCTAAAACCCTATTTTTAATTAACTGTTAACTCAGGACTGCATCCAGGCGGGTCTTGAAAATCTCCACAGAAGGGGACTCCACAACCTCCCTGGGCAGCCTGTTCCAGTGCTAACCGTAAAGAAGTTTTTTTCTTGTGTTTGAATGGAACTTCCTGTGTTCCAGCTTGTGCCTGTTGCCCCTCGTCCTGTCACTGGGAACCACTGAAAAGAGTCCGGCTCCATCCTCCTTCAGCCCACCCTTTAGATACTTATAAGCAGGAATAAGGTCTCCCCTCAGCCTTCTCTTCTCCAGGCTAAAGAGTCCCAGCTCTCTCAGCCTTTCCTCCTAAGGGAGGTGCTCCAATCCCCCAGTCATCTTTGTTGCCCTATGCTGGACTCTCTCCAGTAGTTCCCTGTCCCGCTTGAGCTGGGGAGCCTAGAACTGGACACAGTATTCCAGTTGTGGCCTTACCAGTGCCGAGTAGAGGGGATGAAGATGAAGAGAAATAAGTTACATGATCCCAACATAGGCGTATTTTTATAGGTATTGTTTATGAATATGATGTGTAGGACTGAGTTTTTCCATTCCTTTTTGTATTTGTTTGGGTTTTATTTTTATTTTGTGTTTGGCAGACAGGAAGAAGTTTCTCTCCTTGAGTAAGGCAGTGGTGTTTCTGTAGTTGTTGCTAGTTGGAATATGGCTTCCTATCGTGAAGAAAGCGGGAAAGCAGCTTAGTCTAGGCTTCCATCAGGTTATCTGTTAGACTGATTCCGTAAGAAGGTAAATTGATGGGAGGAGACACTTTATTTTATTTCCCCAGGCAAAATCCCTGGGCTATTTTTGGAATTACTTGAAGCAGCCTGGATAGCTGGAGTTATTTCTGTATCAGTCATGGATTGGGAAGTGCCCAGGTCTCGGCAGCAGAGCTCGTTCAGTTCAGTACGTGGTTGTTGTGTAGTGCTGAGGCAGCTGGGTGACTGCGGGCGGCATCTACAGTGGCGGTTCACAGCTTCCCACCATAATTCACTCCGCCCAGAAGAGTTGTTAGGTAGCTGAAATGTTTTCAACTTTTAGTCCTATTAAATCAGTTTGCTCGCATGGCCTGTTATTTCCTGAGCCACTCACGTGGTTTTAATGTGCTGAAACCCACAGTCTTGGTGGGGAGTTTCATAGGGGAGCTGGTGATGTACTCTGGTCCTGCAGACCTGCATAGTACCCCCTCTTATTTTATGACTCAAGCTGATGTGCAAAATCTTTCATCTCACAGGATTTACGAAACTTGCTGGGTTTCACCAGGAAGGTTTCTGACAAACGCTGTTGTTGCGGTCATAAACTTGATCTCATGCTCAGGCCTATTTTGGCAGCTTATTCTTAGATGTGATTCAGATCAGATTCAAGGAAGGTGACTGCATTTCTACAGTACTTGTGTTTTTGTATTGTTTTAGAGCTTCATGACTGTTCTTTTAGTGACTGTTTATCAGTGCTAAAGCATGTACAGGCACCTTTGCAAATAAGAATGTTCATCAGTTGACTGACATTAATAAGTGCAAGGAGCTGCTTCTTTGCTATATACAGAGCTGCTTAGTCTGGCAACCTGTCTGTTATGAAGGTGACTAAAAAGAAAATACAAATCCTTTTCCAGCTCAGATTTTTTGAATAGTTGGCTGCAAGTTCCTACAAAGATTGTACAATGAGTAATCCCACTGAAGTTAGTGACTCAACTCATTGCATAAAGATTGGCGCAGGTAGAACCTGTGCAGTGTGGTATCCTCATGACAGTAAGAAGCAAAATCAGTGTTGTAAGTCTTAACACTTCAGGATGTACTTGCATCTTGAAGTGAAAATGACCCGTGTGCTCAGTTTTCAATCAAGTAGGGCAGACTTCTGCTTGAGGCTAAAGTGAGAAATTGGGTCTTTTTGTTGTTGTAAATTATTTTAACATTTACAGGCTTGTGTGTATGTATGTTTTCGCTTCCTAATCAGATATCTACAGAACAGTTGGCACTATACATTTCCTTTCCTAATTCATGTCAGATTTTTTGGAAGCCTTTTTTTCCCAAAGCATCACTTACAGTTTTCTCCATTTAATAGGTAGCGTGAAGAATTCTGTAACTTTTAGGATACTCTTGCTATCTGGCTGGTTGCCCTCTGGCTAAAAGGTAGCTTTATCTCTACATAAGGAATTTATAGCAGGTACCTACAGCTAACTTATCTGGAGTTTAAACATCTGCGTTCATTTATGCATGGAAAACATGAAGTAAAATCCCATTGTATGAGTGTTAATTTCTGGATATGAGGTGAGAATGCGAAGATGTCAATAGTGAATTTTGACCATATGCTGTTCCTCTGACACATTCAAAACAGTAAAGGAAACAAGTGCAGGTTTACAGGCTTAATCAATGCCATTAGTTTTCAGCTTTTATGTCTGTTTCTTTAGAGAAACAGATGTAGGCCCAGATGTAGGTGTACTCTCAAACCACACTCCTAAACTTTGACTAGAGTTGTGCATTTCCATTTCTCCAAGTCTTTTTTTCTTTTTTATTTCCTTCCATGTGTAACTTTTAGTCTCTTGCTGAAGGAACTATGCACATGAGAATCAGGGCTGCGTTGATCAGCCATTTCATGCGCTTCTCTGTTTGCTTGGTTTTCATTTTGTTTGCTTGCTTTATGCAGATGTTTGAGCAGAAAACTGGTCTTATCACTTTCAAGTATCTATAGAGTGGCAGCGTGGAAGTTTTTATTGCTTTTCCTTTCACTGGCTAACAAATGATTTTTAAACATTTATCTGGCTCAGTTTCACGGCAAAGCTCATCTGTATCTGCTATCTTTTTCTACATTGGCATTGTAGGACAGGGACTCTGCTATGCTCAGTGTTCCGTGGGTACAGGGCGGTTGTTCCTGGAGCGTTACTTCAAAGGCACCAGGGAGACAAAGGGGAGGCAGGAGGACACTGACCAGAGTTCTAGTTTGCAAGTGTTACGTTGGCTCCACACTCTGTTTATTTAAACATGTTTGTATTAGAGATCGAGTTTGATAGTTAATCTTTCAATAAATTACTGGAAGAGTAACACTCAGAACATTATGCCTTTATATTCCACTGTAGACATTTCCTATAGTTTTGTGTTCCACTGTATTTTCCTTATGTTGCAAAGTAGGTGATGTGACAGGTGAGCTGCTGCTCAGAATTTGAGGTAGTTCAGCTCTGAAACTCAGTTTATATGAATTTATTTGTATTTTTCCTTGAAAATTTTCATAATCTCACAAAAATATGAATTGGTTGTGCTGATGTCACAATTTGGAAGGATAGGGTTTTTTCTTTTAATCTTTTATGCAATAGATAGCACTGCTAAAAAAATAAATTCTGTTCCCAATTTGCCATTAAACTCTACCTTGAGTGTACTTACTCAGCAAATGGAATTCAGTGAACAGTCAAGTGAGTACTGCAGACCCTCACTATTTTGAAAATTTATCATCAGGGCAGGGGGAAATACATCTGTCATCCTCTCCAACAGTTGCAGTAGGGATACAAGACAAGATTGCTTTTGATAAAGTACACTTTTCTGTGATGGAAAGTCAGGAGTAATCAAAGTCTCTAGAGTCCTTTGGTTCACAAATCAGTGTTTATAACTATATATGTTCTACCAAGTGTAACTGGTTAATAGCCTATTGTTTTACTTCATGCATTTTCTATCACAGCAAAGGTCTGCTTATCCTTTTTTCCCAAGCCTTTTCGTGAGATTATGCTTAATGAAATAACTTGGCCCTCTGATAGTGAGAGTGTTTTGCCAGGATTTCTGATGCTAAGGTTTTATGGTATATACCTCTGTTTATTGCAGAGTAATAAAGTGTTACTGTTAGCACCAGAAACTTTATTACTGAAATTTCAGTTCATAATTCTGAGAGGAAAAAGTCCACTTGAAACTTCTTTTGCATGTAGTTTTAAGTTTCAGGACTTTAAGTGCTACCTTGCACTGCATTCAAATCAGCTGAATGCAGCAGCTGTGTATAAGATCCTATACAAACACATGCTTCTATGAGAAGAAATATGTAGCATAACCACAAGTGTACTCTAAGAGCTGAAATTTGAGTGTTGTGGTTTAACCTACATAAGCTCGGTTAAAGCTGAGATACAACACTATGAGCCAGAAAATACAAAGAAAGAGTTGGCATTCCTTTCTTACATGCTTGTCATGGAAGTGTGGGCTGTAAAGAACCTATCTGTTCCCACCTCCACAGCAAATTGTTAGCCGTTTAGTGTGGTGCTTTTTTTCAGTAATTGCTGTTTATATAATGCCAAACGTGAATTCGAAAGAACTTACTTGATCCTTTATGGAAGTTGGTAGTTGCAGATCATTTGGTACATATTATACTGTTTTGGTATTACAAATGTATTATTGAAAGACAGGGCCTCTGTCTAATTCCTAATACAGTTTTGTTTTGTGTGTAAATTTCACAATAAACACTTTATTTTTCCTCCTCTGTTCATGTCTTTTTTTAGAAGAAGGAAAGCTTTCTGGTATTGCTTAGATTTGCAATAGACCAGATAAGCGTTGGTTGTTTTTTTTTTCTTAGGATCTTTCACAGATCTTATCTTGGACTGTAAAAATGCTTATTGTATGAGAACTATCTCTTTGTTCTGTGCCAGATGACAATTAGTTTGTATTTCAGTACAAATGTATTAGTTTCAAAAATGCTGTTTCGGTTTTATCTTTTCAGAATTTGAAGTTCTGGTGATCCATCATGGGGAACCATGTAGGAAAGCGAGAACACAGCGCTGACAAGTCAGCCAAGGTAAGTGTAGAAAACTGAAGAGGCAAGGCCAATTCAGAAATATGTATGTTATGAAATATATACTTTTTTAGTATGTTAGTGGGTTTACCAGATCACTTTCATCATTACTATTTTGTAGTTGTCACTATAAAATGACCACCTTTTTTTTTTAAAGAGGGTCCTATGAGATGTGGCCAGACGAGGATTTTGCTGTGCTGGATTTAATGAGAGATGTGATGTTCTCTTGCGTCAGATCCATAGCTGATTAAAAAGCTTCTTAGTCATGGTTGATATAAATGAAATGAGCCTTAGAAGGATGATACTGCAGAAATTTTTAAAGAGCCTGTGAGCTGAATTATGTTCTGCACGTTGACAGCTTCCCATTTGGGCATTCATTGGCTTTATCCATAAGAAAGAAACTATATGGAAACATGTAAAATATGAGAATTCTAGTTGTCAGCCTGAGGAGATACAGCTTTAAAAATCTCCTCCCCAGGAAAAAAAAAAGATGAGAACTGTCAAAATGTTCATTAAAAGTTAGTATTTGCTTTCTAAGCCTCTGCTGACACTGTTGTATATTTTGCACGTAATGTGGTATTCTGTTTGCCTTGTGATAACATCTTGTTTATTTGTTTTTCTATGTTGTACCGGAAGAGAATTCACACATATCTTTAAAAAGAGACATCTTTCTATATATAAAAAAAAAAAATATGCTTCTTGTTGCTAGCTATTGCTAACTTCCCTCCACCCTTCCCCACCCAAAAATAACAGTTTACAGTCTGTGCCCACACTGTATAAAGCTATTGCCCTTTGCGTTGGACAGATGATGTTCTATGCTTTATCTGGAGGAATGTGGGTATTTTGCATTGCTGTAGTAGATAAGCAGCTATGCCTAAAAGGTATACAAACTAGAATTCATACAGTTACTAGTTCTTTTTTAAGAAAAAACTTCCATCTCCGTTAGGAAAACACGTAAGTACACTGCAAGGAATAGGGAGAAAACAGCAGGAAGAGAGGACAACTGGCTGCTTCTGGTTTTCTTTTGTGTTTGTGCAGTATTTTGCAAAGTAGTTTTGTGGCCCAAAGTTTCAGTTTCAGTACAAACAATAGTATGAGTCCCAACCTGTGGTCTTGTAGTGACCAGTCTTGTAGACTTCCCCTCTAGAAAATTTGGCTGTACAGATCCAGCAAAGTCAAATGCACCAAACAGATGTATTTAGCCAAATATTTTGATCCTTTCTGACCAAAGGTGTGTGATCCTGCAGGTGTGATACGGCAGGTATACAGAGCTTGATGGGCTGTTGTGCACCATGTATCCTCTGCTTTGGTCTTTGAGGACAAAATTTGGTTAGAAAAACGCATCGTAACTTTCCTCCCAGTGTGGAATCACGTGTGTCTTATGCGTCTGGGTTGCAAGGTGAGTGAGTTGGCAGGTACATGGGGCCTCAAAAAGGAAAAGATTCTTCAAACTGTAGCAGCCTATGCAATAGGTGCAAGTTTGCAGTGGTGAGCAGGAGTCAGGTGGCCATGAGTCTTGCACTTAGTGTGCAAGACAGGTCTACAAGGAAATGGATTCCTGCAATTTTTTTAATTCCTTCTTTTTCCTAATTAGTTCATGGAGAATACTTGATTCTGCAACCAAAATAATATTAATTTACCTAAAATATTTTTGAAGGGGGAACTTATTTCTCTAGCAGTATTTTCTGTCCCTCACCCTTCTAGAGTGACAAAAAAACAAAACACCAACCCCCTAAACTTTAAAATAGGCAATGTTTAATCAAAATCTCCATTTATGCACATAAGATAGTAATCATGTCACAAGAAATGATAAGGCCACAAATTTAAAATCAGGAAATACATGGTTAAGGTGTTACTATGTATTCCACATAACTAGTCAGTGTTGATTCAATTCTTACAGGCAGCATTAAAGGTCTTACTGGCAGTAGTAACCATATAACTACATGTCATACTCTCATACTCTTTTTTTTTTTTTAAAGCCAAAGTAGCTTTTTTTCTGTTGCTGTTCAATATAGCTGTAAATTAGAACTGTTTTCTCACCAGTCTTCTAGTGTGGTATGGGAGACAATTGCTGAAGGCTTGCAGAGACTACCGTGGAAATGCTGAACTGCCTTTCCTTGCTCTTAGCAAGAGAAGTGCAATGAAAGAGGCTAACATCTCATTAAGGGTCTTTCTAAAATTCATAACTTGTAATTCCAGGCTGTTCTCTGTATTTCCTTTCCCAAAAATATAGTACCAAAGAACAACATCATTTTAGGCAGCTGCTTTGAACCTGTGATGTCAAATTTGCTGCACAAACACTGTACTGGCTCCTGAACTGATTGACCATTTCTCCAGATGGCTATTTTATGTATAGTGACATTAAGATAGACTGTTGCCAAACTGTAGCAATTGTAATTCTTGGTTGTCCCATAAATGTCCTATAATACAGCAATTACTATGGTTTTGTTTTGTTTTGTTTTGTTTTTCTTTGAGTTGGCATCTAGCTTTGCTTTACTTTCAGTAAATTTGGGTATTTGAATTACATAACTAGAAACAGAGATCTGGAAAGCAATTATTTCATCAAATGTCTAACATGACACCAAGATGCTTTCAAATTGGGAAATTTGCAAAAGACAACAAGATGGCTTCTTTCAAAATACTGTTCTTTTCTTGATTTATAAATATGCCAAGCTACAATGATTATTTAGTAAACAGTAGGAGATACTGTGAAATTAAATGGATGCTTTGAAAAATAGTTGGTCTATTTGACCTAAATAATGCTGAAAATATTTGCAAAACCCTCATGTTGTACTAAAAGCAATAACATACTCTATCTCATTTCTGTCAGATTTCTTTCTCTTGTATTTAATGTATCTGTATTTTTTTATGGTTTTGTAAGATACATAAAAACTATTTAATGAACCCAGCAGTTTATCTTCTTTCTTTTTACTTTGGATGACACTAGACTTAGTCTAATAGGCTCTTAGTCTGCTTAATGCATTAGTAAACATGTAAGTATTTATTTTGTTTAACTTTGTTCTTAGTGTTAATACTTGGATTTAAACTTACATAAATATATCTAAGAAGAGCAATAGGAAAAAGAATGGGCTGTTGTCCATACCCTGAGTTTCTTTAAGTTCTCAGAGAGCTAAGTGTAGAAGAGTAGACAGAGTAGACTACTGAAGTTTTATTGGTCTTTGTTCGGAGTTGTAGTTGACCTGTGTTAATGGCGCACCATTAAGCTACAAGGTGCCACGTGCTCTTTTGTAATGACTAAAGCTGCCTGTAAGTATTACAATAGCACAGTTCTCTGCTGCTCTTTCTTTTGATTGTCTCCCTCCAAGAATTCTGCACACCACATATACTGCCATCTCAAAATCTTTGAACCTTCTTGCTACCTGCCAAACTGTCCCTTAATTTCATTGATTGTTTGGGAAGATGGGGTTGGAAAGAAGGTTTCCGGCATTGTCCCGTCTATTCCATAGCACCTACCAAATGCACCAAGTCCATGGAGCCAGATTTTCATGTGTCACAGGTCACATAGTACTGTGGGGAGCTGGAAACCGAGCTTGTGACCTCTAATAAAAGATCAAAACCTACTGCCCTGCCATGTCAAGGGATCGCTTAAGAAACTTATGCAGGCCTGGAACGTGTTAGATTATTGGAAATACTGGATCATCTACCTATTTCATGTCCTTGACATACTTGGGGTGTGCTGTAAATAAACACTAAGGAACCAAAACCAATTGGTACCTCTGATATCTAACTCTGAAAAACTTTGGGAAATGTAAATTGCCACAGTATATTGCTTTCTCACCGGCCAAAATGGAAAACAGATGTAGTGATGATAAGGCACACAGTCTACAATTTCATGTTTTGTTTGAACTAAAAGCTATCTGTTAACAATGACCGAGTCTTGCTGTGTAGTAAACTTATGAAAAATCTTGCCTTTAATTGCCCTGTATGTACCTAGATTCTATAATGTGTTTTGCAGTGGTTGATTTGATAATTTTAATAAACTAAATGGTTCTCAGTGTCTAAGGGGAACTCAGTATAATTAGTTCAAGCTAAATTGTTACAGTGAGCATGTATCAATAAATTGGACAGTTTCTACGGTACTTCTTAGGAGATTCTGTTTTCTCTCCTCTTTTTTCCCCAGTTGTCTTGCTAATGTTCAGAAATTTGCACCCTGCGCAGCCTCACCCCTGGTAATATTGGCAGAAAGTTTTCTGGCTCTCCCTGATGAAAGGGAGGTGAAATTCTGAAGATGCCTGGCTCAGGACAGTAGTTGTATTGTTCACCTCATAGATGCAAAAGTGTTTTTACATTGATCTCATCTGACGCCCTACCTCTCACGGTTGAGGCTGCTTACAGACCTGAGCTGTATGTGTGGTTTTTACCAGGTGCTTCCTCTTAGTATGCATGATAAAGTATCAAGAAAGGAAAAAAACCAACTGATTAAGTAATTGTCTTTGCTTTATTAATTTCTCTGAAGTATTATTTTTGTAAGATAGAGGTTTATTTTTTAATACAGTTTGAGACATACGTGACATACAGATTATGTGGATTTTGAAGTCTGGGATATGCTTTTCTGTAAAAAAAAAAAAATTCAAAAGTGGCATTTGATTTTACTACATTTCAATAAATAGTCTTATTACTATACATAAATTAAACAGAGTGCAGGCTTTTCACTTTTTTCCCCTAGCAAAGTTGTATAGCACTATTTTTGTTTTCTAGTGTAATTGTATGTTTCTCAGAGTTTTATCTTTTGCTGTAAAGAGCACAGGGGCTATAGTGGTGTATTCTTTGTAATTTGATATATTGATTTAAACACTCCCTCTCAAGCCAGTAACTTTCTGAACGCAAAGGAAAAAGAGAGAAAAACTTTAAAACGTTCAGAGTGCCAATGTTTTCTGTGAGAGATTTGATGAATGTTTTCACCAGCCAGTTTTACAGGTAACATGCTGTAGAAATTATCTTGACCAGTTAGTGTCTGGTTAAGCCACTGCCTGATACAAGGAAGTGCTGCTTTTGGAAGAGGCAAAAAGAGGTGTGAAGGGAAGTTTCTGGGCAGTCAGGTTAAGCAAGACCAGTTCAATCTGATAGATGTCTGGTTTCTTCAGATTCTACCATCCACCTAGATTTGGCCTTCAGCAAATCCTTTTCTGCTCGCTCTGTCCTCCTATTTCATTTCTTAACCTTCGTACTGTCTAACTGGATTGTTTGTTGGGACAGATGCAGTGTCATTCTGTATTAACTGTAGTGCTTGGAGACCTTGAGTGGAGCCTCCAGGCACTAATGTGCTGCTTCGGCTAGTGAGGTGATACCATAGTGATACAGAAATGACTGTACTGTTTGAAGCCTCTGAGAATGCCAAGTATGCGGTAGCTATGACATCTGTCCTCAAAAGTTAACCTTAAGACCATCCTTCAGTGTGGTATTGGAAGTCTATGTCTAATGTTTAAGTAGGCAAGTAGCTCTGCTATAAAGTTAAAGGGAACAATTTCTGTATTTACATCCAAGTCATATGTTCGAATAGTTGACTGTTCATTAAACTCTTCAGATGCTGAATTTAATAGGGTCAATTGTAGTTATAATATTTAATCTTGCTAGTGTCTACAATATGCTAAGCTCCTTGTAAGTAGGTATGGCAGATAAACTGTCCATGGATCAGAGCTGGTACTTCCACACTTCCCTGTTTCTCTTTGTTGCATGTATGTGAAGGCCACTGAAGGTGTAGTGAGGCTTCTGTGTAGAGCAACTGGTGGAAGAGTTAAAAGGTGGGAGGCAAGGCAGACCCAAGTGAGGAGCAAGTTCTGGTCAGTGCTGCGGCACCTGCTGCAGGCGTTTGAAGAGTTGCCTGAATTGTATAATCTTGGCAGAATATCACTGGATCTGTGCGTCAGTGAAAATGTGAGTAAATATGCAGGTAAAGGTTACATGAAATAAGTTGAGAGCATGTTCTTCTGTTGTGCACACAACTGCTAAGTACCAGTGTTTCTTGGTTTAGGTCTTGCAGTTGAAGTTGCATGGGCGTAGAAGGAAGAAGCTCAGTCGCTGTGGTTTTGGCTGGGGAGGAGGTACAGTCTTGGGCTTTGTTCTCCCACCCTCAGCCTGCAGAACTGACTAGAAGAATAGGGAAGTACACTTTGTACTTTTTAAAGTCTTGTGCTTCAGAGGCCATGCTGTTGTGGTGTAGTTTCCTATAGTTCCCTTCTTGTTAGCTTTGATATAGAACTAGATAAATGTCCTGTCAAATGAGTTTAATGACAGTATCACTTGTATTAGCAAGGAATTGGAAGAACGGGGTAATATGTAATGCACTTCCCATTCTTTGTTAACTCTCTGTGCACTGTTGTAGTTGCTGAGATAGCTAGCTTTTCTAATAAGAGTCAGCCCGTACTTCAGCCTGAGAACAGGTTGTTCGCTGCTTTAGCATCTTTGCGCTGGAAAAATGAAGGTGAAGCTGTTTGTATCTTTAATCTTGAGGAAGCAGTAAGTGACACGGCGATCCTGAAAGGGAGCAGTATCTTCTTCCTTCCTCACATAACCTTTTCATGCTTTTACTGTTGTGGTGGTCATAGATCAGCATGTGATGATATGTTGTATCACCTGCTCTGGAAGTGGGCGAGAGAGGTTTAAGTAAACTAGAATTTCCATTAGTTATATTTGAGAAGAGCGTAAAAAAACTTTTGCGGGAATGTATTACCTTAGAATGCAGTTACATCTGTAAAATCAGTTACAGTGAAGTGCATTCTCCCTATTAGAGAGATTGCCAAGCTTTCCTATAGGTACCCAGGGCCAAACCACAGCAGAATCTCCAGTATCTGGTAAATCTGTCCTGTAGCACTTATTAAAGTATTAAACCCCAGTAAAAGTGCATTTTGAAGTCTGTCCTCATTGTTTTCCCCTAATGCTAGTTCTGTTGTCTTTGATGCTGCTGGGCAGTAGCTGGGAAGAAGCATGATGGAGCCATGTTTTATTTTAATTCTCAGTTTCACACGCTTGTATTTCTGTAACCAACTGTGCAGCTAGGTCAGTGTAACTAGTTGTGAAATATGGTTTTGCACTGTGCATTGGTACAAAGCCAAAACCTCAGCTCTGCTCAGGTCTGATGCTAAATGTTCTGCCATGAGAAAAGAGAAGTTCCACATTGCTAAGGCAAGCTGAATCTTGCTCTCATTTGTAAATTCAGCAAGTGTGAAATGGACATCAGAAATAAAAAGGTACAGGGCTTTTCCATACAAATTATCACTATAACAGCAGCTTCTTTGCACTTCAGAAGGTGAAGATGAATTTCTTATGTAACTGTCGTTATTTGTACACTAAGCAAATTTAACTTGTCTGCAGCTACAGTTCAAAAACTGATTTTTCCACTTTGAGCTAAAATGTCACGGGATGTTTTTCCTTTTTACTTAACTTTCTCAGGCCCTCTGCTTTAAGTTGCTGGAATACTGAGGTAGCATTTGCTGGAGGAAAAAAAAGGTTTTTGCAAAAGGAAATTGAAAAACTTTTAAGCAGAGCAATATGACTTTATTCTTGATTGCTGAGATAAGATTCACTCTTAAAAACAATCTGATCTTTCAGTGCAGCATCCTGTGGATGTGGCCATAAAAATATAAAAATTTGCATAGAGCTGAAAGCCACAAGATACATACCACTTACCCTGGATAATTAGGGGGACTTCTGAGCATCAATTATAATCAGGAAGAGGCAATAATGGAAATCTTGTATTTTTGTCATAGTGCAACAGAGTTGGTGTAGCTGGACTTAGCTAGAACTGAAAGATTAATTTAGGGAGGCATGAGGGCATTCAGCTTGCTCATGAACTCTGTGCAGCTCAAGCGCCACAGAAAAGACCTAAGAGCCAGAAATCTTAGCAAGTCTATCATGGATGAGATCTATCCTCACACAAGAAGCTTACTATTAAAACAAAGTCACCATTTTTGGGTCTTCAGTTGTTCCTATCCTGTGTAAAAGCTTCAGGATTGGATTCACTGGTAGTGCTGAGGTTTTCAGATAAATTATGGAAATCCCAATGTACCAGAAATGTCTCTGTTTAAAAGGTACCATCTAAGACTGTTATGTTGAAATCTGAGTGATTTTTTTTTTTTTTTTTGGTTTTGTGGTCATAACTGACTTGTATGTCTAGCACGTTTTCCCAGCCTTTCACACGCCCCCTCTTCCTTCCTCCCTTTATCTTCCGTGTGTTCCTTCTTGCACCCAGTTTTTCTTCACACTACTTTCTGCCAGTGTCTCCATCTCTGATGCAGTCTAAATTCATTGGGTGTTTTGATTTTTCTGAGGCATTAGAAATAATGCTTAATTGCTAACAGTGTGGTTGCATGCTCAGAAACCGTGAAGAGACTGCCAGCTAACAGGCAGTCTGATCAGGAAGGTGGGAACACCATGGAAGAAAAGAGAGAAAATTTGCACTTTTCTGACAACACATGTCCACTTGAAAAATGGTTTTGTCTTCCAGCTAGCTCGCTCTCTTCATGTTGACGTGACTTTCAGCAACTATCCCATCCTAGCACAGTATGTTGCTTTACAAAGCAATCCAGTAGTGCTATTGCCAGTATTTGAAAGCTGAAAATCAAAATATCTCCTGTTAGTCTTATGACCAACTATCATCGTGATTTATATACTGTTTTGTCATAAAGCTGTGTTGCTTTTTTACATTTATACCTTTTACCTGTTAAAGAATTTGTTTTATGCAGAAAACAGAAGAATTGATGTTGAATTCTTTTGGGGAAATGTGCTAAAATGTGCTAAAACACAGTGGAACTGTGTGCAAAAAAACTTTAAATTCCACTTTAATTCCCTGTGTGCATGTATATATATATGTATGCACACATCCATATATAAAAAAGTACAAGGGTATATTTAAAAAAAAATAAATGCACGGTATATTCAAGTATAGATATTCTGCTTATATCCCTGTATGGCTGCAAATGTGCTTACTATACGAGTTTCAAAAGGCAAGACCAGTAGACTTCCACCCTGGGGAGTCTGGCTATCCATTCTGATCTTCCCTGTGAAGTACAGGCTAAATGTTTTCTTAACGTTGAGCCAGAGCTTTCTACTGCAGATGAAACTTGCCTTATGGTGCACAGTGATAAAGCCTGAATAATCACTGTCAGGTTTTTGGTTTGTTTCTGGGTTTTGTTGTTTTGGTTGTTTGTTTTTGTTTTTTTTTAAACCAAATGTCTGAAATTCCAGACAATCCTGGTTTTTTTGAGACTTGGCAGATGAAAGGTTGGTGAATATGGGACTCTGAGAATCTCAAGTCAGTGCCTGTAACAGTTGAGGAATGTTTGTATCTCATAAAATATATTAAAAAATATTTCAGTAGTTACTGCTACTATGTATTGATTAAAAAAAATTAAATATCTACATTATTTTTAACAAATAAGTAGTACTGTATCTTAGTGTTCTAGGACAGGATTCAGAGCTCACAGTATGTGAGACCCACTGCATAAAGTAATAGCTGTTTTGTCTTTGGTATGCTGTTGCACAGAAAACTCAGTGTGTTTAGGATGATCAGTGTTAACTTCCGGAGCTCAGTCACATGAGATGAGATTGTAGGTCAAAAGTTGTATATAATGAAGACTAAAACTTTTTTTTTGCACTGAAAGACATAACTTGCCTTGTTCTGCAGGATACTTGCTGATAGGAAAAGGTCCTCTCCTGTGGTGTGGTGCTAATCTTCACTTTCTTTCAGATCAAATCTGTATTCAGAGATTTGAGATGGATCTGAACCACTGTAATCCATTACATTCAGATTGGCTTAAATGAAGCGTGTTGATTTGTAGGTGCTGAAAATGTGCACCTGCAACATTTAGCTGTAGGATTCTTCAGATTCGTTTACCTGATAAATTACTTTTAATGGTGATTATTTTTTTTTTGTACAATTAAAGAAAATGTGATTCTTAAGAGGTTTTTCTTTATATTTCCTTCAGCTAATTTATTGCCTTGTAAATAAGGGTATTGGTAAGTAGGAAAAAATAGGTGAAATACCTATTTAAAAATAAGCTTTGACGCTTTTTCCTCTTGCTTTCACTTCAGTGTTGTGTTCTCCTTTCCTGCAATTTCCTTGGGAGGAGAGGGAACACGACTCCATTCTGGAATTTCTTCAATGTGCCTCTTCTGCCTGTTGCACCCTTTTCCTTTCCTCTGGCATCTTGTCTGTTAGTTATTATTTTATTATTATTCTACTATGATATGCTATATAGGCCCTATAACAATATATAAAACCAGCTAAAAATGAAAGTTTTATGGAGCTTGGGGGAAAGGAGTCCAAAAGGTGGGTGAATGCGTTCAGGTGGGATGGGGAGCCCTGGGTTCTAATACCTTCTCACCAGATTGTCTAGGTGTCCTGGCCAGTGATCTTTAATTTGAAGTACAGGAACAGCTAGCGGAATGTGTGCTATATCTGCCTTTGAAAAGGGATGCCGAGATCTTTCAGGCATCGGATTCTACTCTGGGATTTTGCAGAGAGCATTTATAATGCAATGGCATAATGCAGTTAATGCTGTAATAACACTGTATTGCAGCTGTTGAGTCACCTGATGATGGGAGAATAAAAGATCTGTGGTATTTTGGAAGCTTATGGGGCTTGATACATAGGCTTTGTATAAGCTAGTTTGTGTGTCTCTGATCGCTTCTGATTCAGCCTCCTGCTGCTGTATATAAGGGACAGGACACCCTCTGAACATGTCTTCCGTGGAGAGCCATTTTCCACGAGGGAGATGGCTCCACCAGGAGCAGGGGGGGCTTGGCTTCGATCCCAGCTTCTGAGCACTGGTCTCAGCAGTTGACAAGTTGTTCTGTTTCTTGCCCTGATCAGCTTGCTTGAACCAATTAGTCTATGAACCGTGGGCTGGCGGAGCAGGTGCAGAGCTGCTTTCTTTCATGCAGAGAGCCAGATGGCCAGTTAATTGTCCCAGTCACTGAGTAAGACTCGGCCAAGTCTCCTGCTCAGTTCTCAATTCTGCTGCTGCGCTACCAAGTTGAGTCTTGTGGCTTTAAGAAAACGAGGACTTCAGGGACATCTCTGGTCATCTGGACTTCTCATAGTCACAATTTAGCATGCTTAGTTTCAAACCTTGAAATGGTTCCTAGCTGGTTTATGTTCCTTAAAAGAAAAAATTGCCTGATGCTTAACAGGAGTAAAGAGTTCTTGGTCTGAGTTAGGACATCCTGCTTGTTACAACACGGTTAGTATTGAGGTATGGTTGTGACAGGGGAAAAACTTTAAGTAGGAACCCATATTTTGAAGGATTAATTCTCTGGGATTTTGCAAGGAGAACTTGTATCGAGTTACGTATTTCAGGACAAGAGTCATGGGGGGAGTTTTGAGGGGAGAGTATTTTGGTTTGCTAGAGTTTTCAGAATCCTTTTTTTAGGATAATTATTTTTAATTGCTGGAAGAAATGGGAAATATTATTTGAATGCTGCGCTTCAGAAGATGTGCTAGACTGTAAGGGATTGTAAACTTGCTAATAGAGTTGCAAATGAAATGCATTTGCTTATCTATATGCTTATACTTAGTGTAATAACCGCAAATATAGTTTATGTGTAACCTCTTCATATGAATATATGTTTGCGAAATGCAGTATACGTAACTTAATCAGTTGGTTTTATGTGAAGAACAATTCTGTTACAATAAATCATTTTAGGAAATAAAACTGGGGTGCTAGAGGCAAAGGATGGGACAAAGCAGAGTAATGATAATATGTCCTTTGCAATGGTAGGGAACTGAATTAAAAAGATGCCTAGGTATTTCCAGTAGGCCACCTGTTCTGTTCAACGCTGAAAAGGCAATCTCTTGGTCTAAAGTGATTCTGAAGTCCCATGTTGATAGTTATTCAAGCAGCTTGAATAGGCTGTCAGTCAATTCACAAGTAGCCTGTATAAGGGAAGGATCAAATATGTAAGTTAATACAATACAGCTATTTAAGGTTCTGTATTTAGAGTTGATGAATTCTAATCTGCAATTTTTTTTTTTTTTTTTTTATCCATCATGCTCCACCTGTTTTCTTCAGCCCTGGATCTGTTTTGCACAGCTTTTCTTAGTAATGTTTTGACTGTGGATCTGATGATACCAATTCTACCTAAAAGTTATGTAGCTAATAGATTATACTACCTCTAGGGGAGAAGGTGAAGAGCTTTGCCTATTCTGTTGTACTTACGTCTGAAGCCTGCACTGCACAGTGTATGCATAATAACAGAAAGTCTGGCCAAGGTCTGACTTCTTTGAAGTTGTACCTGCTCCTTTTTTGTGATGAAATACTAGCAAAAGAATGGCAGTGGAAATACCTCTTTGTTTGTGCACAGGTTTTCTCTCTCCAGTTAAATTCTCTGCCTAGAGAAGCAGTTGAGCATAGCTGGTGCAGGTTGGATTTACTGTTCCCCGCACGACTCCTTTAATTCCTGCTTGCATATAGAATCGAGGCATGGATTTCAGCCTTCACAACACATATGCAGTAATGTAAAATTCTATTTATGTGCAGTGGGTTACTAAGTAACAGTTGCTGAGGGAAATGCAGTCTTTAACTGCATGACGTCTGTGCACTTAAAATTGCCAGCCAAGTAGTACATTAACATAGATTTTGCACATTAATGTAATGGGATTTGCTGGGGGCTATATGTGAGCAAAACCTTGGGAAAAACAACAGCAGTGTAGTTTGAAGAGTTGGGAGTCTCTCTGCAGCCTGGTAGTTTTCCCCTTCTACCTCATCCTCTCCATGCTGCACCATAATTATGGACCCTGATATAAATAAGAATACACACAAATGCATCTGTATCTACCTATAGATATAAAGGTTTTCATGTGTAATCAATATGTTTTGCATGTTTTGGTGGGTTGATCCTGGCTGGACACCAGGTGCACACCAAGCTGCTCTATCTCTCCCCTCCTCAGCTGGACAAGGGGGAGAAGAATATAATGAAAGGCTCATGGGTCAAGATAAGGACAGGGAGAGATCACTCACCAATTACCATCATGGGCAAAACAGACTCGACTTGGGGAAAATTATTTTAATTTACTATCAATCAAATCAGAGTAGGATAATGAGAAATAAAACCAAATCTTAAAAACACCTTCCCCCCACCCCTTCCTTCTTCCTGGCTTAACTTCACTCCTGATTTTCTCTACTTCTTCCCCTCCAGTGGTGCAGGGGGATGGGGAACGGGGGTTGTGGTCAGTTCCTCACATGTTGTCTCTGCCGCTTCTTCTTCCTCAGGAGAAGGACTCCTCACACTCTTCCCCTGCTCTGGCATGGGGTCCCTCCCATGGGAGACAGTCTTCCACAAACTTCTCCAGCATGAGTCCTTGCTACGGGCTGTAGTTCTTCATGAACTGTTTCAGTGTGGGTCCTTTCCATGGGGTGCAGTCCTTCAGGAACAGACTGCTCTAGTGTGGGTCCCCCATGGGGCCACAAGTCCTGCCAGCAAACCTGCCCCAGCATGGGCTCCTCTCTCCATGAATCCACAGGTCCTGCCAGGAGCCTGCTCCAGTGCAAGCTTCCCATGGGGTCACAGCCTCCTTTGGGCATCCACCTGCTCCAGTGTGGGGCCCTTCATGGGCTGCAGGTGGATATTTGCTCTACCATTAACCTCCATGAGCTGCAGGTGGACAGCCTGCCTCACCATGGTCTTCACCATGGGCTGCATCTCTGCTCTGGTGCCTAGAGCACCTCCTCCCCCTCCTTCTTCACTGACCTTGGTGTCTATAGGGCTGTTTCTCTCTCGTATTCTCACTCCTGTCTTCTGACAGCTGCTGGTGTTGCACAGTTTTTCTTTTTCCTTCTTAAATATGTTACCAGAGAGGTGTTACCAGTGTTGCTGATGGGCTTGGCCTTGGCCAGTGGTGGGTCTGTTTTTGAGATGGCTGGCATTGGCTCTGTCTGACACAGGGGAAGCTTCTAGCAGCTTTTCACAGAAGCCACCCCTGTAGCCCCCAACTAGCAAAACCTTGCCATGAAAACCCAATACACGTGTGTATTCAGGGGGAGGAAGGTTGAGTGGCAAACAAACAAGAAGCCCGTTGTGACTCAGGGATAGATTGGGCGTTGATAATACAAGGAGAAGTTTGCCTTGAGCTGCATCTCCTCTAGTAACCGTGTTAAACTCTAATTTTGCACAGAGGTTATCAGAGGATTTGTTTTTTCTAGGGATTTATTTTCAAGGAATGTTACTTTGGAGAGGTCATGTGTCTAACCTTGAGATGGAGCTTTCGTTTAAATCAAACCTGGTGTAACTTAGACTGGGACTTTGAGCTGGAGACCTTTATATGCTGATAAAAATGGGCTGTTGAACTGCCATGAAGTCCTACAGATTTTAACTCATTTCGCTGCTACGAAGCTACTTTTTGCCGGAAAATACTTGGAAGATGGGGGGGCTGCATATGTGAATAATTATTGCAGTGAGAAGGTAACATGAACATATTAGGCTATATGATTTGTTCATTGTGGACTTTGTAGAACTTCATTTCAGTGAGGTTCTTGTATTAATTATATCATTATGTCAGCGTGCATCAAAAATATGCAAAAATAATCTTTGATAAGTAACTACCACCACAATCCTTTTATAAAAGTGGCATAAGTATCTATCAGGCATATTTAGTTGTTAAGTTTCCTGGATTTTTGTAATGTTGTTTTAGCTGAATCCAAGGATGTTACTTGTTAATCATGGAGAAATGCATTATAGCTGGGAGTTGGTATCACGCTATTTACTTGGGCTCTTCAATAGCCAACATTGCTACTGTCATGTGGATAGTATGATAACTTGTCAGCCTTGCAAAATTAACTTCACTCATGGCAAATGACTTTTAATTTTTTCTTTTTTTTCTTGCTTTGGATGATTTGTAAAAGCCCCTAAACCAAACCAAAACCAAACCTACCGACATCATCACTGTAAAAGCTGCGTAGATTGATTTTTGTTCCTGGCATTGTAAATTCTCTTGACATTTTCGATGGGGTATAATTCTAAAGTTCTGTCTGACTGCATTTTTTGCACGTGTTTGAGAGACTGTAGTATCTGAGCTTTTTATGTAGTCTTTCATACAGCCCACCCATTTTCGTTCTGAGGCCAGAAACCTTTCCCTCTGGGGAGAAATCAGTCCCGAGTTCTTCATTGCTCAGTCAGGCTCCTCTTTTTCTGTAACTCTCTGTGACCAGCTGTGATGTTCACGTGGTTTTAAACTGATGTATTAGCCACAGCTTTTCCCTCGGGAGGCTGTCATCTCTGGTGACAGTATTGACTCCAAGCAAGGTATCTTTAAAGTCTGTAGAAGCAGCAAAGCAGAACAAGGGGAGAAAATTTGTCAGCAGAACTCTAACTACATATCTGTTCTTCCAAACCCCTTTCTTGTTGCTATATAGGCAATCGTGCATCTCTTCTCTCAGATGCCCAAGTTTAGGAGAACTGGGGTTAAGCCTTTTTGCTAATAGTGTCTGCCTTTGCCATGTACTTAAGCAGCTGTTCATCAGTTCCAAACATCTGTAATATAATAATTTAGAGACATTTAACTAAAATGGATGCAAAAAATAAACAAAACCTTTTCTGCAAAGCTACTTTCTGGCCAGTTGTCCCCCAGCCTGTACTGGCAAATGGAATTATCCCATTTCAGATGCAGGGCTTTGTCTTTGCCTTTATTGAACTTCAGGAGATTCTTGTCAGTTTATTTCTGTGGCCTGTCAAGGGCCCTCTGGATAACAGCTCTGCCTTTCAGTGTACTGACCGGTCCCCCAGTTTGTTATTACCTGGGCCTTTATAAAAGACATTAAATTATATTGGCATTAGTGTTGATCCCTGAGGGATGAGGCTGCTGTCTGACTGCCAATTGGACTTTATGACGTTGATCTCAGTCCTTTGAGCCTGGTGGTCCACCCAGTTATCCACCCCTTGTATTCCACCGACCCAAACCTTATCTTCTCTGTTTGACTATAAGGGTAGAGTGGCAGACTGTGGGAGGTTGTGTCACAGGCCACACTAAAGTCAGGGGATATGATTTTATGGTTTTCCCCTCCTCCACAGAACCAGTCATTTCATCATGGGAAGCTATCTGGTTGGTCAGATATCATTTGCCCTTAGTAAATCCAAGCAAGCTGTTCCCACTCCCCTTCTATCCATGGAGAACAATTACTGCTAACTGTTAGCCATCTGCTTTTAATAAAAAGATAAAAACAGCTAAGCATTTGAAATGCTATGTATTAAGTATGGCTCTCGCTTTACCAATGCCCCTTCACTGTAGACATGGAGGTTTCTGTTGAGCACAGAATGTACCCTACCTTTAGCAGTCTTTTATACTTCAATAAAGTACTGCACTTTACAATAATCAACAAAAAAATACTGGAGATGAGGCCTTTTTCTTTCAAGGTAAATCCATGTAGAGAAGAGGCATGAAGTGTTATTTCTAGTTTGATGATGATGATCCTTGCTTGTTTAAAACCTTGCTGAAAAGATGGACACTGGTCACAGCTTCACAAAGACTTGATAAATTGATACCAGCCAGTATATTGTAACTCTTAACAGTACAGAGTTAGTGTTGAGTGGTTACAGACGAAAGGCAATGCTGGCTGGCTAAGCTAAGGGTGTTTTTATAATTAAACAGCTGAAAAAGAGGAAAAATCTGAAAATTAGGCACTGAAGGAAAAGGTGGAAGTTGACGAAAAGCAGAGCAAGTGTTCCTGCCTGGAGTTTGAGACAGACACACACAGTGGATAGAAGTGCTCGCTGGTCACGCTCCATTCTCCCCGACAGCGCCTGGGGCTTGCACAGATGATGACAATGAATGGTACAAAAGTAGCCTTATTTAAATAACTTTTTTTTAACGTATAGCTCTTGAATTTCAACATGATACAGATATGTCTTTGTTTTTGCCTTCCCCCATGATACTTCTCTTCTCCTGAAGGTGTGCAGGGTTTTTACTAGAAGCACATTAATGAATCAAACTCTGGTAAACTGTGAATCATCTTTTTAAATGTCAGTTTCTATTTGCTTTTTGGCTCACTGAGTGATAAGGTGGCTGCTTGCAGGTGTGGTTGTATTTCTGGTATTACCATTTCTCTCGTCTGTACATGCACATGAGTCTTTCATTGTCATTACTTCTGACTTTTCTTTATGTTGGTAGTAGAGAAGATGGACATTTATTTTTACAGTCGGTTGGAGATTTCTGTTTCCTGGTCTTTCTCAGGTTTGGTTTCTCTGTTTGACTTTATATACTTTATATATTTGGAAAATGGTAGCTACAACTATTTAAAACAATACTGTCCCTGTAAACTGTGCCATTTTAAAAAACAACAACAAAACAAAAAGTGCCCCTGAAGAACAGTTATGTATAGTGCAGATGGCATCTTTCTTATTCAGTGATTAGATTATCTGTTCATGCCTTTCAAGAGGTATAAGAACAGCCTTATGAAACATTTATATTATGGATCATGTATCTTACCATATCGGACATCTGAAGACACTTTTGATAAATGCTTTCTGATCACAGTCTTAAATGGAAGCAATTAGCTTTACGGGAAAACCTCCCCTATTTTCAGGTGAGTAATAGTGTGTATTTGCTGATGAATCAGGTGTCACCTGGGACTGAAGAAGCACTAAGTGTGAGATTTGAGTCATTTCCTCAGGCTCTCAGGGTTTGTCTTACCACTGGCTCACAGTGGTAAGCAGCAATAACTTCAGGTGACTATTTCTGAAAGTTAGGAATGTGTTAAATTCTTGATCTGTAGGAAAAAAAGGTAACATTTTACTCCTACTTATTGCATATGAAATCACCAAGACATCTTAGAAACTAGCCACATCACTTTTACAAAGTTTGGATAAACACTAACAAGACTGCATACGTAAGTATTCACATCTGCATGTTACAGCCTGGGCTGCGTTAGAGTGTAAGTGTGCTCCAGAGGAGGGCAGCAATATCTGAAGGTGGCAGTGGAACTGATATAACAAACCACTTGGTGGCCTAGTAGCCAGAACTCACTGAGGTCAGGCTCTGAGTGATAGCCCTTATAATGTCTAGAAGCTCCAGTGAGATCAGGTGCTCTGATCGGGTTTAAAATATGCACTCATTAAAGTGCATTTATCTCACAACTGCATAAACATTCTGATACTATTGCTGCTGAATGAAACGATGCATCCTCTATTTTCTTGTAGCTTGCTTCTTGCTTTAGAGGGCCTTCGTATACCAATTGTAGGGCAACTAATGAAATTGGCCTCTGCCATTCATTAACATTGGTAGCTCTTCAGGGTTAGGGTTTTTTGTTGTTGTTTTCCCCCTCATAGTGGTCAGTACAGTTTGAATGCCAATTTAGACATTTTAAACACAGACTGAACAGTTGCCTGAAAATAAACAATTAAAATGTCATCTCTCTGGGCATGTTTGGCTAAACAATTGTTTTGGTATATTTTTTCCCATTTTTTTTGCCTCTGAGACTTCGTTATTCCCTTCTGTGACGGGAAAGTTCAGCTATTGCGCATGCAGGTAAGTATTTCAGCTTGCTAGCTTCACACATATTACAGTAGTCCATTTTTCTTCGAATCATATTGGTGCAATTGTGACTCTGCACAGCAGTTTTCGTGAGAGTGCCTCTGTGTTGGCGTAAAGCATGGAGGACAGCGTTGTTCTCTTGTTTTGCTTTTAGAAAACAAAATAACAGAATAAAGAGCAAAATCATGGGAAGAGGTATCTGTTTTTATACAAATCATTGACATATTGCCACTTACAGAGGTGGCTGACAAATTTTGTTTTGAAGACATTCACCTTTGTGAAAAACAGAGCAGGTTTTAATGGTGAGTTTAGTAGAGCCTCTCGATTGGAGTCTGTGGAGTTGCAGTTCTCACCATTAGCAGCATCATAAAACTGTTTGCTTCTGAAGAAGCCGTCAAAGAAGAAAATACCAATTTTCATGTAATGTCAGGTTTCCCATCTTCTCAGCATTCTTGCACAATGAGTGATCTGTGTGAGTACTGCCTGGGTACTTGTGGAAGACATGGAGAGAGTGTATATGATGTCTGAAGAATTGGCTTCCTAATGAATTCCAAATCGCTTTTTTTCTGAAAACAAGATACCTATTTGCCACTTGAGTTATTTTAAAAATCTATTTATGTCTGCAGTTATTTTGGAGCACAATCTGCCTGCGTATCTCCCATTAAAAAATAAATAATGATGAAAGGCTTTTAATCCAAGTTCTTAAACCACTGTATTTTGTTGGTATAAAAGTGGGAAAGCTCGAATTTTCTTAATTTTTTAAATCTGTTCTTGTTCAAGATTTGCAAAGGTGACTAATTCTTGTAAGAAAGTTTTCTTACATTGTCTTTGGTGAGGTATGAGAAAAGGAGGTAACATCTGGTTTTTGAGCGTGTTAAGAAAAAGACACATTGAGGTGCCTTAATATGGTTCTAAAAATTAACAGATACTTCCCAGTTGTCCCTCCTTCCTGTATCTTTAAATCCAAGGTCATTACTTGAAATGCAATTACATTTTTTGCACATGCTCTCTTTCTCTCTCATGCGCTTTCTCATTTAGGAGAGAGACTTGAATCCATGGTGGTGTGGTGAGGCTGCTGGGGCTTGTTAAATCCTTGGACTATTATCCCCTTGCTGCTCTTCCACATGGGCACCCTTGATACTGTAAGGGGTGACATCGTGCCTGTCAAGCATGGTTATATGGCTCAGGGCCTGAGAAACAAGGGCATAGAGGCCAAGGGTTTTCTCCTTCATCCTCCCAGTGTGGTGTAGGGCTGGAGAAGAACTGCATGGATTCTGGAAGTCAACAACTGGTTGCACAGCTGGTGCTGACAACAGGCACTTGGTTTTTACCACCTTGGGGATCCTCTGAGGATCAAGGACTGCGCAGAAGAGACTGAATCTACCTGACCAAGTGGGACAAAAGCATCTTTGCCAACAGGCTGGCCAGCCTGGTGAGCAGAGCTTTAAACTAGGAACAATGAGGGAGGGAGATGATGACCCACAGACAAGGGAGGAAGTGGTGGACCAACTTGGCAAGCAAGGAGTGCTTGTGCACAAGAGGAACCGTGGAAACCACAGGGCTGAAGGCAGAAGTTTATTAACAGAGGATTGAGGAAAATAATCCTTCAGCAAATACTAGTTTTTGCTTAGTGTCTAACGTTCCTGGTGAGTCGTCATTAGACTCAAGGTTTTAATAAGACTTAGTATCTAATGTTTGTAGCCTATTTTCTTGTATAGTCTTATAGTGAGGAACTATTTTTGACACATTAGTATCTTGATAAAGTGATCCTTGATGATATGATCAATGTCTTGCCTTATCTTCACATATCATAGAATCATAGAGTGTCTTAAGTTGGAAGGGACCTATAAGGACCATTGAGTTCAACTCCCTGCTCCTTGCAGGACTACCTAAACCTAAACCGTATGACTAAAAGCATCGTCTGGATGCTCCTTGAACTCTGACAGACATCGATAGTGAAGGTAATGCTAAGCTAGAATGAGTGAAAACAAAAAAGTATTCTTACTTTTTTGTGCTCATACTGTTGTGCATGGAAGTTTTTCAGCACCTGTGGGGTTTGCTAGATGCACTTACTTTTCAAATACAACAGAGAAACCAGACTGACTGCAGGAAATCATGTCCCTGCTCTTGATAGTTACCCTTTCCTGATCACTATTCTGTGCCGATGACTTAAGCTTCAATTTGTCTTCTACAAAACCATACACTTCTGAAGTGAATAGAGGTTTTTCATTTGTTTGCTTGTTTGTTTTTTTTTTAATTTACTTAAGTGAGAGTTAAAAGGTGTCATACTAGTGTTTTACAATTATACAATCTATGTTGTGTCTTCATCAGTGTCCTTTAACTAAAAAAAACTTACTTCCAAGCCAACTGTATTTCAAAACTGTTATTTGAAAAGAAATCTTTATTTACGTTTTGGAAAGGGCAATCATGTTTTGATTATTTTATAAATATCACCCCCATAAATCTTGACATTTGAAAATATTTTAAGTGGTGTTTGTGCATTTATTTACACTGTGCAGAGGACCTGCATTCATTCTGGGAGCACAGAGTAATAAAAGTCAGTTTCTTTCATGCATTTAATATTCACCTATTAAAATCAAACAGGGAAGAGGAAAAGCTTGTGTCATTCAGTTACAAAATCCATAATTTACATTGCGTAGAAAACCTTGTTTCTCCCATTGAAACTGGGGAGAGTGGGGGGCCCCGTGTGGCAGGTCGGATCCAAGAGCCAGTCTGGTTCGGTTCTCTCCCTCTCTCTCCCCTCACGTTGTTAACAAGGATTATTTTTAGCCCCTCTCCCAGCCCTCGTTTGGCTCCTTGAAGGCCCAACAAGGGTTTGGAGCAGCCCAGCTTGAAGAGATGGTGAAGACAGGGGACACGGGCCTAGAGGATGTGACAGGGCTGAGGCCATGAGGGGAGTGCACGCTAATGAGGAGCTGAAACATCAGGTTTTCTGTGCTAAAATACTGTGCCACTTTTGAAAGACAAAGGTGTCTTTTTCTCAACAACCCACCAGCCCCCAAAAACCCCAAACCCTTTTTGTACAATATTTATGTAACATTTGGTAATTTTATTATGCTGCAGAAACAAGTGCATTGGTGAGTACTGTGGTCAAAATTTCCTTTGAACCTGCAGGTCTTACAGGTAAATAAAATGTATTTTAATATCGCACAATTTGTGTGTAAAATTTTTCTTAGCTTTGGCCTAGAAATACAATTCAGAAACCTAGAGACTGCTGAGTGACCTAAAGCAGTGAAAATTATCTTCCTTCCAGATCAGTATATTAGAAAAATTCCCCTCTAAAATTAACTGCTTGGTGTTGTATTTAATTCTTCTTTTAATTCTTGGCAAATAAGTGTAAAATCTGCCTTTTAAATGCTGAAAATGTCTCAGTAGTTTTTAGGGAGTTGAAGGGATGTAATTTTGAATCTAAAGTGCTTTTTTGTGAGCTTGCTTTCCTCATGAGATAAGACTTGGGAAACGAAAACTAAAATCAAGAAGCTGTGGTGTGCAGTGGCAATTGTTTCAGGAGATGTTTCCTACTCATTAAGCTCAGAGGGGATTTGGATCAGTATAATATATCACTGTGAGCAGAACAGCGAGAAAGTCCTTTAAAGTTGTCTACCCTTTCAGCAGAGTGGTTTTTTATGGTTTGGTTTGGGTTTTTTTTGCAGTACACTCAACCCAAAGCAAGCACTTAAAACATACTTTCATTGCTCAGTAAAGCCAGTCTTCAACTACATATAGAAATGACCCAGATGTATATGCTGGTGTATCTATTTTGCACACCGAAGGACTGCTTCTTGCACGTAATGGAATTAAGAATAAAATACCAGAAGTGAAATTCTGGCCTCCTTGCAATCTGGTTTGCTGCTGGGGAACTGGGCAGAGCTAAACTGTTGTGTCAGGTGCCAAGTCCCTCCTCTCTGCGTTTAGCTGGCACCATTATGTTTCAGGTTTTTGTAGCCACATAGTCACGTGTGTGCCACTTCGCTTCTGCAGGCCTGTAGAGTCAACCATTTATACTGACAGGAGAAACCTAATGTGTTTTCTCTTAAAAAAGGTAATGCTGACTACAGAGTCAGAGTATCAACTGTGTTGGGGTTTTGTCAAAAATACCTGTCCACTGTCAATTGGAGTACTGCAAAAGCCAGAAGGTTTTCATGGCTGGGGGCCCAGAAAAGATTATTTTACTTGCTGATAAGGTGGCAGCCTGGTTTATTTCTAACAGCTTTGCATCGTTCTTAGGCTTTTACAGTGAATATTTCTGAGATGCTCTGTAATAACTTTCATTTTATAATATATTTCATTCAAAATACCCTCTAGGTAATGTGAAGAAGAAAATAATATTTCACTGAATATTTTATTTTTTTTACTCATTTAAGACACTCTGAATATCTTCTTGTTCCTGGGCCACTCCAGGCATCCTTTTGTGTGATGAAGCAGATTTGGACATTGCTTCAGGCATGATATTTTTATTTCTTTTATTCCTACTTTTTTTTTTTAAAACCTCCATAAATGGCAGGCAAATGCAGCATGATACAGCCAGTGGTTCGTGGGAGTCTGGGAAAGGGCTGTACTCTCTCCTCCGAGTATCACGACATCAGGTAACTTCTGCATTGAATCATGGTTTGGAACGGTGAAGTCTCCCAGACATGCTCCTTTGTAGCCAGCTATTTCTAGGTTGCCCACAGGGAAGTGTTTGAAGAGCTCTCTCAGTGCCTTTTCTTCCTTGGCTCTTCAGTGCTGCGTGGTAAAAGTGCACACATGTGGCTGTGCAGCCCCAGCACCCTGCAGAAATCCTCACGGCGTGGCTTTGAGGCATTTGTAGTGCTGCGGAGTCCCATGCTGTACCATTGCACTGTGCTCCCCATAGAGAGCTGCCACCGCTTTTACCTCTCTTCTCTCTCTTCCTGTGGTTAAAAGGGGCAAATCAACAGGTTTACTGCCACATACAGTCCTGTATAGACCCCTACGGGGCATTCAAGGCTGAGGATCTCTAAGAATTCAGGCAGTGGCAAGTGTTCTGCTTTTTATTCATTACAAACTGCCAAACTCAAACCTGCTATATAAGAAGTTCAATGTACAAGGTTGAAAGGCAATTTTTGCCTGAAAAAAGCCCACAATATTTGTAATCCTCTCTCCCTGACTACTGCATTGTTATTTTGCACATTTTTTGATGGTCATAGTTTTGGGGTTTTTCCCCTCTTAACTATTGTGCATCTTTCTGTAACTAGTTGCTAGTTTTTGCATCTGTTGTGCTTTTAGCATAGCTCAAGTATTCAGATGCTGTCATGGTTTAACCCCAGCTGGGAACTAAGCACCATGCAGCTGCTTGCTCGCTTCCACCGGACTGGGATGGGGGAGAGAGTCAGAAGCGTAGAAGTGAGAGCACTCATGGGTTGAGATAAAGACAGTTTAACAGGTAAAGCAAAAGCCATGCACACAAAGCAAAACAAGGAATTCATGCATTGCTTCCCATCAGCAGACAGGTGTTCAGCCATCTCCAGGAAAGCAGGGCTCCATCATGCGTAATGGTTACTTGGGAAGACAAATGCCATCACTCCGAACGTCACCCCCTTCCTTCTTCTTCCTTCCTGCTTTGTATGCTGAGTATGACATCATATGGTATGGAATATCTGTTTGGTCAGTTGGGGTCAGCTGCCCCAGCTGTGTCCTCTCACAGCTTCTTGTGCCCCCTCCAGCCTACTCACTGGTGGGGTGGTGTGAGGAACAGAAAAGGCCTTCACTCTGTGCAAGTGCGGCTCAGCAATAACCAAAACATCCCTGTATTATCAACACTGTTTTCAGCACAAATCCAAAACATAGGCCTGTAGTAGCTACTATGAAGAAAATTAACTCTACCCGAGCCAAAACCAGCACAGATGCTTAGATGACCTTTTTGATCTTTCTGGTGTATCGGATATCTATGTGAATTCTTTTCAGATTTTATCAATATGCTAAAAAATAGAAGTGCATTCATTAGCAGAAGGAAAGAGAATTGCTTTTGTACACTTTTTTGTACACCCTTCAGAAGGACCTCAGGTGATGGCATTTGAAAATTACTAGTTTGCTGGGGTTAGACACTGCCATTGTTCAATGTATTTATGAAGTCCTTAAGGAGATGCACTGAGAGTTGAGGCTGCAGCATCAGTATTGTGTTTATGACTTAAACCACATCCTTCTCGTGAAGAAAAAAAAAAAAAGAGTGAAATATTTGTACTTGTTCAGCATGTGGCTAAAATGAGTGCTCAAAGGAAAGTAAATTAGCAAACGCTTAGGCTAGATAGGATAATGGTGATGAGCGACCTATGAAAGCATCGGTATTGATAGCTGTCACTCTTCAGACTATTCTGGAAATCTGCTTAAACAGCTTCTGTAAAAGAGATTTGCTATTGTGCTTGATGTCCAAAGTGCCTATTTTTGTTTTTGTTCATCGAGTGTTATTATGGTTCCTCTTTGATTCATGAGGTCAAGAGCTGCATCCATCAATGTGCCTGCCAGATGCTGTTTGCAGAAAAACTTCCTGGGTTCAAAGCAGACAGCACGTGTGCTTTAACAACATTAGTTTCAGGTCAAGTGTTCGGGAGGCTGTCAAAACTCAGTGTGTTGCCAAGTGCGGTTTTAGATCCTTATATTGATCTTCACAGTTTTGTATTGTGTGTGCCACTGCACTGCTTGTACAGCTGATGTGGTGGTGGTGGTTGCCCTGCTCTGTAGGACTGGGCTGGGACTGGTAGAGGAAACAGCAAGTCATACCTCTGTCTGTACTTGTCTGAATTTTACGTGATTCATGTTCAGGTTTCCTGTGTACGGTTTCAGAATTAATGTGCACCGAGTGAAAGACACGTGACAGGATTCTTGCTTCAAATTGAAAATATTGACCTGGAGTGTATTTTTGTGTCTTGTCCTAACTTGTTTTGCAAATTCTTTGCTGTTTTCACGGTATCACGGAATTTTTAGAGTTGGAAGGGACCTCTAGAGATCATCTAGTCCAACTCCCCTGCTGATGCAGGAATGCCTAGAGCACATTACTCAGGACTGCATCCAGGCGGGTCTTGAAAATCTCCACAGAAGGGGACTCCACAGCCTCCCTGGGCAGCCTGTTCCAGTGCTAACCGTAAAGAAGTTTTTTTCTTATGTTTGAATGGAACTTCCTATGTTCCAGCTTGTGCCTGTTGCCCCTCGTCCTGTCACTGGGAGCCACTGAAAAGAGTCTGCCTCCATCCTCCTTCAGCCCACCCTTTAGATACTTGTAAGCGAGAATAAGGTCTCCCCTCAGCCTTCTCTTCTCCAGGCTAAAGAGTCCCAGCTCTCTCAGCCTTTCCTCCTAAGGGAGGTGCTCCAATCCCCCAGTCATCTTTGTTGCCCTGCGCTGGACTCTCTCCAGTAGTTCCCTGTCCTGCTTGAGCTGGGGAGCCCAGAACTGGACACAGTTGCCAAGTAGAGGGGGAGAATGACCTCCCTCGACCTACTGGCCACACCCTTCCCTAGGCAGCCCAGGATTCCGTTTTTTCTTTTATGAGAATTCCTGATTCTGATGGTGTCTTAGAAGTACCTGCAGAGTAACAGGTCACTCACATAGCTTTTCCTCTCCTTCTCCCACTTTGTACACGAATTTAGGTTTGGGTTTTTTCCAGTTCACGGTATTCATGGGAAAACCTTGATTCTTGCACAGGGTTGTCTGTCCTGGTTTTTATTTTGTTCTGTTTCCCAAGTGAACTCATGTCTTGCTCCCAAATGCAGTTCGGCTCCGTCAGTGGTACGGTCGCAGTAATGTATCACTTGTTTTCTCCCTATTGCATGCTTGAACCTCCCCCCCTCAGCATTGGGGGAATACCTTACAGTCTAGTAAAAGCTGACTAGTAGCATACTGTGGATCCATTAGTTGTTTTTATCTGTTACATTCTGAGCTGAAGAGATTTTAGTTCCGTTATAAAATATGAAAAGCACAGTGTGGTGAGGAACCTTTTCTCAAAATGAAACAGAATTGCTATAAAGGCAAGATACCCTGTGTATTAACCCAATTTGTAAGAACTTCTCCATCAACAGAAGTAGTTTTTAAATGCCTTTCATAAATGGAGGGGAGCACGTAGCAAAATAGCGTGGAACGGGTAATGGGGAATGTAGCAAATTTTTTAGTTGGAATTCAGTGGTTTTTATTGCAACCCCTCAGTATCTTAAGGTTTTAAAATAGATCGAATGCATTTCTTCAAAGACCTGGATAATTTGTTTGAGGCATCTCAAACCTTTTTCAAAGGGCCTTTGTCTGCCTTGGGGGTTAGTGATGGGATCCTTTTGTTTGAAACTTCTTTTGAAATTCTCCATCGATGACATTAGCAGCAGTAGCACTGTACTGTTGAAGCTGAGAGGAGCAGAAAACTGTCCTTGGAAAACTAGCCCTCTCTCTTTCCATCGCTCTGTCATTTTTTTCATTCTTTTACCTTAAATAAGACTTTGACACATGCACAGGAACATAAGAATAATTACTCTATATAGAAGTTACCAAGTAGAGGATATTTTGAGTATTGCATTTTAGAAACGGAATGTAAATAATCTGTAGAGGTGAAAATTAAACTGAATATGAGGTATAAGAGAAAATGGAAGATAATGATTGTGATTAGCTTGCTTTTTAAAAGAGTTGGGTTATTTATCTGAGAATTTGAATCCTTTTCATGGCTCATGGGGACTGAAGAAGGAACTGATGTAGGAGTTCCTGGAATATTTTCAAGAGCTTGAAGCTGTAGAGATAACACAAGTCCAGCTTCAGTCTGGTGTAACCCTGTTCTGAATGCTGGCAGTAGTCTCGGCAGAACTAGGGGCATGGTAAAACACTGCCAGGTGTTGTGGACTGAAGTGCAGGGAAGGTGACGTGCTATCGACAGGAATGAATGGATGAGAATGGAGAAATAGCTACGCTGCCACAGCAGCAGTTCATGCACACACGTTCTGTGTTATCTTGCTGCAATTAGACTTCTGATGTCAGTGTGGCACTTTTCTGAAAATCAAGGAAATTTCAGTCTGTTTTCATTTGTGCCACTGGGATGGAGCTAAACGTACTAGCTAAGTACATAATAAGAAAACAGAGTAGATTGTAAAATGCAGGAATGAGAGCACAGGCAATATGAATCTTTGCTAAATATTTGATTTCTTTAATTCTCTTTTAGATGTAATGCTTCTTGAATAATTGTGTGGTTTCTGATGAGAAGTTTTAACTTTTCTGTGTGTTTTTTGTCATTTGCAAAATGAAGTCATTGAGTAACAGTTTTATGGTTAAAGGAAAAGAAACAAGCCTTTCCTAACTAGTATGCAAAAATAGCAAGGTAGTTAAAAAGCTGGCTTGAATACTCCAGAGTACAACTTTCCATTTCCAGGTTCTGTGTTTTCTTGAGGACATAGCTGCTTCTGTAAATGTAATATGCTTCACTGCACTTCTTAACCTGGCCTGGTACTGTAGTGCCTGCAAAACACAACCCATTGTAACGGAACATTTCTTAATATTTTCCATTTAGGTAAAAATCATCTAAATAGGCACTGCAAGCAGCAAAATACCAATAGCCTTGCTTCTTGCACTAATGGGTATATATATATATAGGCAAACATGATTTTTGATACTGCTATTCATTTGTTGCAAATATTTTGATAGCTACCCGTTATTTGTATATTTACCTATCAAAGTTTTAAAATGTTGTGTAATACGGAGACTGTGGTGTTCACTTGGTTGATAATGGGAAACCAGGCAAACTGAGTCACAAGGCATTGGTGAGCGGCTATAATGGGACGCAGGGCCAAAAGTGTCTTGTAGAACTGTCGCACATTGTAATGCAATTTCTCATTTTTGTCAAGGCTGAGTTAAGAGCAGCTATATATGTACATATTCACATATATACAGTTGCAGTATATATGCACATCTTATTTTATAACTGCTTTAATAAATGATACAAATGTTTCTAGTCTGTGACCAGCTGTTACGATGCAGTGGATGCTGGCTTGCTACTTAGGTGTTTTATGGTATTTTGGAACATAAGTGGCCCAATTCGTTTAAGAAATACAAATCCAGTGTTCTTTGGTAGTGATCTTGGTGCTCTGTGGTTTTTCTTCTGATGTCAGAACACCTGCAGAATGGGGCACGTCCTCACTTTTTCTGAAGTACAGGTTGGAGGCCTCAGTTCACAGAAGGGTCTAAGCACGTTGAGAATGCTCATCTCATCTCAAGAAACTTGACGAGTTCCAGTTTAATGCTAATTTTTGTGGTGGTCAAGGAGATGCTTTTTGGGGAGAGTGAGTGAGTTTTTGTGGATTTAGGCCCATATAATACTTATTTCATTCTAAAATGAGGTATAATCTATAGTTCTTGGGAACTGATACTGTAAAATAAAACTATTTGGCCTGTCATTTCTGAAATTGCATTGAGTGCTCAACCTGAAAGTAAGAGCTAGACAGAATTACATTTACTATGTTATGTACAAAGGGCCTTTATTTTATAACCAACCACAAGCACTTTATAACTGTAGGTAAGGAATCCCTCCTGACACAGCTCAGGCAGTGTAAGGGAATGTGTTTTCAATTTTTCTGTTCATTGATTGGAAGGATAGAGACACTTAAGAATTTTTAGGACACTGGAAAAAAGAATTAAGCCACTAGCTAAATCTTGTCTTTTAAAATGCTGGTTTATAATATAACTTGGTTTAGAGCATCTGGATCATTGATTGTTCTTTTGCAGTGACTTTTCATATATTGTTTTTCTTAAGATGAATATTAGATAGGTCAGTAATAATGTGCTGTGTAAATTTTTTAGTGCAAATAATAAAGCAAAAGAAATCTTTCTAAAGTTTACATTTTGTGTAAGAAGCTGTGCCAAGTGGATTTACATCCAACCATGCACTGTCATGTTTTAGGCCAATATATCACATAACTTTCCTGTCAACATCTTGGAGCTGACATCTGTCAACACCAACATTATGGCTTATCCAGGGAGCAGACAGCACAGCTGCTGTGTAGTTGTTCCCAGTGATTTAACTCGAACCAAAATATCTCAGGGCTCAGTCTTTCTCATTTCCCTGAGACTGCCAAAACCATGTTTTTAAAGTAAGGGATGCAAACATCTCCCTAATAAGAACTTGGAGTGACAACTCATTTCATGGACTCCACTGAGTATCTGTTGGATAGTTTTGTTGCTACCGCTCTTGATGCCTTGCAGCAGGTTACAGATTTTCAGATGTTTCCCATGAGGAACAAGAGCATGTGGAACAGCAATCCCTCTCCTTCTGCACCACCAGCTTTACCATACACTCAATACGGTGGAATACATTTGAAAATGGAGCTAACAAGCACTATCTTTACAAAACCTGGAGCTCTGATCAGGAGTTCAGCTGTCCCCTTCATCTGGAAAAGCCCTGAACTTGGTTTGATCACCTAATTGTATGAATTTTATCTCATCCACGATGGCAGAATTTTTAGTGTCTTTTTACTTTCGGATTTGCTCACTCTGCTGTAGCAGATGTCCTCTTCTGCTTTTTTCAGAGTTGAAGGCTGTTCTCCATCTCTTTCTACAAAGATGATGTAGTTGAGTTGCTGCTCAGTATAGAGCAACTAAAGTAGGATGGAGAACCCAGCTTCAATATGCAGCTTACTTACTCAGTGGCCTCTACGTACAAGTGGTTCTGTAAACCAGTACAGATGCTGTGGACCTTGGCATGTGCCCCTTGTGTGTGTGGACAGCACCTAACAAAACTGGGTGGCTCCACAACTTACAAATGATATCTGTGGGGACAGGGCTTAAGTATTTTTGCTGACCACAAAGCTGTTTGTCCAAAGCAAGTTGTCTCCCAGTATAGCCACTGCTGGTTTCTGACTGGGTCCCTCCATGTTCCTGAGGGACACTAGTTAAACCAAACAGAGGTGAGCACCTGCTAAAACTGACTTGTCTCCTCAGCTTTGAGAGACATAGCTGATGGGTTTTCTGCATGGGATGCTCAGGTTGGTGCCTTGAGGAAGTGCAGAATCCTCTCTCTTCTGCAGGTTTTTCTTCCTCTGAAGTGCAGTTTCTTCTTTCTTTCCTGTTCTCTCTGCTTTCTCTGTTCTTGTCTGCTGCTGTGTGACACCAGTAGGCTTCCTAGGTCTTTCTTTGATTTTTTCCTAGCAAAGCTTGCTGTCTTGCTTCAAGGTCTCTTGAGTTTACGTGCCCTAAGTTCGTACTCCTGTGTTCTATAGGGAGGTTGACAGACTTAATCTACCTGTCATCTTATATCTTCTGTGTGGTTATTAATAAGGGGAAATAAGAGACCACTTACAGTTTGGAAGTGTGCTGTGTTTCTGAGGGCAGAAACGGTACTTTTCATGGATAGATTCTATAGCAGCATTTTCAAAATGTAAGTCAGAATTTATAAATTTTACAAAGGTAATTTCTCCAAAACATCACACAAAGTCTTCTGAACAAGCATGTACTTGAATAGAGTCCTTTAAAAAGTATAGGCATACTACATTTCTCTTTGTACCCTTCCTCAACTCTTAGTCAACTCTTTCCAGTAATACTTAATATTGCATCAGTCACTTTGTATCCATCACTCAACCGTTGACTGCATATGCAGTTTACTATCTGCATTGCTGCAAGCTTGCGTATACGTTTCTCTTGAGTACCAAAGTAAAACATTTTGAAAACATGAGTTATTTTTTCTTTAGTAGCAGCATAAATATTTAAAACTCAGATGTTTCACAGGTTATGTTTTCTTCAGTCTTTTTTAGCTAGGGAATGAAATGCTTTGATTTCTGGTAGTTCAGGTGCTGAAGCTGCTGACTAACCTCTGGTCCCAGTCTAACACCAGGTAGCTAATTGGCAGATTTGTTTCAGAAATAGATAAGTACTTGTGCTTTAAACAGTTAAGTACATGAGTTGGTTAAAGACTTGAAGATGGCTGCTCCTAAAGCTCTCTCTAGCTCACTTACCTTTGCTCTGTAAAGAGAAATATTTGTGTACCATCTTCTGATCTCTTGGTTCACTAAGTCGACAATGGAAGATGTCAATAGAAAGAAAATGAAATATGAGGAGGAAAAGTGGAAACTTACAAGTCTTTCATGGTTTCTAAGGTCTCTCTTATTTAGATATCTTCTCTAGCCCTCCATCTTATGTCCTCTAGTCAGATTAAAACAGACTCAAAAAAAAAAAAATCAGTGTTTTCTGAGAGTATTTTCCCTCAATATTTTGCAAAACCACATATATATATAGTAAAGGTACCAAAACCCTCCATGTTAATGATTCTGTATTTATTGAGAATGTAATGTGTGCATAATTAAGAAGTTTGAAAATTTTTTTTCTCATTGATAACTATAAAAGAAGACCTAATCTGAAGAAATGTTTGTTTTACAGAATGCTGAAACCAAGGTGGAGGAAGCAGCTAAGGAGAGTCCGAAAGCAGCCAGGCTAACACAGCAGTCTTCAGAGGATAATGAAGTATTTGGTGAGTTACTCAGACATCTGAAAAATGTTATTTGATCTGTTAGTTAGAAAAGAGAATTCCCACAAAGTCCTTGTGATCTGTTTACTGTTGGTGTATAGCATATGAGTGCAGGCCGTTCAGTTCCACAGAGACCTGGGAAGGTGGAGGAAAGGACCAAGAAGAAAACAAAGAGGGATCGAAGGTCTAAAATAAACCATCTCTGAAGAAAGATTTGCAGTTGGTTACCACAGAGAAGAAAGGTTGAATCCAAGTCTTCAACAAAATTAAAGATGTATGCAGTAAGACGGAAAATAAACTTTTCTCTGTCCGTGGTGGATAGGACAAGCAGTGAATTCTTTAAACTGCAGAAAGAAAGATTTGATTAAATGTTGGGAAGGGGAATCCTAAAATGAATACTGAAACATTGGGATGTGTCATTTGGAAAGTGTGGAGATGCATCCTTTAAAACAGGTTAGACAAGTAACTGTCCAAACTGATGTAACGTAGTTCATGTTGTGGCAGAAGGATAGACTAGATGACCTTTGAGGATACTTGGAGGCCTAGATTTTAGATGAGCTTCTTTTGATAGTTTTCTCTGAATCCCCCCCCCCCACTCCCCCTGTAGATTTTGCTGGTAGTTTTATTATTTGATCTGAAAGCAGTATTTGGCCTTTTCTTCTGCATTAAGATTTGGAAAAGCGCCAAGGAAACCTTATTATTCCAACTTTATGTTGATTTTATGCTAGTAGAAGTCCAATAAAAAAGCAGTAGTCTAACCTTAAGGCAGGAGAGGTGAGGGCAAGGCTGAAAGTTTATCAGTTGGTGTAGTATTTAGCTTCAGTATGTTCTGGAGTGGAAACTCAAGATCTGCAGAAGTCATGTGGATTTTAGTAAGGCTGACTATCTTGAAGACTTTCGGATGAGTCAAATATTTTTGAATATGGTAAGGAATTTTTTTCTTTCAAGGTACAAAAGGAATGGAGCATGAATAATTAAATTTTTCTTACTCTATATGGAAACAATGCTTGTGACCATTTAAACTGGTTTTGTTTAAAATCAGCCTTCCTCAATGAGATAATGTAGTGTGATTGGCACATGAGCCTGAATTCCTGGTATGAATGTTTCCAACACCGATCATATAATGCTAGTGTCTGAAGAATCCACAAGTGAATAAGAACTAGGTTTCAACTTTATTAATTCAGTGGTGAGGCTATTACCTCATTTCCTCTACATCTGCCCCACCAGTCATTTGCAGTAGATCCAGTGTTACTGGTTATAGAGCCCCACAGCACTGTGTAATGTGCATCTCAAACTGCGTCCTTTCTCAATTCAGATCTCTGGTTTTCTTTCTGTGAGCAGGATGGAGACAGCAAAGCAGGGAGACTTCCATCTGCATCTTTCTACCAGCAAAATCTCAGGCTTTTAAACCCTCTCTCTATTCTAATCACTAGCCCCATGTACCAGTGAAGTAAAGCAGTAATTAGTCAAACTTGTGGTCCATATGAGGACCGTGAACTTAAAAATGGGAATTAAACACCAGGAAGTTCACTGTTGGTCAGCTTAAACTCACCATCCAGTGATCTATACCCACACTACAGATTCTTTTACTAATTTAAGAAGGTCATCGTGCAGCGTACTACATGTTCTTTAAAGCTAATGATTTACTAACAAATTGCTAAATATTTCCATGTTCCAAATCTGTGAACTGAACTGCTTATCTAAGATAATCAATGATCAACCTTTGATAACTTGGCACCGCAAGGAGGAAAATTTCTTTCCAACTCCAAAACCAGTCAGACTATAGCCTCTTTTATCAACCCTTTCACTACTTTACAAATGAAAGTCTGGTTTGCTTGTTGGTTTTAAGATTAGATCAAAATGGCAAAAAACCCAGGAAATATGGTGCAAATGGAGTCTGTAATCTTTTTCACCCTGGTCAAGTGAGGAAATCAAAGTGGACTGAAGGTGCAAATGAAACCGCTTTGGTGTGAGACTCCCTGAGAGTCACGGAGAAAATTTTGGGAGATACAAGTTTTATGTCTCTGAGAATGACACTGTTGTATATACCTGCCTTTCCCTGCAGTTCTGGGCAATTTCTTAAGATGTTCAAATCCATCTCATAGGGGATAAATGATAACCTTGAAACAGTTTTCCCTAGGTGAGTTATTTGTTGTCCTGTGACTTAAATGATTAGATTACAGACCCTGCTCAGTTATTCTCCCTCTGGCTTGATCTATTTCAAGCTGTCCCTCATTTCTTTCTACTTTCTTTCTCCCCAGTGATGTTAATTATAACGAGCATCAAGTATGCACCAGGAGTTGGTTAATTTATAGCTTCAGCTTTGACTAGAATTCCTCTTCTGAAGAATTTTAAATAGCCTTCAGTCTCTTTGAGCGGGCGCAACACAGCCTTCCTTTTTCACATAGATTGCTGTCTTTTGTGCCTTATTTCTGTATTTTTCACAAAGATCAAGCTTTCTCTGGACAGTGCCACCTCCTACAGAAAGGTTAGCACAGGCAGCAGAGAAGTCAGTTCCTGCCTGATGAAGCCAGTAAGCCCCCTTCAGAAAAGGGGGGGCACTCCTTGACTGCTGCCTGCCTTTTCTGTCTTGGTGCGTGGGTGTGCAGTGCGCACTTAGAGGAGTTGGGTCCCCCTGAAAGCACTGGCTGTCCCTCTTCGCTGAGCCACCCGGTGGCAGCAACTGCCAGTCCCTGGCAGCCACAAGGGTGCCTGGACTGCCAGGTCGAAGGCTCTTGAGCAAAAGAGACAGAGCGCTCTTGCTTTCCTCTTGTCTCCCCCCTCTCCGAGGTTAGTATTGTCTTGGACCAGGTGACAATATGGTTTATCAGAAGCAGGGAACCTTCTGTACTGTGGACAGCATGGAATAGATGCAATTACTGGAGATCGTTATACAGAAGATGTCAAAGGGAGCCATGCGGTTCGAGTACAGCAATATTTCTTTTGGAAATACTTGCTTCCAGAGTAAGTGTGGTTTCTGCAGTCCCTATCAGCTGGGTACAGTCTTGGCACAGTACTATTGAATGAAAACGTTGTGGTGATAAAGAACCAAGTGTGGGTATCTTTCAAGTCTGCTAGACCCAATAGCACTCTTTGTAAATACCAGTAAAGATTGATCCACTGCTGTGGAGGACCACTTATGTCTTAGTTTTCTTTTTCCTCTTCATATGAGTTGAAATTGGGAATCACCGGTCTGGAGAGGTTTTCTTGCATTTCTCTTTAATATATATTTTTATCCCTGGGATATGGCTGAAACGTCAGTATCAACAATGGAGCTGCATTGTACCACTACAAAACAAACAAGGCAGGTATGTCCTGTGTTTGAGAGCTAATTCTCAAAGGCGATCAACTTTTTATACAAGAGTATAGAGTGGCGAAATGGAGCAGAAGGGTGAGGATATGGGAGAGAAAAGAAATCTAGTCTGTACAGTAACGGTATTTGTAACTATGAAATTCTGAATTAACAAGAGTTAGTTTTGTTTGTCCTTTGAAAGGATTTTCTTGTGACACCCAACAGAGTTCTGTTGTCTGATATAGACTGAATATGCATCTGTGATGTGGAACTAGAATGTCTTGCTTGCTACACACTTCTGTTGAACTTGCACGTAGTCAACATGGTCTCTGTTGCAACCAGTATGTAATCGGAAAAGGATCGTGAATGACATCTCAGTCCAAGCGAGAGAACAAAATTGCCAGGTAAAGTGCTATGCATTTAAAGAAATAGATTAGGAGGTGACTGCTGACCTTACTTCCAGAGGTACTTTTCAGAAGTTTATTAGATCCATTGCTACTATACAACTGTGAGGCAAAAGCAGGGGGCCAAAGTGCCTGTCATTCTGACTGGGAGGACTGGACCTTCCTTTGGCGCAATCCCATGCTGTGTTAACTTGGAGAAGGACAAATGCAGATTTTTATTGATACTTTTTTTCCACAGGGCTGAACTAGCATAAAATTACAAGTAATTCTCCGGGGGGAAACTGTGATATGTTGACAGCATATTCCCCTTTCTGAGAGCAATGAAAAGTTGAAGTGTACTAACTTTTCAAGCTACAGTAAGTTGTGATCTTCTCAAACAGGAAAGTTTCATTTCTATCTAGTAGATCAGTGCTAAAATAGTATCTGTGGAAGTGGCCATGGTTCTTCATGGCTTAGTGCTTTCTAGTGATTCCATGCTGTGTGGCTGGAGTTGCACTATGGGCTGTTGGGGTTTGGTGAGGTTTTTTTGTGTATTTTCTTTATATAAAAAAGGCAAATGTGGGGAAGTTACACTGAATGCAGCAGCATCCGTCATCCTGCTGTTTCTAATTGCAGTACTGGGTACATCCTGAGGTATCTTTTGTATGCAGAGCTCAGGGATATAGCTAGAAACCATACATTCAGCACAATTCCATGGTGACCCTGACTGACCTTCATTCATTGCTTGTGCTGATGCCGGCTTCTGTGTCCTACGCAGAATGTCCTGTGGATATTTGTATAACCCTACGCAGGTTCAAGAACTTCTGTCTTCACGAGATTTCCATATGTAACGGTTTGAGAGATGTAGTCACGCTCACTGTTGGCCTCCCTTAACATGGCAGGAGTCCCACAGTTGCTGCAGTCCCACCGTGTCCACACCTAGGAATTCTTCAGATGCTGTGTATCGGATACCAGTTTCAGGAGGTTTTTTTGTTCAGTTGGGGATTCAATGATGGCACATATAGCTCATTCTCCCGAAATAATAGGCAGTGTCTATCTCTTACAAATTAACAAGTGGTTGTACAGAATACACTTACAAGGTGGGAATATGTATAATTGTGTGCTATATCTGCATGGATTTCACTCTTTTCTTGTATCCATTTTTGCTTTTTGATTCTTGTTTAAAAAAGGGAAGGGATAGAATGCCAAAAGAGGAGCTGGAAGGCATTTAGCAGCTCCTGGTTGCACAATGCCTTTATCAGGAGGTGATGCGGTCATGTCAGGAGCTTCCTAAAAGCTGAGGGTTATTGTAGTTCAGTGACCTTCTTCCTGGGAAGCTTCTCTCTTTGTAAACACAATGAATTGTGGGACGCAAACTATGTCTTTAATGCAAAATAGTGGCAAGCTTACACAAAGAAATCAATCTGGTGAGACAGCAAATTGTCCTAAAATAAATGTTATTACCACGGTGCAGTTATTCCCTCTTGCATGAGAGGTAAATCGGGGAGTTTAGTTTCCTGCAGTTTTTCATTATAAGCTAAATAATGGTGTTGTTCCAACTGTCCGCATATTTCCACTTTCCTTCACCATCTCTTTCCTTTTCCCAGTTTCTTGCGAGACTTGGCCTGTCTCCTTCCATCCAGAGACCACTGGTTTATTGAAATTACAACAGCAAGACTGGATTAACTTTCTGAGATGGAAAGAATAGATATACAGTTTGACCAAAAAAATGCTTGGCATCTTTTGTGCAGTTGTTGGATCTCAGAGGTACTGCTCACAGCTTTCTCTTTTTGGTGTGTTTTTTATCCCCACCTAAAGCTTTTTTTTTTTTTTTTTCTCTCCAGGGAAAGGGCTGAAACTCTGTTCTTGCAGGTTCTTAGTATCATAAAATGCTTTTTGCAAACTGTGTAGTTTACATATGGACAAGAGAAGTCAAAGACTGCTGTGGTGGAAAGAGACCCACAGGATTTCAGAGGCAGCAGCTGGCCAATTGGTGGGATTTTTTCTATTTTAGGGTTTGAAGCTTTTTCTAAAGTATAGATATTTGCATTTTTTTATGTTAATTCTGTGGATGGTTTGGTTATGGCTCTTTTTAATGGATTTTCTTATTTTAACAATAGCATTCAAACATATTTTTTTTTTCTGTCAGCCATCCAACGCTTTAAACAGTAACAGTAGCTCTTGGACATCTAACTAGTTAATACGGCATTATAATTATCGCACTGCTCTACAGTAGCATCTAAACCGTTAAGATTACTTTTAGCATGGCACTGATGTTAGCCACAAAATTAGTGCACAAGCACTTAAGGGCATTTTAAGAAGTCTGATCTGGTATGACCTTTTTTTCTTGTCTGTACCCCAGGTACCATGTGCATAACAATGGTTTGGGTTTTTCTTCTTTCATGGGGACTGGAGGTGTTACTAGATTCGTTAGCATAGACATGTACCTGAGCCAGTGATGCTTGCTGTATTTTTAGCAGTGCAGGACTGGTGAGCTGTGCTCGCTGTAGTTAATCAGCACAATAACAGTATAATAAATGACTTATTCATTATTTTAATGCTTGCTATACAGTGTACAGGATCTGCTGGGTTTTTTTCCCCTTGTTTATTCAGTAAGAGTGAGTCTGTATGCGAGATGAGGGGAAGCACAATAGGCATTTACCATCCTATTGTTATCCAGAGCATACATTGTAGCTGATTGTAAAAGTGAGGATGGCTAAGGGTGGTTTAATGTCACATGTTGCTGGGTGGTGATATGAGGCCTTTGGCTAATTAGCTAGCCATGAAAACAAGTTACTTCTTTCCCAGTGCATTTTGTTGTCTTTGTCCTGTTAGCAAGGCTGCAGCCCAAGGGAGTATTCTGTTTGCACAGAATAAAGAGTCCTTAGTGTTCTCCATCACTGCTCCTTATGTACCATCCAGTTTGGTTAAGACAGGATTTTATCTGTAAATGAGTTAAAAGTGCTTCTGAAAGATCTTTATTTTGGGGAAAGTAGCTGGGATGTTGCTGTTGTCCCATTTCCAGTTTTGTTGAGGCTGAATAAATGCTCAGTTCTGGTTTGAGTGAAATAAGAAGCAGAATAGTCCTCCGTGGGCCAACCGCTCTTCTGTCGTGTTAGCTGAAACAGATGTTGTCATTAAAGTTTAATTGCTGTGTGACTCACTTCTTAATGCAATGGCTAGAAGAGAACCAGAATGAGTTTTTGTACAATCTATTAGGAGAATACAGAAACACCAGCTGAGACTGATAATCCTTTTGTGTCTTAAAAAAAAATAAAATATGAAAGCCACCTACTTTGGCTTCCAGCCTAATAAGAATTATGGAATTTCGTTGGGGAATTCCTGGATCAAATCCATAATACCTGATTTGAGCCAGAATAACGTCCTATCGCAAGAATTGTATAAAACCAATGGATTCTCCTCAGGCTTTCAGTGGTCAGTTATCCTGGTTAAAAAGAGGCACTTCGCTGATGGTCTAGCCCCCATAATTACCCCGATTGTGCAACCGGGCTCCATTAGGCTGCCTATAGCACACGATCCTAACCCAGGTTTTTTCTTATCTGAATGCAGTAGATAGAAACCAGGGGGAAAAGGAGATACAGAGGTAAACACCTTGCCCTCATAAACACAGTAGGTCAGTATTAAGTTGGTGTTTCCCATCCAGTGTGCTGTCGATCAGGTGAAATTTCAATTCCTTGTCAGGATCAGATGGGCCTAAGAAATTCTGACTTGAATTTCGTAGTGGTACTTCCCACTTACGCCTCCATTTAAGCCTCTTTCATTAGCAATATTGTAATTAGTTCTATTGACTTTAGCAAAACTATAAAGATAGTGAGTTGAGCTTAAAAATCAAAAATCCATCAACCTGTCCTTCCAGCATTAAGGGGGTAAGCTGGAGTGTGAAAAGAGCTATGAATTTTCTTAAGTTCAAGTTGTTGCCCAAAGAGTGTGGAAGGGCAGTGAGAGAGGCATTGTAGCTGCATCCTCTTGTCCAGCGTCAGCTCTTCTGCGAAAGTATCAGTTTTGGTATGTGATGGGTGTAGTTCTGGAAGGGAGAGCCAAGCAGCAGTAAGCCCACCATGAAAGAATTATGAAAGTAGAGAAAGCTGTTCTGGTGGTGACCCTGACAAAATATTTTTATTTCTATGCTGAGTTAATCTAAATTGTGGTGCAGCCCAACATATGACATTTGCAACTGTGTCTGCAAGACTGAAAATGAATCTAATGGTGGTGGAGAGTGAGGACAAGAATGAATGCAGAGCTTTTGAAGGAATAAGTGAAAATTTGCAGGACTTGGCATCTGTTGGCTTCCCCTTGGGGGTCCCATCTCTCTACCGTGGAGCTCCGTGAAACTCCAGGGGTCCAGTATGATGTCAGGCAGCACATCCAACCCTTACTTGAAGCTATGGCTTAAGCATTTTTTTTCAAGAAGGCTGACTGTGGTTTGGCTTAACTCCTTCAAATACATAGCTTGGCAGCACTTGTGCAGTAGTTCAGTTTTATGGGTGTGACAGCGTCCCTTTAAGTGCTGACAAGGAGGCACAAAGCAGAAATTCACGTCTGAGGTGTCCATTTTTGATGAGGAAAATAGAAGTGAAAAGGACTAGTATTTACTGGTGTGCACACCCTGGTACTTGTAGAGAAACATCCTGGTGGTGACAAGACTGCAGTCGCTTACAAGCCCTGCGAGGAGCAAAGAACAGCCATGATAATGCTGTTCTTTATTTTCAGTGCTGTTTAGAGCAGGCTCCCTCTCTAGAGCCTTTCCTACGCTTCCCCTCCCTGTTGCTAGTGAAAAGCTTGGCTTTCTTTAGGCCTTTTAATATTCCCACTTAATTAGAAGGAACCATTTTTCTACTGGATGCAAAGTATCTCCATCAAAATAGGAACTTTAGATTAGTCTGAGTGATTTTTAGTAGCTGTCATCCGTTATGATTATTTTTTTTTCCCCCTTTTGAGACTTCTTACTGTAGCATCTTAAAATTTCTGCTGTGTGTGATATTAACCATGGAAAACTAACAATGTCCCTGGTAGTGCTGACAAGGAGGATTGCAGTAGAAAACAGTATTTTAAAGGCTAAACTCAGTTGTTTAAACAAACACATGTTGGTTGCTGTTGCAAAAATACGTCTAAATCTCTCAAGTGACTTCAATAGAAACTGGCTACAGATAAGACTTTCACAAAAGTTCTCATTTCTGTTCTGAAAGCTCTGTAATTGAATTTTCTTTTTAACCTTTGCTTGTGGAAAAGTGATTAAATGTGCTCTTGAAACAAATACAGTAGGTTTTGAACACCTAAGTAAGCCACCATGCAATGTTACCATAAATAGACTTGGTTTCACTGAACTCAGTGGGGACAAAATGAAAATACTAATGCTTCTAAAATAGATACTTAACATTTGACACATTATTCCTTCCTTGAAATAAGTGGACTTCCCTGAATGTTTATCAGGATGTGGTGACTCTATTTGCCTTGATTTATCTACGCAGGACCTCCTGCTTTTTCAGCACAGTAACTCTACTGATTTCAATGGAGCTACATGGTGGTTATGCCTGAGTTCCTACCAAGGAAGATGCTGATCTTAGGTCCAGGGTACGTGAAGTCCTCGGCTCAGCTAGCGGGCTTGAGGAAGCCATCTTTCGCATCAGGCATCCTGCACACTGCTGAGGCAGCTTCAGGCAGAAAGATACTTCCATTTTCTTGTCTTGCAACCCAAAGTCAAATGGGAGAAGTAGAGAATTTTATTCATGAACTGTTGAAGGGCTAAGTTTTAAATGCAGTTCTGATATTTATTGTTATGAGTGGACTGAATTTTTTTGCGAAGCCTTTTTGGGCGGCATTAGTTCCAGACATGATACGTTTTTGCCTCCTTCTGCTTCACCTATTCATCAGGTCTAAAATGTTCCAGTATTTCATTTTTGTAAGGTAAGGGTATGGCGTGACTTCGGCACATTAGTAGCATTATTCTGTTACCTATTACTTTCTTTCAGACTGTCCTTTGTTTTGTGTGTCATGTTCAGTCTTGTATATAAACTGGCCATTCTTAAAATGACAGCCAGACCCTCTTGTTTGGTCTCCAGATTTTATTGCTATGGTATCACATTCCTTCTGCATTTGTCAACAGAGGAAATCTATTACAAAACAGGATGAAATGGAAAACTTAATATGTGTGGATACCAATTATACAGCAAGCCTAATTTCAGTCTGAATCCCCTACTCAGCATTAGATATAAAATCTGAAAGTTTACTTACTTCAGTTTATTTGCCAAAATTTCTTGAAATAATTTTACTGCTCTGTTTCAATATATATAATTCCAATATGAAGATCTGGAAGCAAATTTCTTTCAAGATCCATGCTGAAATAAACCCCTCAAACTATCAAGACCCCTGAAAAAATGAAAGCTTCCCTCTTCTTTTTCCACCAAATTATTCCACCCTTGCTATGAGGGATCAGTGGCTGGCCAACATCATTGTGAACTGCACAGCCTACAAAGGGACAATGATAAATGAAACTAAACAGAGGAACTTCCCTAGATTTCAGCAGAATTAGGAATACACTTTAACACTTTGAAATACTGTCCAGATTTTGACCGATATTTTGGTGGATCTGGGCTTAAAGTGAGAATCAGAAGATTGGGCAAAATAACTGTTTTCCCCTTTTTCCCCTGTGACAAAAGCAGAGAGGTGTTACCTCTGTTCCCGTATGCCAGCAACAATAAATCTAGCTTCTATTTCAAAATCAGTGCTCACCTGATTGTAGTAATTTCTATTTAGTGGCCTGTTTTCAGGATATGGATTGGAGCCGTCAGTAGGATTGAACCTAATTAACAGAATTTTCTGAAAGTGAGAAGCTCAGGAGGTGAGACTTTTAAATGCATGCATGCTTGGGATTTTTCTTTTTCCTTTTTAACTGCTCTAATTATTTTCATGGAGCATGTGATTTTTTTTTTCTCTGTTATTAAAGTACCATCATCCAAGTGCAGACTGATTTCTAGCATTATTTCAGTTGTTATTCATACTGGAGAAGCACCTGATCGAGGACTAGGACCTCACTAAGCCTATTGATCTAGAAACGTAATGGGAAGACTGTAAGAAAGTTGCTCTGCACCCATTACAGCCAATTCCTGTTTTGCAGAGTAAGTACCTCCTCTGCCAGGCAAACTACTTTTGCATCCAAGGAGTTTGTTGTTCTCTAACTGTAGTGCAAGAATCAAATTCCTCTAGTTTTTGCAGAAGAACTGCAGTTTCAGGATAAAGCCTATTCTGCTTTGGAAAACTCAGTAGCAGAATCACAACAGCACAATTATTCTATTCCGAAGTTTGCTCCATTAGCACCCTCTCTACATGCTGTTTCTGCTCTGGACAGTTAGAGCTACAATGGTATACCTGTTACACCAATATAGTTCTGTTAGTGATGTCTCCCTGAAGTCAAACATTTAAGTTATTTCTCTCTCCAGCCCTTCTCATCAATAATCTGTTTATTTTGACTTGTAATTTTTCTTTCAATTCTAAATAATTATAAGGGGTGAAAAAAATCTTTATAGTTTCTGAGTTACATTTTTCCCCACCCACTTTCTTTTGTTTAACATATGTGCTGATTACAAATGTCTCCTGCAGTGAAAATACGAGGCCTTTTCTAATGTATTTTCCTAGGTCCCTTGTAAAGGGACCCTTTTTAGCACTACCTAAAGTTAAGATACCTATTATGAGATTTCTGAGTCTGAATGTTCTTGCAAGTTATTTTCAAGATTTCGATAAAAAGAAAATAAGAAAAAGAAAGCATGCAGAGCTGCCCCCTCAAGAAAACAGAATTGAATGTCTTGAAATCAGCATGTTACTCAAAATCGCACACTGCTTCGGCTAGTCACTGTGACTCCTGACCTCTTTGTAATAAGTCACTACTGACCTATACAAATATCTGACTTTTCTAGTCAGCTCCCTGTGTTTTTCAGGGTATCATAATCATGTTCTTTATCACAAATGAAGTATGGGAAAATGGTGAATATAAGCTAGTTGGACATAGGGAGCTATTTAAAATTAGAGCATTTTCTCCACCATCTATATTAGTCTGCTTATGTTGACATATTTGTGATGCAGCACTGCAACATAAAGACTTATATTTTAAGGGCCAGATTCATAATTCAAATATTCTGATTTAAATAAAAATATAACCCCTTTAATTTAACAGATTTCATTGAGAAGTATAGAAATATTTGATCCTTATGATGGTTTCATTTAGGTGTCTTCTTTGCTTTTTTAATTAGAGAATAAAAATGGGTTTGATTTGGAGGTTCTCAGTCAGAATGTTGGAAAGGTGTAAATTTTTTTGACCTGTAGTGTTAAAAAAAAAAAAAAAATATGTGCAAAATAATGACATTTTTATCGGAGTGAAATATCCTGACATCTCTTGGTTGTAGAACTTATAACAAGGTCACATCTTTCTGCAAATTGCAGCTTCTTTGCATCAAGTGTAGGTTTTTAGAATCCCTCAGACCTCCTTAAAATGTTTTGGTTACAATAGTGCATTTATTTTAAGGATATTATCTATACACAAAAATAAGAAATGATGCTAGTAAGCTGTGTTTTCCACAGGCCGGGGCAGGGGGGGAACAAGTGAGATTAGGGGGAGGAATTTGATAAGGCATATTTATGTCCTTTTGTGCACTGTAGATGCATCTGTTTAATTCTAGTGGGGTCTAGGCTGGTTTGTGTGTTAATTCAGAGAACAGGAATGTGCACACAGTGGACATGCATAGGCAATTTCTGTGCCTCTTTTAAGCGTAAATTGGAAGTCTTCTGTACATTTTAGCACGTAGTACCATTTTGAGTTCTTGCGTATATGCTACTTGTGCTAAAATGGTGTGAATCAGAGGTGGTTTGTTTTTGTTTTTTTTTAATTAATATAAGTATGGGTAAGACTCTAGGCATTTCATTTTTGAGATTACTGGTAAACAAAATGTTTTCAACAAAACAATTCAAGGATCATTGAAGTGCATCACAAGATTATCTTAGTGACTTGAATGGAATATTGTAAATCAAATTTTAAGAGGTCAGAAATAAAAACTTGTACATAGTCTTGGGAGATGGTAGGAGAGGACAGCATAGAATAACCACGTTCTTTGTTAATGGCATTATCTTTGTGTGCAGCTTTTTAGTCTAGTGTGTGGGGTTTCAGAACAGGGGTTTTTCTTGTGTTTTGGAATGGTTTGAGGTTTTTTTTTTCCTCATGTGTTAATATTTGCTTGTACTAAGAGCCTTGGATCAAATGCACTTACAGGTTTCTGCCTGTGGCTTTGGGGAGAGACAGATGATGTGGGATTAGAAACACGTCTGTATCTATTTTGTCATTCTTAACTGCTTCACCATTCAACACACAAGCTCTCAAGCTTGAAATCCTTAAGTAAAGGTTTGCTTGTACACTTACACCTTCTAAATTAGCCCGGTGGTCAGCAAATTCAACTGTTGTCCGAAAATGCAGAAGAGGAATTCCAGGTCTGTGAAAATCCTTCACTTAAAATGTTCTGCCAGCAGTTCTACCTCGGCCTTTATATGTGATAGGCGACATATCTCAGATGATCTCAACTCTCAGGGGAACATAAGAATAGAGGCATTCTCTGTGTTCATGAGTGGTTAGAATAACACTGCGCTTAGTGATCAAATGAACAATCCCTTTGAGCTTTCGAGATAGTACCCCCTCTCACAGGGCATCGGAAAGCATTTCTTTAACAATTATGCAACAACAAAGCACAATAGGATCGCTGGTTGTCATGATTTCTTTCCTAGGAGAAAAGTCACAGTTTGTATGTTACCTAGTTGTTAAGATCTCAAATTAAACCACTTTAGCAGTCAAGGGGTGGAACATAATCTGTTGCCAGATCCCTGATATTAGTGGAATAGGCTGCTGCTAAGTAAGTGTTCTAGGTATTTTGCCTATTAACCCATAGATTTTTTGCAAAGATATCACCTGCCTGGTGCTTGGTTTTTTCCAATCCTTTTTCTGGCCTGCCTGCTTTGCATTAATCAATTTAAAAATCCTCCTGGTGTAAACAGAACTTGTACCACCGACTGTGCTGTACTTAGGCTCTGGGTCATTTCTCCAATCTACCGTTCTTCCTGTTTACTGCAACTTATTCCCAGTGTGTGACTGTGCTCCACTTTTGCTTGCCACTAGTCTTTTCCCTGTGCTTTTCTCCCCATATTTTCTTCTCACCTACCGATTCATTTCTTTCTGCCAGACCATCTTTAGCTGCATTTACATCTTTCCATCTGGCTGGTTCCTTCCTTTTCTTCATTACTCTCTTCCCCTCTTTATGGTCTTCCTTTATTGCCAGGGGTCAAATCTACCTCAGCTGCTTTCCAGCAGCTGCTCTACCCACAAACACCCAAAGTTCTCCTCCTGACAAACTTGTTGATTATTAACCTGGATGTTATTACTACAACCATACTACACAGTATTAGCCAGTCCATCTCTCTTCTTGCATCCCTGAATGTCGGAAAAAGAAAAAGGAGAGGGAAAAAGTCCAGATGTTAAGGGTCAGTTTTAACGTTATTTAGATTTTTCATTTTTGATTTTTAAAAAGACAAACACCCTTCCCTATTTGTAATAAGCTGACAGGATATATGCTGTATGTGAGATGCTGCAAGCCATGTGCCAATGAATATTCTAGGCTTGCACAGGTGAATACTGGTGAGATGACCTGGCTTAATAACACTGCTCAGGGCTGTTGCAGCCATTCTGCCGTAATAACAAATTCTAGTCAAGACTTGAGACAACTTCTGCAACAGCATGTCCTTGAAAAAGAAAGTTTCTCTGAAAAGTTTCTTCTAACAAATTATACTATTTTCTGATATAAGTCCTTATAGTCAGTGAGTCTTTAACCAGATTTTGGGCCTAAGATACACAGAGTCAGAATCAGAAGAAGTGTAGTGTCCTATCTTTCCAAATAGCAAAATAAATTATAAATATAACTCTAGGTGAATTCTGTTAGAAATTGGTCACACTTTCCAGAATTTAAAATACTATCATCACTGAATGGTTCATTTGTTTTACAAATAATAGAAATTTAAATCTCAGTTGAAATTGGAATCTGACCTACTGTCTCTAATATGCCTATTATGTGGGGGCAGAGGTGGGGATATTTGTAGTTGCTTAGATAACAGCAATTTTTAAGTAAAATTATGCCATTGGGGAAAAAAGATACTTCTATAAAAATGTCACTGAAGTATTTGCAGCCTGAAGTACATTTCATAAACCACAAATCCCTTGTACATTGCAGTGCACAGATCTTAACTTACTATGATTGAGCCACTGCAGTCACTACTAATAAAATGAACTGTTATTTTGGTTTTATGGTTATTAACAGAAATTTTATTAAATGATTTTAGTGAACACATGGCATCCCTGTAAAGCTTTAAGAAAGCAGTACTGGCTTGCCATCAATCTCCTAAGCATGTAATAGACCATTTGGCCAATGTACAATGGCTGAATATATGTATTTGAAAGGCAAAGGAATTAGCTACCCTGAAACTTCTAAAAATGTTAAGTAAATCAGTTTAGTTTCACAATTCCTTACTTTGAATCTGAAAACTAATAACTATCCCAATATTTTCTTCTGTTGTGTATGTGTATATACAAACATGTATTTGTATAACACACAAGTGTTGCACAGTTAAGACAGCACTAGAATAAATACAAACATATATATATTCTGTGTTCTTTTGGATATTCATATTGCCTAATCTTTTCATTCTAGATAAAGAAGAATAGAAGATTGTAAATTGCGTTTAAAATTAAAATCAGGTGCTTACATTTTTTGCTGCTGCAGTGCCCATGCCCCATTAAAATCTCAAAAAAAAAAAAAAAAAGGGTATAATCTTAAGCAAAATTGCTAGTTCCTATCCACTGAAATGGACCTCAACTTAATATTGATATTACTTCTATTGGAGTTTTACTGGCTTCTCCCCCCCACCCCACCCCCCCCTTCTCTCCCTGCTAATTAATAATAAGCTGCCAGCTTACTGTCTTTGGACCAAGAAACATATTTTTACTTTTCTATTTATCCTATTTATCTATACTTCAGGTTTGTACTTTTTTAGGAAAGGGATTGAATTTCACTCTTAGTCCTAGATTTCAGATATGACCTATTACTGTGTCTGGAATCTGTCCTCACTAGCTCTTCCTACTGACGCTGCTACTTTGAGAGAGTTTTTTGCTCTGATGGTAGTAGCTTTAAAGCATCTTGTTTCTCACCAATCCTTTTGCTCTTACTGGTTCAGAAAAATCCAATACCAGCTGTTACGTGCATGTAATCTGTATTATGTCCTGCTCTGCTTCAGAATCCCCCAGTGCTCTTAAATTCAGCCAAATCAGGCTGACATGTGCTTGCAGCTTCCTTTGCCTGAAACTGAGCTCTATGTAGATTGAGACATTTGTAGTCTGCATTCTAATGAGCCAGTTAATTTAACGAGAACTTTGTTCAACTGCATAAAGGTTGAACTTTTCTTCATAGAAAAGTAATTGCTGTGAGTTTCCTGTGTTGTTTTATTTTGCTTAAAGTTAAAATTGAAGTCTAGGTTTTATTAAAGCAGAGAGTCTCACAGTGGAAGTTTAGTAGGTTTTTGTGGGTAAAGATGAAGGCTAAAGCTGTTTTTATATTAAAAGCACATGATGTCAAGTAGGTAGAAGTGGCTTTGAGCTCAAGATATTTTTACGCTTGGATTTTCCTTTTCCACTGCCATGCAAATAATTATCTTCACCATTGTGCTCCATGTTCTCAGTTGAGGCACCATCTTGCAGAATTCAAGATTTTACTGTGCTCTACTTGGGCTGGATTACTCTGCCCAAATTAAAGTTTTGAAGTAAAACTCTGCTTTACTGTAAAGTAGATCACTAACAAAAACATCTCTAACAGGGTCCTTTCACGCAGACTATACCATTGATGCTGTAGGACAGTCTGGTAGCATTTCCCTTCTTCCAGCTCACCCCAGTAAAAGAGACCGTGATGGTTGGCTTTGAGCTGCCAAATTAGCTGCCAAATTAACAAATGTTTTTATCAGGAAAACACAGTTTGCTAGATTTTGCATTGTTGGAGTGCCAGAGGCTGGAAATGGGGGCATATAAATTTGATATTTGATTTGATATTCTTTATACATTGTCATATGTTCTTTTCTTTCCATCAGCTTTATTCAATTTACAGACCTATGTGTAGGTGCCTTGGACACTGAATTTTCAGGTTTTCACTTGGAGAAATTTTAGAGACGGTAAAGTAAGTTTTGCACCACTGTTACCAGGTTTACTGATTATAGGCTGAAAAGCCTACCACAAGCTGTGCTTTATGATCCCTGCTGAGTAAAAGCTGCACGCCTTTCTCCCTTCTCAATCTTACTTTATCCTGATGGAGCAGAACATACCCAACAATGAGTCCAAAAGCAAGTGGTTATTTAGGTAGCAACAAAATGCTACGTAACTATGGTTCCAGGGAAGAACAGGGAGGTAGGAAAGTTCTGGTTTTGTTTTATCTTGCAGAGGGTATTTAGCACAGCCAGTTCTCTTAGTGTCCTGCTATGAGATTTTTTTTAGTATATAGACAAGTAATTTTAATGTCTGACTCTACTGCTGACCTTTTTTCTTTTTCTTAATTGTTTTGAGTCCATGGCCTAGTATCTGGCTTCAGATTTAAAATTTAAAATAAAAACACAGATGAAAATGCATAATAAATTGACAGCCTGTTACCCTATCTGTTAGGATATGAAACTGGTACAAAATAAAAAGCAGATGTAAAATTGTTAAGCGTGCAATTTCCATATTGTGGGTGGATGTTCTGAAATACCCGAAGGGAATTTTTAAATACTCTGGAAAAATTATCAGTAAGGTCATAATCTCTGTGTGTTGTACATAATGAAGAACACTAAGCACAGAGGTGAGCTCTGCAGAATATTCTTAAGTATTTTCACTTTCACTGCTCAGTCTCGAAGAAGGAAATTGTAAATGGAAGGGAAGAACTAGAAAAATCTGGACCATGCCAGCGTTAGTAATGAGCACTATGTCAATACCATGTTCTGGGAACTCAGAAATGTAAAATAACTGTTGATATTTGGGAGTTTGTACAGGGGTGGTTTTTTGGAAGAGTTGACGGTCAAAATAACTGATGCCAGATTGCGTATGAGCTTTCTGTGGGTGAAAAACTGACACCACTAAACTTTTCCAGTTTTGCTGGTAGTAGTGCGCCTAGCTGTGTGTGTTTTGTAGGAACGATGCTGGGGACAGCCAAGCGAGATAGCTAAATGGACGCATACTCTTAAACAGCCGCTGTCTGTAACATCCAGTTTCACTTGGCTAAGCACTAATTTGATCTTTTGCTACTACTGCTTTTTGTGGGGGGTTTTTTTGAGCACATTGTAATCTATTTGGAACGGTTGGTTAAGTTAGCAATAATAGTCCAAAAGCAGAACTGGATAGCCACTGCTTTATTGCCAGCTCATGCATACAGCCCATTTCAAACAAAGCCTATTTTCAGGGTAGAGTGGTTACACATTTGGCTTGTTTGCTTTTAATTTCCATTAGACTTTACTGCCAAAACAACCTGGCCATACCAGTGACAAGGCGGAAAGTTGGCTTGCTAACAACTATCGATGTTTGCCTTAAAAAGCAATTTGATAGAGAGTCATACAAAAGCCCTCTCCAAGGAGGGAGGCTTTTTAAGGCAAAAACCACACAATAAAAATACTAATTTCAGTTTTGGAGACCACTCACTTTTAAATTGCTCAGGGTGAATATATTCCATTGTATGCTGAAAGACGAGACGAGTTGATTTTGTTTGTTATGCCCACATGGGGCAGGAAGAGAAGGGAAGCAAAAGAATTGTGCAGGTACGGAGTGTACATTTCTGCCGGTAGGGAGGACAGGATGTTTCCTTCTTTTGCTGCTGGATCTTGGTCTGAAATTCATGGCATGTGTCTCACACTGACTATGATCACAGGTGGAAAGTTTGAGTACTTGACTCGTTGCTCTGTTTCAGACAGATACAATACCGGAGTGTTCACATCTGAAGTGGAATAGAAAAGTTGGCTGATGAAGCACATAACTGATCCTGGAATCTAAAGATTTATTTCTGCACTTTGAAATTCTTTCTCAGTGAATGATTTGTTTTATATGTGCACCATTAAAAACAAAGATGTATTTCTCCCTTCTTTTAAAGTTGAGGAATAACAAGATACAAAGGGTCCCTCTAAATTGCAGGACCCCAGGAACATTTTCCAGCTCTCTCTTGGGGCTGGGTCCTGGTTTCTCCCTGTATTCATGTGCACGCAGTCCCTTTGCTCCCCCCTTCCACACCTCTGTGGTCATGTTCCCATGTCAAAGAAACCTTAATGTGCAGGCTGGGTGACAGAGCTCACTTCCTGCCACGTGGCATGAGCACAGCTATATAACCTGAATGCACCCAGTCTGAACAAACAAAAAGGACAGATCGTTTTTCTACAGTCAGGCCATTGGGAGTATGGCTAAGGCTGCCTCCTAATTCTTTAGAGATTTGCAGTGATTACGAGCCTTGATCAGTTTTCAGTTTGTATAAAATATATGCAGGAAAGACTAAGGAATGCTTGCACAATACGATGGATGTTTCCCAAGCGTGGATCAGCTTAGTTCTGAATCATGATACTGTGTAATTCCTGTAAGAGAGATGAAGCACATAGTCCCTGATACATATGCTTGGTCAGAGGTAAAAAAGTTTCACTCAGTCATTTTTTAAGACTTTTTACAGAACATGCAGGGCAAACAGTCTTTCTGTAGAGGAGGAAAAGACATTGCTGTAGCTGTTTCTCTGGTATCGTTGGCATCACTGGCATCTCTCCAGTCAGCATTCAAGAGCAATGGTATTCATTGAGTGTTATGTTTTTCAGAAACAGAGCCTCTTGCTCTATTTCAGTTGGTGTTACAAAGCATGAAAAGATGGCTTCTTTGAATAAATTTCCTTCTTACAATCACTAGCCCGTTTAAATGTATTTGTTTTTTTCATTTTGATTCCTTTTCTGGCTACCATTCAAGGTGTATATGAACTAGTTAGCTAACCCTTCTGCAGGCTTAATGCTGCTGGTACTCCTGAGTTATTAATGCTCACATTCACGTGGATGCTGCTAGAGAAGCTGTGTGTGGCCACCGTGAGAAGCTTCACTAGCAGAAGGTAACCTGTTGCACTCCTCAGAGACGTGGTGCCTCTGTGTTGGAGTACATCCACCCTTGCCTTTTGCTGACACTTATCTATTTGCTTAGGGTTAATGTTTATTAAGGGAATTGCCTTTATTCAGGCAGTGAGTAGGCTGGCATTTACTAATTGCATCAAATTTGTGTATGTGTATATGCAGGATAGCGATTCTGTGAAAAGGCTCCTGATTTCAAAACTTAGTAATTTTGTTGCATAAAATAGGTCTCAGTTGTCTGGGAGTCTATGCTGACTTAGAGCTGTACAGATGCAAATGTTTTTTTCACAGCATGGCTCAACAGAGTTGAGATTTGTGATAATATCCAAGATACAACTTGGACATACAAGGTTGTACATCTATCCAATTACGTTAAAGTGCCTGCAAACTGGGCTGGATGTCATAGATTCTGCCACTCACATGAGTGCAAGCGGCTCGTAACGACTTGAATACCAGTCAAAATAGTCTTAAAGAAAGTTAGCAGATCTGTACTGCAGCGCAAGCAGAAGTGTGACTGAAGATTATGCAATTTTTCTGCTGGTTAAAGGTGATGATGATGATAGTTAACACTTAGCTAGCCCCATACGACTTCCAAGGACCGCACAAAACGTGCAGTAGTTGCATGTGGCACAGCCTGGAGAAGAGGAGGCTCCAGGGAGACCTTAAAGTGGGCCTACAGGAAAGACAGGGACAAACTTTCTAGCAGGGCCTGTTGCAATAGGACAAGGGGTAATTGCTTTAAGATAAAAGAGGGAAGATATAAGGAAGAAATTTTTTACAATGAGGGTGGTGAAACACTGGACCAGGTTGCCCAGAGATGTGGTAGATGCCCCATTCCTGGAAACATTCAAGGTCAGGTTGGACAGGGCTGTGAGCAACCTGATCTAGTTGAAGATGTCTCTGCTTATTGCAAAGCGGTTGCACTAGATGACCTTTAAAGGTCCCTTCTAACCCAAACTGTTCTATGATTCTATGAAATGTGAACTTCTCTTTCAGTTCACTTTACTGTATTCAGGAAGCTTGAAGCCTTTTATTATGTGTGGCAGACCTGGCGATGAAAAAAGATGTAACCAGCATGACTTCAACTTGCGATCATCTAGTCAAACTGTAGCAAATCATAAATTAGACTTGTATGAAAAAGAATAAATGCCCAGATAATGGCATGGTACAGCTCCAGATCAAGTTGTTCTCTATCTTTTTTTCATTTTCTGTATGAAGTGCAACACATTGCTTGTACCATCAGTAGCAGCGTAGGGTAATTTAACAATTGCTGATTTCAACCAAGTTTGTCAGCCACCTGCAAAGAATATGGAGCTTAATTTTATTCCTTTCAGGTATATGGAAAATATTTTCCTTTTCAGAATAGAAAATTGGAAATTCAGAAATGGGGTGGATGTTATTCTATTACAAATACTAGGTCTCTCCTAGTTTGTTTGTTGCTTGATAGACCTGTCTTATTTAATGCCACAGAATTGTCAGGATGAGGTGTAGGTAGGGAAGAGGGGATTTGTTTCAGTAAATGCCTCTTTATGATGCTTTCTGAGAGGCAAGCTGTCAGAGCTGGAGGCTTTTGCAAGTGCAAGTTTTTGTTCTAATTAATAACTGCTTATTTTCTTTTTTTATAAAATGTATCTTGGTTTGTTAATCAGTATGTGATTGCTTTCATTTCACCTTCATTTCTCAGGCAATGCTATCCCCAGTGGGCTTTGCTGCTGCTGGAGGGGATATCCTTGAGGTTCAACCCCTGCTCTAAGTATCTCATTTTATTTAGGTAGTTAGGATAATTGAGTATATACTGGAGGCAATTCTGTAAATTGACATTGCAAATGGAAATGAGGTGGAACCCTCTTTTTCTTATGTTCATCAGATTGAACATGGATTAGTTTTCTTTCAGTATTTTTTGAAGGCCAAAGAGAATAAAAGAGGACTCAAAAATAAATGCATTTGCTTTTTGTGTTTTGGTGCTTTCAGGCTGTCGGGGAGCAGCAGAGTGGCCTGCCCGACACAGAGGCGAGCTGGGACCAAGGGTGACAGCAAGGCAGGCAGGGCAGGCACCTCAGGTACCCGAAAGAGCAGAGTGGGACCAGGGACAGCCACTGGGGTCAGGTGCTGCCTGGTGACCACCAGGCCAGTTGGCAGTGATGGGGCAGGTCCCACCTTGTTGAGATGTAAGGCCTGACACAGGCAATGTCGTGCAGGCCAGGCCCGGCCAAGGACCGGAGCTGAACCATGACTGCAGGCCAGCCACCTGGGAGGCTGCTTGCAGCTGTTTCTCACAAGGGAGCTGTTTCCTGGCAGTCTGAGCCCGGTTACAGCTGCCCAGTAGCAGAGCTGACCTTGAACACGGGGATGTGTTCATGCCCAGACATGGAGGGGGGAAGAGGCTGCAGAGCCTGCTGGTGCACTCAGGGCTCTGGCAACCTCGAGCCGGGGTTTTTCAAGCCATTCCTTACAGTTACTGAAGATGGACTTAGCTTTTTTCCTTTTTACGTTTTTTTTTTTTAATTGCCTCTTATTATACCATTCTCTCCTGATCCTAGTAATTCAGGCTTTCAGTGGGGAAAAAACTGAGGCCCTCATTAAGCCACAAACACAAATCTGGGCGTACATGGGCAATTTTCCTGCTGCCTCCTGCAGCACACCGGGCTTCTATAGTCTGTGGCACCCGCTTGGCAGGCTGCACTGGTTATCCTGAGAAACCAGGATAACCAAAGTCCGTGATTCACTATGATGGACTATATCCTAAATTGGCAACTGAACCAAATTGCAAGGGCTTTATAAATAGATTGCATTAGTTACGTATTTCCAAAGGATGCTAAGTAACTTTCTGGGAGAGCACAGACTGTGAATAGGAAAGACTTCTTATTTTGCCAAACAGTCCCAATTTGTGGCTACAGAAATGTTCTTGAAGTGTTTACCTGGGAAGTAAATGACCTTTTATTTTCAGAGGTAAGACTAACACAGCTATTTTCTGCCTACAGAACATTTTTTACCTTTCATGAGTTGTCTGCACAGCTTCCTAGGAGGTAGAAAAATGAAAACTTCCTGCTGAGAAAATTGAGGCAGAGTTGTTGTCTTTGTTTATTTCAGAAATGCATGGTGGCTTGCACACAGTGCTCCTGCACACACGGGCACGCATGCAGGTATGTTTCTTGTCTTGTGAGCGCAAATGGAGCATCATTTAGAACTATTAGTTGCTCAGCCTTTTGCAGGCAGGCACAGGTCTGCTGCACCTGAGGGACTGCCAGCTGGAGGCCACGAATCCCAGGTTAGTGCAGCACCAAGCCCACTCCAGGCGTCAGCCAGGTTTGTTGGCTGGGATGAGCATGGTGCTGAGGACTGTGACATGACTTCTGCTGGCCTGGGGTGTGAGTGGAGCAATCTCTGCCTGCAAAAGGCAGGCACGGTGTCACCTGGCTTCCTGGGGTTGTATCTTCAGTTAGGGTAACCAGGAATGTGTGACACGTGCGTCTTTTGTATACAACTGCTGCCCTGTGATATTCCTTCTGGTGTAACCTATTGAATTGCTTTCAGGCTCTTCATAAGTTATTCTAGAAGTTTTACTCAGTCTCTTACTTGCTAGGTGGATTGAGTGGAACTTACCCAAATTACACTTGGAAAAATGTGTTTATAGCATTTCTTGCCTGTTGAAATATTTCAGATCATGTGTAGCTCGATCATACTATCATTTTAGTCTTCAGAATTAATAGTTCTTTTTGCTGAGTGTGTTTTCTTCATCACATAAAAAGTGACTTTATGCATACTCAAATAGCAAAATAAAGTTTGTGAATTCTTTTTTTTTTCTTTCTTCTTTTTTTAATAGCAGTAACTCCCACGAACTGGTACAAGGCTTGGTACTGTGCAAGCAGTTTTCACTCTTAGAATGCTGCTACTGAAAAGCAGATATTGTGTAAAGTACCATCGATCACTGCCTCTGTTTTATACAGTTTGTCACCATTGTTCTTCGTATAGCATTGAGTCACATTTAGAACTATGGTACAGCTCACAAGTGTTCAGCGGGGGGGGAAAAAGTGGGTTGTTTTTTTTTTTTTACTTTAAAAAAACCCTGTTATTATTTATAATCTAATATCAATGATTTGTTAGCATATAGAAAATATGTCTAATGTGGCCTAGTCTAGCTGAGAACAGGTTTATTAATATATTTAAAAGTGTATAAAGTGGTTTGTAATGATGGAGAGTGGGATAGAGTTTTTAAAGACCTAAAATAGCTGAGGTTAGACACTAAAATATTAAAGCAGAAATCTAAAAGGCTGTTCTGACAGATGATTAGCTCAGAGGCAGAAATGGACTTCTGTTGTATGTCTAGATGTACTTCAACAGCTTTGGGATTTCCTAATAATTTCCTGGATGTTTTTCTGACTAAGAGCATACTGTATCTCAGGTAAAAGCCAGCTGAAATACTCTCTATATATGTCTCTATAAAAAACTACCAAAATTCACGCAATTCCTCTCTTTAATTAGAGACTGGTATTCCTGCAGTGCCACAGAGTTTGTTGTGCTCCCTGGATATGGTGCTAAGACCCATTACGTTGTGCTTTTGCCAGCTAAGAATCCTAAGACTACTACAGGATTCAGATTTTTCCTGAGTTTTTATTTATTTCTTCTAAAATAGCATTGATTTAAACAGTTTCCCTATGAATGTGCTTTAGTGATTCCACCAGGAATTTTGTTTTCATTTGGCTGATTTTTCTGGCTGCATTGGTGGGGATGCTAATTGACACTACTGTCATTGCCACGTACCACAGTAAATATGGTGGTAAGCACAATAAATGCTTCTCTCTGTGCTAAGCTCAATCTCTTGTAACGTGTATATGTAAACTGGTCTCTGTACATTCACTTCTATAACGTGCATTCTGGGGTGGGGAAAGAGGACTAAGACTCTAAGAAATGTTTCTTTCAAAGGTGAAACAACCTGAAAAATTGACAATTGGAAACTTTTAGCACTTGTTGGAGGTTGGAGAGGTTTAATTTTGCAGAGAGGGAGCAAAGCATTTGTGTGGATTTTCTAACTAGTTTTTATCTTAACAAAAGTAAATTTACAGACTGACAGCAATTACCAGTTTGCATGAAGAAATTGTATCAATTCAATTGAATTTGTTAAAGGAAATTTTCCTCATGTGCATGTTTATACCTGGGAATTCAGCAAAGGGAAACATAAACTATTTTGAAGATTTTATTTTACATGTTTTAGGCGAAACTATAATCCAATAACATAAAAGAAGTGAGATAATTTAAATCAACTGTTACAGTGAAGACCGCTGAATGCTTAGTAAAATAGTGGTCTATGATAGCCTGTGGCTTTTATATTCAGTCATGTTGGTCTGGAGTACACTCGCATGAGGCGGAAGAGATTGAAACTTATCTCTGTAATGTAGGGAGGGAAGTTTGATATCAAGATAAAGAACCATGGTAAGGTAAAAAGTAGGTACCATTTCTGCAAGCAGAGTTGAGAACAGAAGACTTCTTTTAAGAGTATCTACCATACAAACCTTGAAATAAGCAGAAATAAACATGCAAAGGTGAGAGGGGTAGGGAATTTTAATTTTTCTGCTTCCAATTAGTATGCAAGAAGTACATAAAATTTGCATATAAAAGTATGTTGTCCTTATTTGATAGACTTCACAGTGTAAAATTCAGTCATGTGTTAGATTTACAAATAACTGTAGCAGTAGCTGAGCTCCACTTAAAGATGTAAAAGTAGTGAAGGATGACCATCTCTGTGCTAAGTTCATCTCTTTTTCCTTTGATCTTCTAGCAGAAGAATATTGAGGAGTTACTGATTGCCCGTGCTGTGTGGTGGAAGTTAATCCGTTGAAAGAACCTGCAATAAGTCTATGCACCACACTTTTGTCTAGTTTAGGCATGCTGTAAGACTTGGAGCTTGACTACTTCGTATTTTGCTGCCAAAGGGAAGCCACTTTAGCACCATGCTGAGCTTCAGCTAGTTGTCAGCATCTCTTTTGATGGAACTGCTTATGTCTCCTGCCTTACAGAAGCTGTAAAACTTTCAGTGTGTCTCAAGTGCATGGCAAACAAGATGACTTTGAATTGATGCGTGAGCAGAGCGCGTTTGCTTTCAGCCTAGCAAACACCATGTAAATACATCTTTCAGAAATGTGATAGTTCATGCTGTGCAGATGGTACCAATGGCCCAGGCTACTTTGGAAATCTTGTAATTTTGCCCCCTCCTTCAGCCAATATAGAAATGTTTTGTTTTCCTTTCATGCAGTACGTGTATAGATGAGCTTGTAAAACAAAATGGGGGGAAACCTATTTGTAATTGGAAAGTGGAGGAGGCATCACTGTATGATCTTTGTGTTAGCACAGCCACTTCAATTCCTTTGGAAAGGATGAGAAATGAAGTATTTCTTCTCTCAGTGCAGAAAGGACAAGTTTCCAAAACTGGATCAATCGGTTGGCACCAACCAAGCAACGCTGAAGGCTGGATAAGAGAACTGTGGGCAGACGCTGATCCAGCAGTGCTCTATTAGCAGAGCTGTAGAGGGTTGACGGGGTACCGCTGGAAAGATGTTTGCGAAATGTATTGTGAAATGACATTGAAAGGTCTTAGTTAATGTAGACAAACGTCAGTAACACAGAGCAGCAGAAGGATTTGAGAAAGTGCAAGAGCCCATGCAGTATTTATTTTCCAAGTGGGAGCCCTTTGAATTTAGACATTTTGTGTTAACTCCCAGTATCGTAAGATGTACATGGGTGTTAGGCATTTGACAGTGTAAATTAAGAGAGGTAGTGCTTTAATCTTGTGACTCTTCTAATTGATTTAGAAGTGATGTGTTGTCTGCTTGTACTAGCTTCTGACAGCTCTGACTGGTATTGGGTAGGTAGGCTTTATGGTCAGGAGAGATTTCAGAGGTGAATTGCTTTGTAGACATAATCTGGAGTTTGGTCCAGAAGAAGCCTGCTAAAGCCCGCAGGAGTATGGAGAGGGATTACGATGTTTGTGGAGGTGGAGCTTGTGGGAGTGGGATAGGTGGCATGGCAGAGTGGTTCGGACAGCAGCGTTAGTACAGGAGCCTAGTGAAGAGGATGTGAGAGGAACTGCTGGGTGGCAACTGGTGGGGGGGCAGACAGGAAGAGGGTGCTTGGCATGGGAGAGCAGAAGGATGGTGTGACAAACTGGAAGTGCAAATACTGTCCTTTCCTTCAGGGTTGGAAGAATTACATCCAGACATATAAGGCTGTGGATTCCGTGGCTCACCGTAGAGTGTATGGTCTTTCCATGTGACTTCCTGTAACATGTTTCTTTATTCCCTGCTAAATGCTGGCCATTGCTTGCAGGATAGACAGACGAGGTGATTTGTATCCACCTCTAAATATCTGAGTTCACATTTCTAGTTAACAGCTTCATCATCAAAAGAAACACTCATCTCGTTCTTTCTGGTATCTTTTCTTCCGAACATCTTATTCTTAGCTCTCTGCCAATATTTTATATTCTTTCTGTGAAATAATCTCTCTTGCTGTAAGGCCATGTGTCACTGGGTCAGGGCAGACTTAGTGCAGGCTGCTTTAGTCCTTTGTATTCTTTGTTGTATTTGCTGGAACTTCCTGTATGGTTTCAAGTATTCTTTATTCTGCTTTTAGGACCACACTCGAGGCTATTATGAACAAGATATTGCCTCCTGTAAACCCTATGATAAGTTCTGGAGATAAGGTTTCCTTCTGATACCTTTTTTTTGCCAGGCAAGCAGACATTTTAATCAAATCTTATATCAATTGTTGAGGCATATATTAGAGTTTCCTTCTGCAAAATCTTTCTTTGGATATCAAGTTTCTTCACTGAGGTAGTCACTTCACTGAGAAGGCTCTGAAGTTTATCATTGCTGTTATGATCCAAACTACCTGTAAAACTCTTGGGTTTTTAATTGTATAGATTATAAAAATATGAAGGCCTTGAAATAATTTTTGCTAATAGTTTAACACACTACCCACTGTTTATTGCATGTATTACAGTATTTTTTTTATACCCCTTTCTCATTCTGCCACAGCAATTACATGGCTCTGCTCCTAGGTCTGTGCTGGTGTACTCCATTATGCAGCTTCCAGACAAAGCTGTTTTGACAAGCAAGACAGAGCACGGTGGCAAAAATCCTGTTCCCTCCTCCCTTCATGGTAGTCAGCAGGATGCATCGTCCTTGGGTGCTGTGTTCCTTGTGCCAGGGCCCGCAGAGAGACTTTAAACCATGAGACCGGCCAGATGCTGCCTTAGGAGTATCTGCCCCAGCAGCATCCTTGTCATAAATGTGCTCACGTGTGGGTGATTTCTGTACATGACTTTGGATATGGCAGGTGGAATTTGTCCTCTGAGTAACCTGGCTTTTGGGTTTATTGTCAGAGGTTGGAGTGATCATTTTGACTGTCACGCTCCAGAATCCCGTATTATTGTATGAATACATTTAAAAATCTGTTTAGAGTAAGCATTGTCAGGCAGTTAAAAACTAAACTCTGAAATGCTGAACATCCCTGAAGTGACACCCCTGCAAAGCCTATACTGTGTTTTTAAAATTAGCAGTTAGCTGCTGATCTTTTAGGCAGAATTATTTTCTCACTGTCCATACCAAAGGCAGAGCTGGAGCTGCAGATGACTGCTACACACAGTGTCCATATCAGACAGGGAACTTCTCCCATTGCCAGCATCTTGAACTGGAGGTGAAATTCCTGACCTGGTCCTCTGCTTCCCCAAAGGGCACACGGGTGTTCATGTCTTCCACCTCATGGATGCAGCTGGTGTTGTGGCTCTTGTACCCACAGAGATGTGAGGTTCTTCCACTGCTAATGTTGAGGTGGAGGTGTGAGTCACAACATAGTCGGTGCATTGGCCCAGGACCCAGAGGTACTCATATCTTCTACCTCCTGGACACAGCTGGAGTGTGGGTCACAACATGGACCTCTGTATCCTCGTGGGGCGGGGAGCTGCTCTCACTGTTGGCATTGTGGGCAGAGTGAGTGGGAAGTGGGGGTCACCTCCTGGGCTTCTGACTCCCACAGAGCACAGAGGTGCTTATGTCTTTTTACAGTAATCTGTCAGTTTCTGAGATGTGACAAGCTCTGTGAGCAAACTCTGTGCAACTTGGAAGAAACTCCTGCTCTCTTTTGCTCCTCTGACCTTTCACCACAGATGTAAGGTGAAAATTAATTCCAGAGTGAAGACAGTATCAGACCAATACAGTATCTAACAGTTGTGGACTACTTCTGACTGTAGAGAACTGCAGTTTGGACAGCCTTGAACATCCCTACAGCCCATTTTTGGGGTTTTTTTGAGCATTTTTTGTCAAATTCTGTAGAGCCAGATCGTCAACTTTGTTTTACATGTGCAAGAGTGCAACACAATGGGAAATGCTTTACAGGGTTATTTGTGCCCGGGTATTTCAGATATTTGTAGAAATATTAGCAAATATGTACTTCAAACTCTGAATGTGTCATTTATGGACTGTAGTGTATCTTAGAATTTTCTGGAAAAAAAATTCTTATTTTCCTCTAAAAACTACCAAAGTAACTCCCCTCACTGTGCATTCTATAATGATGGTGACTCCTTGAGATCAAGTGGGCTATTTAAAGCTTCAGTTCAGAATACATTAACAGGGAAAAAGAGAGAAATCCAGAGATACAGCACTGTGCACCTGAAGGATGCATGAAGATTTTCAAGTGTATTGATTACAGCATTCTGCAGATAATTCACAGCCACCAAATACCCAGCTTGTATTGTGCGCCTCTAGGACTGCCAGATTCCTGTAATTTGCTTATTCCCTGCGCCTGCTCTATAGAAAGCTATCTTGGAAATCAAACTTCGAAGTTACGTCTCCAAAACAGCAAATCAGTGCATTATTTTTGGGGGAGCTACAAGCATTTATATTCTCTTTTTTTTTAACATGTGAAGAACTCATATACAGTACTGTAGGCTATATTCACTACTGTGAAGTGTTTTTGTTGGGGTTAGGTTTAGCTAGTTGGTCTTGGGAAAACTTAACACACATGAACAGTATTATTCTGTAGGACTAAAATGTAGGTCGTAAACATATGGGTTTGTAGCCTCATGCGGTGGTCCTGTGGTCACAATCAAAGTGTGTTTCTTAAGGTTAGCATATTTGGTTAACGTATTATAACTACAGTTTATACTTCCTAAATAAGAATCTACCACTCAGACACTTAACCCCTGGTCAAAAAAAAACCAGCAACGTTATCAAACCCTCTTCTGGAGAGGCTGCATGATGGGTTTTAACAGAAAGTATTCTACAGCTGTGTTTTTGGTGCTGCTTATCATGCTCTGAGCAACTACCTTTGAATCAGCTGCTTCAGTCACTGTCCTCACCTCACTGTTTTCACCAACATTCTTTTTCTGCTGATTTTTCTGCTGTTTCTCTATGGTATTATGAAAGTAATCTAACTGTAATATTGTGTATCCCGTTGCGCTGACAGAAATAGGTTGTTTTTGAGAAAAACATAACTGATATGGAAAATAAAAAGATAGTGGAAGTTGTTGCAGAATCTGATGCAGATGCTAGTCATTTTGTTGTGCTGTTACTTTGAGGGGGGTAGGATATGTACAGGTTTTGCAGCCTAATGATTATTTAGGCTCAATGTGACTGTAGCAGAAAAGATGAATAATCACATCCTGATCTCTAAATTGGAGAGACACGGATTTGACTGATGGACCGCTCTCAGTGGATAAGGAACTGGCTGGACAGTTGCACTCAAAAAGTTGCAGTCAACGGCTCGATGTCCAAGTGGTGAGCAGTGACAAGTGGTGTTCCTCAGGGGTTGGTACTGGGACTGGTACTATTTATCATCTTTGGTGACATGGATGTTGGGATTGGAGCACCCTCAGCAAGTTTGGCGATAACACCAAGCTGTGTGGTGCGGTCAACACGCTGGAGGGAAGGGGTGCCATCCAGAGGGACTTGGACAGGCTTGAGAGGTGGGCCCCTGCCAACCTCATGAAGTTCAGTAAGGCCAAGTGCAAGGTCCTGCATGTGGGTCAGGGCAATCCCAAGTACAAATATCGGCTGGGCAGAGAATGGATCAAGAGCAGCGCTGAGGAGATGGACTTGGGGGTGTTGGTGGATGAGAAGCTCAACGTGAGCCAGCAATGTGCACTTGCAGCCCAGAAGGCCATCCGCATCCTGGGCTGCATCAAAAGCAGCGTGGCCAGCAGGTTGAGGGAGGTGTTTCTGCCCCTCTATTCTGCTCTGGTGAGACCCCACCTGGAATACTGTGTCCAGCTCTGGAGCCCCCAACATAAGAAGGACATGGACCTGTTGGAGCAGGTCCAGGAGAGGGCCACAAAGATGACCAGAGGGTTAGAGCACCTCTGCTATGAGGACAGGCTGAGAGAGTTGGGGTTGTTCAGCCTGGAAAAGAGAAAGCTCCGGGGACACCTTACAGCAGCCTTCCAGTTTGTAAAAGGGGCCTACAAGAAATCTGGAGAGGGTCTTTTTACAAGGACATGTAGTGATAGGACGAGGGGTAATGGCTTCAAACTGGAAGAAGGTAGATTTAGAATAGATCTCGGGAAGAAACTTTTCACTCTGAAGGTGGTAAGGCACTTGAACAGGTTGCCCAGGGAAGTTGTGGAGGCCCCATCCCTGGAAGTGTTCAAGGCTAGGCTGGATGGGGCTTTGAGCAACCAGGTGTAGTGGGAGGTGTCCCTGCCCATGGCAAGGGGGTTGGAACTAGATGATCTTTAAGGTCCTTTCCAACCTAAACCATTCTATGATATGATTCTATGATCAAGCAAACTTTGTTTAATACTAGACAGTTGCACAACTTTTAAAGAAGACAAATGCTGAGGGATCAAAGAGGTGATTTAATTTTTCCTCTTTAAGTACATGAAATTTTTCATTACAAATGATGCCCCAGCTCACTTTCCTGTGGGAGGATCCTTTGTGAGATACTCAAGATTAAAACAAACCTATATGTTCTAGTAACACAAAGGAACGTTTTTCTTTGAAACTGGTGGGTGGATAAAATTCTTTGGTTAAGTTTTAAAAAAACCTCTCTGCGGGCTGTGTGGAGAATTGCCACATGCTTCTCATAGATTCCAAATTTCTGCCATAGCAAGTCCCACTGGTTTCAACCACAGGCTTTTTTGTTTTCTGTACTCTCCTTTGTAACCCTCAGCAAACGGAGGCAATGCCAGAAGTTCTGGAAAACGAGAGGCTGTGAGCCAGGCCTACACTACTGCATTCCTCTGCAATGGTAGGCCACCGTGTGGGCTTCATTTCAGCTCTTTATTGTAAGTCAGTGGCACGGATAACCAAGTGACCAACTCTGTGAAAACATACAGAGTGCGAGGCAGTTCATGCAATCAGGTGGATTGGGTTTAATTACAATCTTGAGATAAAAAATTGTTTTACTACAGGGGATATTTTAAACTTTTTTGAATGCCTCTTTATACTTGCATATTTCGTTATTTAAATACGCTTCCAAGCATACAACATCTTCACACACTCATGAGGCAAGTAACAAAGTCTAGAGCCATTTTCTTTTTGCTATGGTTTGTGCCATGTATTCCCAAATAGGTGGCTTTCTTTACATGTAGCTGGTCAATGCAATTAGGTAAAGGCAGCAGAAGGCCCAGTAGAAAACTTTCCTGCGAGACCTCAAAAGTTAAGAGTAACTGGTAATTTCTTACAAAGATGCATCACTGAATTGCAGAAATACATATATAGCCTGTACTATAAAACCCCATTAGAACAGGTGAAGCGGAGGAAATTAAGCTCAGTGCCGTGACAGACAATTTCTTGCATGTTGCAGCTGATTTCTTGCATGTTGAATCTGGTGTGACTTTCAGAGGAGGCTTAAGCAAAAGAGGTCTGTTGTACCTCCAGTTTTTTCAGCATCATTTGTAACGGGAGAATGCATGGAGTTGGTATGCAATTACTGCTACAGTTCCTACGGTTTGAAATGCATTGCTGACTGGCTTGCGTTGATCTCTTTCCTTTCATATGGCCCGAATAAATGTGGCTATTTCAGCTGCTGCCACTACTCATTTTGCTACTTTAATTGAGCATCTGTGTGAAGGGCTAAGTTTCTTCAGTAAGAGAGGAAAGAGGATACTTAAAGACGTAAATAATACAGGGTGTACAAGTTTGGGGAAGGTATGATGTTGGTTTTCCTCCGCCAAGTCTAAAACCTGGCTCCCAGAGCCCCTGGTGCCCCTCACCGTGGGTAACGGGACATTATTGCATTTCGGTCCACAGTAACCACAGGTGCTTCCTGCTAAGATCCAGACTTTGGGCATGGACTACAACATTGGGTTATTACTGCACAGACGGCAAGTGTTTTCACATCCCTGACATGCAGGTGCTAGGGGTTGTGTGCACCTTGGTGAAAAGCCTGAAAATACATTAAGAGTTTGCCAGCAAGAGAACCCCTGGTGATAGTGTATCAAAAATCTCTGACTCAGATAGTATTACTACTTTTTACACAGTGATACTGTAAAACTTAGTTGCCTTCAGTGGAACAATAATGCTGAACACAAGCTGTAATGAATATACAGCATATTCTTAGTTTTTTAGAGCCAAGCCTCTCAAATCATAAAATTGTTAGCAAAACTAAAATTTATGTGCTGTTTGCTAATTCCCAAGATAAGACTCGGGCATGTTTATTAGAGTGTCACCATTCCAGCTAGGTGTCACATTCCTGTGTGTTTTTATCTGGTCATTGATTGATTGTGTCATGGTTTTTACCAGGTAAGTTGAAAAAGTCAGTATAGTTACCCTACCAAAAGAGATACCACAGCAACAATTCCCCACAGCGCCTGGACCACTTGCTACAGGGATCCCACTTCCAAAGGCTGTTAAGTGACAAATACACCTTTTTAGCTTTACTACAGAGGCAAACTTAGGAAAGCAGATAAGACTCATGATAATTGCTGTTAAAGGACGTAATTTACTGGTCATGCTGTGTATAATTTTATAGTTTGCCTCATTATAAATATGACCTTGAAACAGTTACCACCATATTGAAAGAAGTGTATTTATTTTAACCAGATTCTGTGGGACCCATGCAAACTGGTACTGCTTGTACAAACAATGCATATACTAGGCCCAGTACTGAAAATCTTAACGTTCTTTCTTGTCCCCCAAGCTGGGGGTTGATGGTTTTGATTATGCTTATGCAGGTAAACAGTGACTCTATGTAGTAGAGAACGTTTCTGGCAGATCACCTCTCTCACATTGGCAACCTTCAGGATAAACTACTTCACAGGTAGACTTTTCCAGCTCTATGTCCTGAGCTCTGAGCGTTATCTTTCATGTAGCTGAGGGAAGTCCTGAAAATCTCAGGATGACAACAAGACCTATTCTCTTGTGCACTGAGGGAACTGAGAAGAAACTGTCAAGTCAGCTTGGAAGGTTTATTTATCCCAGTGTCAAAAGAATAACACTGGTGTTACAGACACCTTTGGCAGCCAGCAAGTTTTTCATTGACTGGCCCCTTGGAAAGAAGGTTGCTAGTCATTTCAAGAGAGATTTTACTGGGTCTCTTACTTACTAAAACAGCTACTTGTGAATTGATGCCAAAGTATGGCAAATGTTTGCGTGTTTTTTCAGCAGATCTGGAATACTTTTTAGGTTAGTATCAGAAATGAAGTGAGAGGAATTGCACTTATTTTTTTCATACTGTAGTAATTAGTATCTGAAAGAATTGTCATTCTCCTATGCAATTTTCATTTTTTTCCTACAGCATAGTTTTATGCTAAAAAGTACATACTCCCATTCTGCCTGAGTGAATGCAATATTTATTTCCTTCAAAATATGAGCATAAATAATATAGACATACTGTCACTCCTTTCTCCTGCTAGACCTGCAAAGACAGGGATTTCCATAATAGGATGTGAACTGGCGCTTCACTTCTCTCTATCAAAACCTTTTTGTGTTTTCATGCAAGCTCTGCTGCAAGGCCGAGCTCTGCTTCCCTGGCGGCTGTTCTTCAGCAGGAGAGGGCCAGGGAGGGCTTGGAGAGAGAAGATCTTTCATGAGTCTGAAAGCAGCTGTGCCAAGACTTAGGTATTAGCAAAGGTCTAGAATGAATAGATCCTATTTGACCTATTGGTTTTCAATCCGGCAGTAGCTCTCAGGGGCATAGTGCTGCCTGCAGTGAATGGCTAAGAACCGGTATTCCACAAGGCATCAGAGATTCAGGGAAAGCAGCATTTGTCAGGCTCTTCTTGTAAAATTTTAAGTGGAAGTTCCTATTCATGTGGCCACAGCAATGCAGTCTAAATGTCAGCTCTAAAAGTGTGTTGTGCCTTTACCAACAGCAGCGCAATCCTTTTCAGCAGGCTTAGCCAGTGATCTTTATTGACCCAAGATGTAGGACAGAACTAAACTTGGTCTTTTATTCAACTTAGTTCCATAGAAGTAAATACAGCTCTGTAGTAACAGGTATATATGAGTCTATACTGGGCCAGGTGGGGTTTTCCACTTTTTACTGTACTTTGAGTAATAAAGTTTGTTGTAAGGAAAATGGGGCCACAACAGACCCCTTATTCACTGCTTCATCATATCAGTGTAGAAGCGTACTCAACTCCTCAATGGAACGGTGTCCTGGTTTGAGGTCAAACAGGACCAATTTTGTTCAGTAACTTTACTTTTTAGCTAGGCCTCTTCTAACTGCTGAAATTACCAGCATGTTGTGCAGAAAACTGTTCGCTCTCAGAGTGATAAGACCCATGTTTATAGTTAATGCCAAGGAATGGGATGCAGAGAGGCTCTTGCTTATCCTTACTGCTATAACACCCAAGGCCAGACAACTTTGTTATTTGCCCCGTTGGAGGGTCGGAAGCAGAAAAGTGTAGAGGGGTCACACCTGCGGGGACGAGCGGACAGGACAGGTGACCCAAAACTGACCAACAGGGTATTCCACCCATCTGCCTCATGCTCAGTATAAAAGCTGAGGGATCAAAGGGTCAGGTCTCTTCTCTTCAATGGCTGATGTCCGAGGAGTTCTCTGTTCATCTGCCTTTCATCCTGATCCTGAATCCAGATCCGGAATCGAGTTCCCATCTGTCACTGAGTCGAGTCTGGGACTTTGCCAGTGCCTGCTGGTGACATAATTGTAATCGTGGGAGCTTGATGCGGTTTTGTATATATTTCATTATTTTCTTTTTACATTATTTTATTATTAATATTTTATTAAAGTAGTTTAGTTCCTTCTAAACTCTTAAGTCTCTTTTCTCTCTATCCCTCCTCCCTTTGAAAAGAGAGGTGGGGGAGAGCATCTGTCGTTCCGCCTGATTGGGCCAATCCGGCCCAAACCATGACAAATGGAAACACACTCACAACCTTTCATTCTTGTCTGGCAGGAGCCTCATATGCTCTCTAATGTCTAATGTATGCAGTGAGGGAGGAAAGTCAAAGGAGCGCATGTTATGCTTAGCAGATGGCTTCTCATTTTTGTGGAGCTTTGGTCTACAGCTTGAGTAGCCCATAGGAAAAGCTGAGTTTCTTGTGCAGAAAAATATTCGTCCTCTGAAGCTATAAAGAAAATCTGCCTCTGGGTGGAATTTTTTCCCTAAAAGTGATAAGCTTTGGCAAGGAGGGAGGGAAGAGAGCAAGCTGTAATGGAAGCCGTCTCTTGGCTAACTGCAGTAAGAGTGTTAAACTCGTGGATCTGTATTGAGACACACTGGCATTTCTCTCTGCATTCATTCTGTTCGCAAATGGGAAAAATGTTTGTGTAAAGGCTAAACGCACCAGCAGATCGATTCTAGTTGTGTCAGAGTTATGACCAACTGTTTGTTTCACAATTATGCTGCATGCCATCTATTCCAAACAGAAATATTTATTAAAAATTGATTTCCAACAGTTTGACAAGCATCAGACAAACCCAATAATTAGATCTATGAAGTGAAATGTCTGATGGCATATTGCCTTCTAACCATATTAGTGAAGTTAGGCTGAGAGCCATTTTTTGTCTGCGGTGTCTTAGCATAATGAGGATAAATCAGGCTTTGCAGTTCAGATTTGACAATGCAGACATAATTCTTTCCTCCCTTTCCCCAAGTATGTATGTGAAGTGAAGCCTGATGGCTGTAGACACTCCGTTCTGCTGTGAGCTGCGCTGAAGTAAAAGTCCAAACCGGGAGCTGGATTGTACCTCTCACTGGTGCCCAAGGGAGAGAGTGGAACCACCTCAGGCATTTTGATCAGATAGCCCCTGTATTTTCTGAAGCAACTCAGCAAATGACCAGATCTGTAGCCTTGTTTGCTGAACCTTTCTCTGCACCAGTTTACTGGTTTGCACCCATTCTTTCATCCCCTTTTCTCCTTTTAGTCTGATCACCGTGTGCTCCCACTGCATGCTAAGCCGTGCAGCGCTCCTCAGTGCCATCTCCAGTGGCAGAGCTCTGGCTGGAAGTCAGGACTGGCCTTGCCGTTTCTGACAGATGACCTGCAGCGGACTGCAGGATGAACAGTTTTTGCTACGCTTGCCTTTGATACCTGATACAGCTGAGCACCAAATGGTTGGATTATTTTTCCAAGGAAATTAAGTGTTAAATTGGCCTGATGTTTATTTGATGCTGGCTTTTGTAGTAGATCACAGTGTGTAATTACTGCCGCATGTTCAGACTCCTCATTCACGCACGTACCCAAAGCTCCATGGTCCTGTCTACTCCAGAACATTGGAGGCAAGGTGTGTGATAGTGCAGGAAAAATGGAAGTCTGTAACTTCATGACAGAATCCAAAGCCAGAGTTGAATTAGGGCTCCCAGCGGTCCCTTACGCTATACTTTCTGCAAAACAGTTCCTTAAGGTCCTTTTTCTAGAGAACTTAACTGCATAAAAAGGAAAGGCAAAATGTTGGGAAACAGTCATCTTAATGCAGAGTTGGAACCCAGACATCCTCAACTGCAGCTTATATGTAGTGATGATGGACGTACTTCTTCTGTCCTTTTCATTCTTTCAAATGTCCTGCTATTACCACAAATGTTACTAAAAGTCATGTGTTCTAGAATAGTGGTTTTCAGCCTCTTAAATAATGCAACGCAAACTATTACTAATACATTGCACCTACGCCTTACTACTACAGCTTACTGAAGATCTTGAAATCTTAGGTGTTACAGAGCTGAGTCATTTTTAGGTGTAACCTTTTCTTGTTCAAGTGACTAAAAACAGGTAAGTCAGTACAAAATTCCAGGTGTTTTATTTAATATTTATTATCGGCATTTCAGTAAATACATTGAAATATAGTTGACTCAGAACTGAGAACTGTATTGCATTATATTTAACTATCCAATTGTCATCTTGTAGAAGAGATAGGAGCAAAAAAGTAGAAAAGGACAAATGCACATTGTATTTCATATATTGAAGAGCACTGCTTTATAAATATACGTGACAAACTACAATGAAAAGTTGATTCAAAAGGTCTCTAAAGTCAGATAATTTTCATATTCACACACTGAGAAAAGGTGGCCAAGAAAAAGGAAATTGGTAATCAGTCACAGCAATCTGTAGCTACTATAAAACATATTAAATATTTGGTGTTACAAATTTGATTAATGTACTTTCTTGTGTTTGTAATGAGTAAATAATACTTAATTCTTAAGAATTCACTCAAATATTTACGCTGCTGTCATGTATTATTACAATCAATATTTGCAGTATGCTGTGGCTGTTGCACTAAGCCTCTCTTGAGAAGCCAAAGTAGGGGCATATGCTTCAGCTTTTATCAGCTTCGTTTCCCTCACTTGTTGTACAGCAGTTGTAGAAGGAGCAGCAATAAGAATGTGAGAGGAATTACAAGTATCTGCAAGAAAGCAAGACTGGAAAGGGGTGGGAGGAGGTGAAAAACTTGTAATCCTTTTTTTTTTTTTTTTTAACACATTAAAACTCTTAGCTTTACAACATCTTTCTAGGTTGTCTTTCTGTATGGAAGAAGACTACAGACTTCTGTATGCACAAGGAGGGACTATCATAGAGCAGCTCTACCAAGTGACCCATGAGAAAGATATTTGTATCCAAGGTCTCTCCATCAGAGATTGTACTTTCTATAAAACAAGTTTCCATGCTCTTCACAGTAGCTGTTTGAACCACGGGACTGAGAGGTCCCAGCTAATTAGAGGCTTATGTAAAAGTTTATCCCAAGAAATGGATAACCTATTAATATCAAATTGATCATTAAGGCACAGTGGTTTTGAAAATACTTCTATGTGGCCTAACTCCTATTAAAGGCAATGGGGGGTTGAATTTAATATTGTTTCCTTGAAAACACCTTTGGAATTTCTATTTTGTTTCATTAACAGACTGCTCAGAATTTTTGGTCCATCTATATTCCTTCGTTCTGGGACTCACTGTGCATCCAGGGAACAAATGCCTTTGTTCACTCTGACCAACACGCACAGGGAAAATTGTGCCAGCAGCAGGCTCCAGAGCTGCATAGAGCGAGGGGAAGTGGAAAGATGGCGTTGCCTTTGGGAGTGGTCCTTGGCTGCTCCTAGAGTGCCAAATCCCTTCTCAGCGTCTGGCTCCCTCCTGCTGCTTTTGGGCTAATGCGAGGACGTGGTTTTCTCATGCTCTTAGTTGCACACTTTCAATGACTTTATTTACTTAAAATGTAGATAGACACTTTAATAGCCTTCTGGTAATGCCTATGGCCATGCATTCTGCTGTACCTACTCTTTAACCCGTTTTACAAAGGTTTAAAAAAAAAAATGCCTGAAGACCTCTTCCTCCCTGGGAAGGTTTCTCTTATAGAAGTGATACGGTACAGGAAGGGTACTCTATTTTAACAAGAGAGCTTCATCTTGCAGGGAGAAACAAAGTATCAGTATTATATGCACAGCACTTATAATGGGTTTTAATAGAAGAAGTCTAAATATTTGTTTCTAAATGAACAAATAAGCGTATGTTTACATGCTCCATTAATTCTGGGTATCGTTAAGACACTATTAAAGTGATCTGTCTCTCAAATGCACTTGAAGACTTTGATTAGTTAGCTCAATTATTAACAATATCTCTCTGCTATACATTTTTAAACAGTAGAGAAGACAAGCATGCAGAAAATGTAGGGGAAAACTTAAATGTGTGCTTTCATTACTGAAATAAAGCATACAGAAAGATTTATACTTTATAGCTCACTGCGTATGCATTGGGAGAAGCTACTTTTGTGGCACAAATACCCTTCTTTGTTGCTTACCAATACCCGTATTCAGTGACACAAAGAACTGTTGTAAAAAATATTAGTATGCAGATGCTCTGGTGTTTTGTTAATGCATTTAATTAAATACAATAGCTCTTTTGTTTGTTTTTTCTTTTTCTGTCCTTGAATGGATTTGTATTATGGTATAGAATCTAGGCTTAGAGTTGCTATTTAAAATGTTTTGCAGTTTTAGAATGTGTCATATATCCACGTTAGTTACTTTCTCTTCCGTTCGATTAAGAAAATCATTTGGGGGCTTTAATAGTTTCTAATAAGTTTGAAAGTATCTTTTCAGGAAAAAATAAATTCCAAAGTTGACAGCAAATATTTTCCTTTTCCCACTGATGAGGTCTTCAGCGACGATTAGCACTGGTTAAATAATTGTATTGCCAAGAAATACTTTTAGATGTTTTAACCAAAGAAAATTTTCTTGAAGTTCCCCAACATTTTCTAGGTAGTTTTCACAGAAGAAAAAAAAGTTGCATAGCAAAACTGCACGTTATGTTTTTATATGAAAAACTGTAGCAGACTGATTACAACAAATTGTAACCTAAGTACTGGTATATATTTGCAGAAGCCATCATTACTGTCTCGTGTTGTTACCCGTAAAATTATTTCAGAATTATTCTCAGCCTGAGAAAAGGTTTCTGTAGTGCCCTGTGGGTGGGCGAAATGATATGAAAAGATTGTATCAAGTTTAAAATTGCTCTGGTGAATCAGCAAAGTACTTGAGCCCAGAGTACTTTGAAAACATAATAGTATTTGCCAGATCCTATCCCCCCCATGGCACAAGGACCAAATCAAATGAGGATTTAATGAGATGATTAGAAGACCCTAAAGGTAACACATGACTAAGTGTAACTTATTTCTGAAATTTTGAGCCCTGTTACCTCCAAAAAATGTTTCTGACACAGGGTGAGTGTGTGGGAGGTGTCTGCTCTGAAGGTTGCTTCTCAAGCAGTCACCTACTAATATTCTTTTGGTGTTCCTTGGAGGTAAGCCGTATACCTCAGTGGGTGCAGTTTCCTTTGGAACAGTAGGAATAATGGTATAGACTATAAAAAAAACCTCCACAAATCTTTTTGTCACTGATAGAAGGAGCTACTACAGGTTAAAGGTTAAGTGTGCTGCAGCTGATTCTTTTCAGATATTTTACTGCTTGTATCAAAACGCAACTGCAGAGAAGGCAGCAAACATAGACCTCGGAGGTCTGTCTCGGCACCTTTCTTGGCTAAAAGCTCATCAGTTTCTGATAATCCTTTTTGTCACTTCTCACAAGCACTAAATACAAATCAGTTTTGCTGTAGGCCTTCAGCATCGGCACTAGGACATCATACGCCGACTGCCAGGATCATACATGGAGAAAAACTGTCAGGGGAGGCTAAGCAGAAATTGCAGTTTAGTGTTCTCCGCCTGTTTGAAGTGAGGACAATTTAAATAGTGAAAAAACCTTCCCTCGTTACACTTGTGTGATCGGTATTGAAGTTACAGTGAGGGTTTCCAAATGTGGACAAAACCTTCAGGTACAAAAGCTCTGACGTCATGGAGAGGGAACATGCCCTTGAGAAAGCACAGTCCTACGATGTCACTTTAATTTTTTTTTCTTCCCTGTTTTGGAGGAAACTGGCACATTTTAGAGTTGCAGTCCTCAAGGGAAAGTACGGGAATTCTGATTATTCAGACATGGTAACTGATAACCTCCTCATCAGTAAGCTTTCCATGTGAATAAAATAAATTAGTTTCATTTGTGCTTCTAACAACCTATTGAGCTATTTACAAATACATCTAATTAAAAAAACCACCTAGAGCTACTGCAGATTCTGTGTGAGAACATCCTGGTTTCGGTTCCAAGATAGCTTAATGTTCTTAAAGGCTGGTAGAGAACATAGTTTCATTACAACTGCACATATTACGGGTTTTGTATGAAATGAGCATCTCAAGGCAAGGGAAAGAAAGCAGCATTGTTCCAGGGCTGTTTTTCACAGGCCTGTATTCATATCTCATCCTTGTTGTTTGCAGGAGAGGCAGATGTGAACCAGAACAATGGGACCTCCACGAAGAGCCCAGCGGTGACAGACTCCAAAGGCACAGCAGACCCGAAGAATGCCTGGCCTGAGGCCAACCCAGCTGACACGACTGGTCGCCCCCACTTGATCCGCCTCTTTTCCCGAGATGCCCCAGGAAGAGAGGACAACACCTTCAAAGATCGGCCCTCAGAGTCAGACGAGCTACAAACCATCCAAGAGGACAGTGCAGCAGCTTCAGAGAATTCGGATTTGATGGCTTCACAAAAACGCTCCTCTTTCCGGCACGGATCAAAAATGGCATCTGCGAGCACTACAGACCATGCTAGACATGGATCTCCAAGGCACAGAGACTCGGGTCTACTTGACTCGCTGGGCAGATTCTTTGGAGGTGAAAGACACGTTCCCCGGCGGGGCTCGGGCAAGGTGAGCTCTGAGGAATAGAGAACTGCACAGCTACAGCAAAATAAAGTACAATTAAACAGGAAGGGTGGGACTAAAAGGAAGGTGTAACTGCTATAATGCAAGAGTTGACTTAGCCAGCAAGACGGTACTTGCAGATGTGTAATTTAATGCTTGGCTTTAAACTGAAAACAGTAACAATAAAAAGCATAGATCTGGGAAACAACAGGAGCTATTCTGGGTAGTAACAAGGAGTATTAGAAATCCAGGTGGCTCTAGAAACATTACTGAGAGGAATTTTTATGAACATTTAATGTGGTGCATTTGTATGCTGTGCCATTTAGAGAAGCTTCAGTCTGCTTTTGTGTGTTGTTCTTAAATATTTGCAAAATGGAACTGGCTGAGAGCACTAAATGCAAGACAAGCTCTAGATAGTTTGGCACTAACTGAGGGACAGACTTGGAAATAGATGTTAGGAAAAGAACTGTGGCCAGATTCTCAGCCTGCTTGCGCAAGAGCTTATTTTAAGGTCAGATGATAGCATTGCTGAGGAGATGGCTTGACAGATACTATCCTGAATCCCAGGTGTACAAAATAGTCCAGCTGCTCTGTTCTGGCGAGAAGTGAAGATTTATATTCCAAGCGTTTCATATTAGAAATTGTGTAACAAACCATTTCTTCATCATGAACTGAAAAACAAGGTATTGATGAAAGGATAGTATTTGAATTTTTTCCTTTTCCAGGATTAACCCACCTCCTCTGATAAGTTTTGCAGATGGCATGTTAGTTCACTATTGTTTGAGTGGCAAAGTTTAAGATATTGTCAGTGTACCCTTTGCCGTGTAAATGATAAGTGGAGTCTTGTGTTTGTGTGTTCACACACTACATAAGCATTTGAATGGAACTACTGTAGGGCTGTAAAAACCTTTAGTTTTGCTGAATGTATTGTTTGATGTTGTCGCTCAAGTTGTGTGTTGCAAAAAGCAATGCTCATAGTTGCTGGCTGGGCCCAAATTTTTCAATAACCTTTGACAACCTTTGTTGTCTGTTTAACAGTTCTAACCTGTGACGCTTGCCAGGATGGGTTAGCCCGTGCAGCTTTCCCAGACTGTCGATCTCGTAGTGTTGCACTGGGACATGCTAACATGGCTACCCTGTGGTTTAAAACTGATTTGTGACCATACAACAGCTGCAGGCTGTCAGTGTACTCCACAGCTCCACACTTGGAAGCACAGTGTATGATAGCCCTTCCCTGAAGAGTTGTTGTAATGTAGAGACCACTGGATGAAAAATACTGTAGAAACTTAAAACCAGAAGCTTCTCACACTTAGTAGCCAGTACTGAGCGAGCTGTGCATTTTGGTCTTTTTGTTTCTCACATTTATGAACTGGGGACTACAATGCTTACGACAAAGATTTGGCAATCAGTCGTTTCTGTAGGTATGTAATATTCATACATGCAACAAGCAGGTGCTGTGAAAATGAAGAAAACCACTTTTCTTACTGTTACTGCAAATATCAAAGACCGTTCCCAACTCTCTTACCTTCTGGAACCTGGTTGGCTAGCTCAACTCTTGCTGTTTTATTCATATACTGTGTTACTCAGTGAAAAATAGTATATGAAATGCTCTTTGTACACCAAGGAAACAATACCAAAAACTTAGATTCTGCATACAGAATATACAGAGGTATGTACGTTCTTGCTTAGCAATAAAACAAAGCAACCAACTCCCTTTTTAGTAGTGATGACTAAAAAATGGCTGCAAGTTGTACAGATTCTGTATTTTATCCTTTGGTGTGAACGCGATTGCTATGATTCTCTACTGATCTCTATGTAATTGTGTATGAGAGGACAGGATATCAGCTGTTTTATCTCTGTTGCTGTTCAGTAAACGGCTATTTTGAAGCATTTAAATGTCTGCAAAACAGTACAGAATTATGGACAATTCTAACATTTACCTAGCAGAAGTAACTTTTTTTTTTTTTTAATAAGAACAACGACACATAATGTTACAGAGTCCTGACTTGCAAATCTCAGCTGGAAGCACAGAGAAGTTTTATTATCTTGGCAAAAGTCAGTCACATGAGGACTTCCAGTGCCAAAGCATCTCTAGCACTGTTTCACACAGTGATAATATTGATGCATGAAAACATGTCCTAGGAAGCTCTATCATAGGATGGTTTCAGTGCGGAAAATACTGAGCAAGTGCCACGGACAGTTGTTTCAACTGTTATTTATTTAGCCTTTGAATCAATGCCTTTTGGTTTCTTGTATCAAGGAAAGCTTGTGGTGTCATTTATTTATATATGGGTATACAGAGGAAATCTAGATGGCTAAGAGTCTTATTTGTGCTTCAAACCTAAATAGTTGTCACTTGCTGAATTTTGTAGAGTGTCAGAGTGCTGATAGATGATGAAGGTGTTCATGGATGAGCTGAAATAGAATGAAGTCCCTTGGCAGTTTTCCAGGCTCCACTAAGTAAACAGGCCTTCGGTAAATAAGATACCATGAAAAGCACCTTAAAGGATGAATTTCAAAGGCTTGAAATTGAAAAGTTGCTAGAGCTGCAGTGTTTATTTCCTTGCACTCGTTTCTGATTAATTTCTGAAGCATTTCAAAGCAATTCTGCAGCTGCTTTTCTTGCAATCTTCCTTTTTCAGCCAGCCCATGCCCCAGTGGGAGCGGGTATCTCAACTACCCACACCAGCAAGCACTGGAATGCAAAGACAACACTTGCTCTTTGTACAGATTTAGGGCTGACATTCAAGCAAAACACATTATAAATTCTTTGTGGAGGCATTTTCGTCTTGCAGCCGTAGCTGAAAAGTACATTAATGAATAATATTCAGTATTGTGCATGGAAAGGTGGGGTAGGAACAAAGTGGGGACTGTTTTGTGGCCTCCTTTTCTCCTCTGGAGCAGGTTCTCCCTTACCCTGGAATTCTGAAGTTAAATTAAGAGTGCGTGGGAGTCCCATGGGAGTAAATAAAAATAGAAATACTGGAATGTACAGAAATACTCCTTCTCCTCTAAGGGGCAGCAAATGCATTTGCCATTGTTCCCCCTGCCCCATCAAGATTTTAGGTAACTTAAACTCAATCAAAAACAGCTTGAATTTTGTACTTTTAAGATTATTTTTTTTAAGGTAGAATATTCCAAACAAAACAATTGTTGTGCCCAGCCTAAATTGTATTGTATTGAAGAAGATTTTAAAAGGGTGACAGTAAGAAACTGCGGTGCAGACATTTTAAAAAGCATGCAAGACAGTAGTGTAACTATAATTTATTTCCTTTCTAATCTTTATAGAGTATTTATCTAAACATTTGTAAAGCGTATAAGCAGGTTTGTTAAAATGATCAAATCTTTCTTGCGCCTCCTGGATGGTAGCCTGTATTCAACATCAGTATGTGCTATTTTGTTTCTTTTATGCAGTTGTTCATGCTTTTGTAATTCTTTTGCTTAGGATTTTTTTTTTCCCCTACTAAAGTTTGGATTGTGAAATAAGAACTTTTCTGTCCTGGTTTAACATTATGCATTAACGTACTAAACTTTAAACTACGTTTGTGACACACTTGCAACAGACCAAAATATTGTGAGTGACAGTAAGTAACAGTCTGAGAAAGATTAAGTGAATTTTTCTCTTACATTTTGCTTCAGTTTTGTATGCAATCTTGTAATGTTCTCCTGTTGCCTGTATGAAGCCTTGCTCCTGTACTTCTTTCCCAATATACGTGTGTTTGGGTGCAGGGAATATGGAAGGCGGACACAAGGCTTCCCCTTCCTACAGACAGGTAGAAGATACGAGGAGTGCTGGGCTGAAGTTCTTCTCAAGTTGAGCAGAACCGAGGTTTAGGATCAGCATTTCTGAAACAGCCATTCCAAACCCACCCCAGAGTTAAGCAGCCGCTATAATGGGGATCTACAAAACGGGTTGCGATAAACATGCACAGGCAAGAAGTTTAGGAAACAAGGTTTTAAGTGATGACATGGAACAATACAATTATCAGAATATCCACGCATCCTTTTTTCTTTTTGCACTTGAACTCTATTCACATATCTTGTGCGAGCTTTTATGTGTACTACAGCACCATGAAGGCTTTGAAAAGTAGCGAAATCAATGCTAGCCTGACTAGTATATGAGGTGATTTAAGCAAATACTTACTGTGATTTTTATTTCCAAGTCGTTAGTTTTCAGGGAGTGGTATTGCTCGTGATACACTGTTTTGTAAAACCTGCTGTGCAAGCAATGTGCTTGTAAAAAAATTTTTTTATATAGTTTATGGTGGTTGTAACAATAATTTTGTTTTAATCTTTGGCTTTGTATGTGCTTTATGTATTCATTAAAATGTTTACATGAAAAAACTGGTTGTACTAATGATTTAATTTGCTTTAAAAACTTTAACTCATTAACAGAAGTTGCAACAAACTACTTCATAGTGTGTGCTGGGGTTTCGGATCACTAGAAGAGGCTTTATGTCTTTCTACAATATTCAGTTAAAACAGTGTATTGGACAGAAACAAATAAAGCTTGCCTCCTAGAAGGAAATGACTAAAGGATGCTAAATCCAGTGTTCTCGCTTTACGATAATGGGAGCTGAATCTGTCCTCTCTTTTTTGTAGCAGGTAGTAATGAATGATGAATGACCTAAAAATGAATTCCCGTATCAGAATTACTAGTTTGATTAAAGCTCATTTTGCTTGTACAGTAGCGCTTTAGATTTGTCTGTTCTAAAAAATAGTAACCTGTACAAAACAAGCGAGTATCAACAGGTGAGTACTGCACAGCAGGTGACAACATTACATTGGATTGATTCTGATGTGTTCATTTAACACACCTATAACCATATACATGTTATACATGCTTAATAATTAACACCTTATTTAATGCACTGGAACTAATTATCTCTTGCGTTTTCAAACAAATTACTGCTTAAAGCAATTATTACAAACTGTAAGAGGAATGTGGAAGTCAGACGAGGTTAAATGCCATGTGAGAGCTGCCTAGAAGAGCAAGCACTAACTTCTGGTGAAGTATGAGTGATGCTCCCGCGGCGGCAGGGCCAGGGTCGTTCAGAAATGGGACAAGTAGTTGGGGCTCGATGATTTCTATTACAAGTTGAAGAGAAAATCATGACTGGGTGGACAGGAAAAGGCTATGCGCTTCGCTGCTTTTATTGTCATTTACATTGTCTTTTTTTGCCTCCTAAATTCAGAAATGTGTTTTTTAAACGTGCTTAGGCTAAAATACTAATTAATCAACAGAAGCGTTTTAAAGATCACTGTTTCTAATCAGTCTACAGCAAAAGATTTCCCCTTTGCATTAAACTTCTAAAACAGTACCTTCCAGTTTCGTCTTTGCTCGACTATTTCTAGCTTCTTCTGTCCGCCAGTATGAAAAAAAAAAAATTATTATTGTTATATAAGAGGGAGCTGATCGGGTGCTCTGAAGAAGAGCGCGGGTCCTTGGTGAAGTTACAGCCTTGCTGATGGGCTCAGCCTAACGGCACCCAGAGCCGTGGCCACTGGAGAGGCAGGGATGGCACTTTGGGGTCTTCTGGTGGGAACCAGCCTTGGCTGTTCTGCAGCAATTCCTCTGTGTTCCAACTGCACAGTGCTGCAGCCCGGTTGAGAATAAGGTTGGGATTTAATGTTAGGCAGGGGGGGTGTTTGTTTAAACAAGTGGGAGGGGCAGGTAGGAACCCCAAAATTCACATCCAGAAGGTCAAATGGATGTATTCAAAATTTAGCATAAGGCGTTTCTCTGCCTAGCATTAACTTCTCTCATTTATTTCTCTGCAGATGAACCAAATTTATAAGTAAGAAATTGCTTTACATTAAAATCCATTATATTGGGGTTTTTTTTCTATGGCCTATACATTAATTCCTTGCAAATGAAGAACTGCATTATCCTTAGCACTTTCCATCCTAGAATGCTAGAATTAATGACTGCTCTTCAGCTGTTTTGAGACTACTCAATAGAAAATTGAGGCAAAAGCTGAGAGGGTTTTTTTCCTGACCTTGTTTTGTACCGCCATCATCACAGACCATTAGCGACAATTGCTGGCTTTCGTTTTGTGTACTGATGCGACGTATCTCACCTAGTTCCTGAAGTGGTCTCCACTTAGTTAGACATGTTCAGTTACTCATCTCTCTCTGAAGTTACTGGATTTCATTTCTGAGCTACACAAGATCCTCCATCACCATTTTCAGGTGCTTTTATCGAACTTCATACAAAGCAATTTAAAAAGTCTTCATGAGAAATTCTGAATTACTGCTGCAGACCCAAGATGGTCCTTACCTCTGTTCTGCCTTTTCTTCACAATGCATCTACATTTTCATTTCTGATATACAACGAACATGTCGTGGAAACGACAAGCTTCAGGATGTGGGTGGGTGTCCGTCATTGTCTCCCCTCCAGCTTATACTGGCTACATCATTGGAAATTTTACCTTTGATTAACAGTATTTGTTTCAACAGATGACACTATTAATTATGCCATGTCTAATTATTTCCTAATATTAAACTTTCCGTACTATACTGTCCCTGTAAGTTATGCTGATGTAGGCAGTAATACTTTTAACAACCTGTACAAGAGTTTAGCTTGTCATATTCTTACCTATTAAAGGCAGAAAAGAAATAAAATTGGGCCAGACCCTTCAAAGATGAAAACTGATAAAATAGTTGATGGGTGTGTGTGTGCAATCTGAGCCATGAAGTGTGTATTTCAAGAAATTAAGGTTGTAGTAACATTTTTCTCCTCTTTATTTCTGGTCAGCAGCTGTAAAGCGATAGTGTACACCTGGTATTTAGAGTTTTGGTTTCCAAATAATTATCTTTTTATTGTATGAGCTTCTTGACTATTTGAAAACATTAGGCAACGGGCCTTTTTAAATTATTTTCAAATTTATGCTATCTTACTGATAGCCATAACCACAACATTAGGTTCTTTTGCCATAGCAGCACCAACAGATGCATCTCCACCAACGGTGCAGTCTTATGAGTAGAAATTTATCATTGTGAATACTGATCGATGATGCCTTCCGTAACTTGGCCACGTACAGTTAAGGCCTTAAGGCTGTGAAGTTTGTTGGTAGCAGAAGCTACCCTGGAAACTACCCTGAGAATACCTACTAGCCAAAATCTCTTTTCTGCTGGAACGATTGTTCTCAAAAAAAACCCCAAAACCAAAGTTTTGCACTGGTTTTCTAAAGCGCGTCATTTCAACAAGGCTTAATCCATGTTATTGACCAATACCAACTCCATAAAATGGCACAGTGAACAATACTGAATATGCACCAGAGACTATGTTCAAGCAGATACAGAACCTCTCTTATGAAGAATATTTGAATAAAATGATTAATGCTAGGCAGAAAAATGCTTCAGAAAAGCAAAGGTAAATTAAAGCATCGGGTTTTGCCCCTGAAACCATTTATCAAGTGTTACAACAACAGAGTGAATTGGACATGGAGAAAAACCCAGAAGGTATGATGGCACCAATCTCGCACTCCGGACCCATCATAAAACAGAACTACTATCCTGAACAACTGTCCTGATTCTTCTTGTTTCCCCAGTAATTCTTTCCTCTCATCTCTTAATTTGTGAACTCTAATCATCGAGGCACTAAGGAGTAAGAGGGTTATGGAGAAATGTGGTTCTGGATTATCAATGATCACTTACCTCTCAGGATGGTCAGTGGTCTCCATTGTTTCCTTCTTCATGCCGTCTTTCTTCTCACCTTCCTTGGGTTTCTTACTTTTCAGTCACCTCTGTTCTTTCCTCCTGTGTTTTTTATTCCCATCTTTCTGCTAAGAATTCTTCCTTATTCTGTTCATCACCTGTTTCTAGACAAAAATTTTATTAATGATCTCAGCACAACGCTGGAAAGCAAAATCTGGACTCTGCGTGTCTCTTCCTACCGGTTCTGCTCTGTAACTTTTAGCAAGTGATTTCATTTCTGTTTTCATTTCCACATTAGTAAAAATCAACAGTACCATCACAAGGACGTGCTCTTCATCCTTTCTAAAGTGATTAGAAAAAGCCTGCTGAATTAGCTAATTATTTATGTCACCGTCAGACCAGCACATGGGGAAGGTGTCAGCATCCCCACCGCTTTTTGCAACAGCTCAGTAAGTTGTGAACAGCCTGGAGCAAACTCCATCACCAAGAGCGACCGGGGCCCTCGGGTGGAACGTGAATGACAAGGGGAGGAACAGCAGCAGCACGGCACCGCTCAGGTTTAGCGGCGCACGTTACAGCAGGTACACTACTACCAGAATAAGCACGGAGAAGTAGATCCTGACGTTACACGTGTGCTGCGTGCTCTGTCGCTGCCCGAGGAGACCCTTGGTAAGGGCACTGGGAGGCTCTGACGCAGCGTCAGCCACCCCCAGGAACACAAAGCCCCAGGTACAGAGCACCTCCCAGTCCCGAGACAAGCAAGTTCTGTATGCACGCGCCCGTGCGATTTCCCGTCATTGCTCCAGTCAAACTGCATATAATAAATTTCTTCTTGTTTAAAATAAATTGTGTATACAGTCACTGAAAGGATGCATCTCAATTCCTGTTTGGAATACTGTTTTGAAACGGTACTAACTACAGAAACTCAAACGTGGGTAGGAATTTCCTTACACTTAAGAGTTTGGACTCAGAGTCCATTTCAAGGAGTACGCAAAATCAGCTGAGTGAGCGGCTTCCAAATCACCTGGTGCTCTTTCACCTCGCTCTTCCCACAAACCAGCGTGAACAGTGTTCAGCACTTAATGCTTAAAGGCTAATTTTAGTCTACCAGTACAGTTGCAAATTTCTTACTGGGGGGTTAAGCATCACATCCTGTAGGCTGTGGAACAGTTTGGTTTTCTAAGGCCATCTAAACGTACTTTTCATATCGCTATGAATTTGAAATTTGTAGATTTTTGTATGGCTTCTTTTAAATTCATTAGGTATCTTTTGTGAAGACAACCCACTGAAAACCATGAAACCCACTGAATCCACGAAAATGTCCCTTGTTTTTCCACTCTTACTACTGTCCAAAATGCTTACTTGGTTTGATTACATTTTAAATCGGCTATTTACATATTTCATATGGATTTGGATTTTGCCATTACAGAAATGACACGTGATATTCTTTACATTTTCATTTCACATCCTAAAGTAGGCAACAAAACTATGTAATAATGATACTGAAAGGAATTGAAAAAACTATAAATTCAGTACCCCAAAAAATCTTAATACTATTATTGTCACTAATGCATATCATCTACTGATTGGGAATTAGAGCTTTAAAGTTTATATTTACGTGTATAAGCGATCTTTAGTTATAAGCAATCCTCTTGTGGAGGATGAGAGCTCTCAGCGAGAGCTTGTAATAGGCATCTTAAAGTCCCTCTTAATAAGTACGAGTCGCAAGATCCAACACATCCCATTTAAACCAAGCAAAGTCAAGATACGTATTTCATGGCATCTCATAATATCACTAAAGAACATCTGCTGCTGCTTAAGCACATTTGTTACACTTCTGCATCAAATCTGAAAACAAAATCAAGTAGGACATGTAGAATACATAACTGCAATTCTGTTTATATGAAAATGAATTTAATCCCCCAAATCCTACCACCTCTCAAGTCAGATGCACCTCTTCTCCAGTCCGCTGTAGAGCTGCGGCGCAGACAGTAACACCCCGTAACCCTCATTAAGTGCCACAGAAATTACCAAGAGTCTTAGTTCGACCTGCTCCCTCAACAACACTGAGGAGCAAACACTCGGGTGTCTTCACCTCGACGGGAAATGCAATCCTCTCGCACGAAACCCACAACAGAGCGCACACTGAATTACGTATGGATTTCCCTTAGGGAACGGCAGAATTAGGAGAAATGGCAAATTTTTTTTCCCCCAACAGCTCTTTCAAAATACTAATACAGGTTGTGCCAGTACATTTAATTAGTTTGATGTGAAAGTACATGGCTAACACAGGGAATACAACGCCAATGTATAACTACTGCGAAGACTTACGATATCACCTGTGTGTTTTCTTTGCACTACGTTGAAACTTACTCTCTTCTTCTTTTGTCTTAATGGCCAAAATACAGAAGGTAGGAGGCACAGGGAAATAATGCAACTTCCCTGTTCATTGCCAGAAAGAGCTGCAAAGGATTCCAACACTGAATCCCTCCCCATTACAGAATAACCATGGGTACTTTACATACATTTTAAAGAGTTTTCGTATTCACGTTATTAATCCTGAAAGCTATTAATTTCACAGTGAAGTTGCAAGCTGCATCTGTGTCATCAGATCTCCCAGATATCACTTAAACTTCCAGTACTGGCAAACATGTCCTAATAATTAAGATTATTCAGCTTAAGGGATGTTCCCTTTTTGCTTTTTTGAATGTACAGCAGAGTTGAATAGTAGGGATCCTTTATTAAGGTCCAAGAAAAAGTTAACTGGGAACAGTGAAAACCTGAGTGTTCTCATCTGTCTGGGGTTGTTTTTTATTTGTATGTTTGGTTTTTTTGTTTGTTTGTTTTTTTAAAAAAAGCCTGCTCATGACAAACCATGCAGTTACTCTACAAGTTGTAATTTTTGTATTTTTTTTTCTTTCCCCCCTCCTCTAAAAGCAAAACCAGGGGCACCTCTGTTTTCAAATTCACAAACAATACCCAAGGGCTCTGAATTCAGGATTATACTTTGCGAGTTTCATAATGTATAGATGTGGAAGCCAAGTTTGCTTTTTATTGGTAATGCTCCCAAGACCGAAATTCATGCCAACGTTGCAAGAGGTGTTGGGAGAGCTCGCTCCAGCTGCCGGGCAATGGAGACCCATAACACAAAGACACAACAAGTAAATGTCACCCCTTCCTAAAATGTGGTTCCCCTGCTGTATTCCTATTAGGTTTTAAGGTTCATGGGGTTTTTTTTGTTGTTTTTGTTTGTTTTGGTTTTTTGGGGGTTGGGTTTTTTTTTTTTGCCAAGTGCTTAAAGCATATTTAAAGGTATTGTGACCTTCTGAATGTATCAGTGAAACGTGCAGTGACTAGATGAGCCCATTCACAAAAAGTCCGGTTACAAACCACCACCGCAGTAGCCCATCCTAGCAGGATAAACCACATTTGTTTTCTCTTTCATTCAGCAAAGCATTGCCTGAGTCCATTCAAACTTAACTTTTATCACCTATAGATATCAGTTATTCTTCTTCTGAGAGAAATTATATTCATAAATCATGAATGTGAGCAATCTCAAAAAAAAAACCAAAACCCACTGACTGGATGTCGCCCCCTGCCCCCAGGAGTCCAAAAATGGAACGAACAAACTAGAGGTGGAAGAGTAATTCTAACAATAAATTAAAGGGAAAACTGCCACAAATTGAGAATAATATGGAAGATTCTGACTGCAGATGCAGCTTACTGATGATAATAGGAAAGCGCTTTATTTGTAACACTGGGAAAACCATGGTATTAAACTCATACAGAACCATCATTAAAAACGGCTTCAGGCTTGCTACGACCCCATCAGCTGTAAAAGGGTGAAAGGCTGCGTGCTGACATTTAGCACCACACAGAAGAAAGTTTGTACGTACTACACGATGACATCTTCAATAAGCCAAATTATTAGCACCTAATAATTGATCAGAAAGCTAAACTCGGGCAACTCAACCTCATCTAAACTGTAAAAACCTATTATCCCACCTTTTCTGGGATAATGGCCGGGTGGCAAGCCACAGCCCACCGCAACCAAATCTGACTTTGAAGTTTTGTGCTTCACGTACCGCAATAGCTTTGCGCTTAGATACCAGCTCCTGCTGCTTTCTGAAGACGGACATTGCGAACCGCAACACCATGGCATTTATCATGGTATTTATCCCAAAGACAGGGCAGTCAGCTGGTTCCAGAGGCAGAGCAATGCTTCATTTGAACACAGATTAAAAAAACAAACACCTGGTTGAATAACTTGTTCTAAGCACGTGCGGATGCCTTACTGGCTCCCTCTTCCTAACCGTGACAGCAGAGGATATTTTGGCAACACGAAATAGTGACAAAGCAGAACCTGCTGCAGAAGTATAAGCAGGACTGCCCGCCTGATGCTATAGAAATCTCGCAGATCAAATAAAATTCACAATTCCTGGTTTTTAAACAGTAAATCTCTACATAGCATTGGCATATAAAAAATGATGCTGATAAATACTGGCTGAACTTCTCTGCATTGGCTCATTTTTTATCCTAAAGAAATTAGTCTTCTAAACAATATATTCAAATTTCATTTCTCCTCAGAATTACATAACTTAAAAGGCCACTCATGAAGATGGGTATTTTATCTCATTTTGCATGATCCAATGTAATATAAATCCATTTCATTCAGATAAGACCACAAGATCTGACGCCATTCACTTAAAAAAATAAAACTTCCACGTAGCAGCTTTGAGCAGTAACACTAGATGGTTTCACGGGACCTTTTATTCCAGAGTCTTGAAACATGTAAATCTCCGCGCAGCCATTTTCAGTACTAATCGCTTGAGGCACTCAGGGTCATTCTGAAAGCTACTGATGTCACGGGATCTCACTGGCAGTGCAAATAGACTCTTCAAACCTTTGAAAATCTGTTCTATAGATACTAACTTATCTGTCAAAAATCACCAAACCGCTCATGAGTCAAAAGTCCTGCTCCAACAATCGGACCAAGCTTTTTCCCCTGGCAAGTTGATGAATGTTTTTCTATATGTGATGAAGCAAAGTGTATTTTAAATAACTATTCATACTCCTCCAGAGTCAAACGTTCATTCCGCTTGTGCTACTAGGGAAGTGTTCATGTGAGCTACTGTCCCACTATGGATTTCTATTTCATCTTGAGAAGCCAATGAACATTTTTAGTATCCACACGATGCTTATAACGTCACTGTCTCTTCAGGGAATTCGTTACAGTAAGACAACCACTGCGGCGACACTCTTGTTATTTCCATACTCTCCTCCCTTCCCTGCTCCCCACCGGACACAGTTCAGATCCGTTGCACTGACCAGGAAGCCTGCTGCCTCTACATTTGCAAAAACGGGCAGACGTCCGTAACCGGGTCAGTCCTATGTAACAGTTGCTTTTTAAACTTTGTCGTACTGCATCAAGATAGCAGGAACTACACCAAATTTTTGACACTATTTTCACTGCAACAGATGCATCACGCTCTAAGTACCAGTCAGGGTATTCACTCTTCACAATGTGTTATTCTTGTTATTTATTTTTACCTTCGCTTGCTGGACTTCTCTCTGTATTGCTCAGGAAGCCCAACTGAAAATAGAAAGTATCGTCAGTCTCATTTGATTCCCTCATTCAAAACAAAAAAAAAAAAAAAAAGAAAAACCAACCAACCACAAAAAAAACCCCAAAAACCCCAAACAAAACCCCACCACAACCAAAACCTCGCTCTTGCAGTTCATCAGTGTTATGTAGCCTTTGAGAACTGAGAAATGACACCCGATCCGTTCCTGCTCTCACACAGAGAGAGACCCAACATAATTTTTTCTCCATTTCAGGTTTCATTTCTAAAATTACACTCTACGATCCTACTTACGAAAGAAGGAAAACGACAGGGTTTCTGTTATCAGAACTTTCCAATAACAGGTTTAATTCCACCCTGGGCTGAAACGTTAAGAACATGTATATCCATACATATATGTGCACAACATATGCCCATATACAGACTCTGTATTTGCCACTGTATTAAAAAAAATTACTCCTTCACAGCACCGACACCTTTAGGTTGCAATCTCTGTAGATTTCCAAGGGGTTTTTCCTGTTCTTTTCATTCCTGGTGAAAATGACTCTTCTCTTCATACCGTCGCCGACTGTCTTTCCTTCCCAGCTGACTTGGCGATTTGCCTGTTCTGCTTTCCAGGATATACATGCAGCCAGGGCTAGCCACCACGTAGGGTCCATCCCCCAGAGATCTCAGCATGGCCGGCCTGGTGACGACAACCCCGTAGTCCACTTCTTCAAGAACATTGTAAGTCTCCTCTTTTCTTGTCATGCGCTAAAATGAAGTATTTTCTTTAGGATCTATCAGCAACCAAATACTCCCCCAATCATCAGCCATAATTTTGAGCCTCGTGAATTGTACCGTGCCTCCGAGCTCATCATGCCATTCAAATACAAAAATAATTTTCACCTGGAAACACAAACAATACTGGAATGCTACCAAAACAGTGGGTGAACCCTCCATTAGCACAGTCAAATTTCAACAACCAGCACCACCATTACAACTACACAGCTCCACCATTTACAGGTTTTGTCCTCGTGTCATCAGACTGGCTGTACTTAGGCACGTCTTCTCTTTAAAAACAGACAAAAATCCAGTGTGTTCTAGGCGTAGCCTGACAGCAGAGGAGCTTCTCAGAGCAATTACTTAGATAGCACTGAATCCTACCAACTCACAGATAATATGCAAAAGGCTTGATGATTGCCTACATTTATTGTTGCCTTGGTTTTACAACCTTTTTGTGTTGGTTTCTAGGTCTCACCCCGTACACCTCCCCCAATGCAAGCAAAGGTAAGTGCTTCCAGGGGCTCAAGCCATGTCCAAGATCTTTTGTGGGCTGATTTATACCAATTCAACTGCTAGCCTGATTCATTTTTATTAGCACTAAGTAAAAACCTGGAGTTATCACTGAGAATATTTAAAGCAAGGGACTAAGACAGAAAAGCCAAGGTTGTCTTCCTCCTGCACTTCCCGACTTGCTGCATGACACGTAACAAATCAAAGCCACTCGCAGGGATTTTTATGTTCCATTTATGTTGTCATTGCTTCATGTAATAAAACAATGGGTAATGCTTTCAAATAAGCCTCACCCACCAGGAACCGTCCTTACATTTACTAAGCTAAAGTACATGACACCGACAAACCATGGCGAGTGAAGTCAGTTCTTGTAATTATAATAAAGAATTTTTCCTTTTTTGTTTTATGGAATGACTGTACACAGATTGTTGTTTTCAACTCCTGCCTCATTATCTGGCCAGTATTTCATTATTTTTACTGCATTCTCACCTTCTTCTGTGTATGGTACACCCAGATGCTATGTTCCACAGTGATCATCGTGTCATTGTTTCTATTTCTTGCATGTACAGGGACGAGGACTATCCCTCACCAGATTTAGCTGGGTAGGTGATGAACGTGCTTTCAATAACAGCCATTTTATTTGCCAGGCCAAAGCCTGTCTTGCTCCACTGCCTCGAGCTGCTGCAGCCATGTGATAATTTTGCTTTTGTCTCAATTTTGCTGTTTTGCTTTTCCTGTTGCACTTTCCTCCCTCCTCCCACAGCACTTTAAGACTGTAATTTTGTTGCTTGCTCTTATCCAGCAACTTGACAGCCTTGCAGCTGTGATTTCCTTGGCTTTAGCATGAAGGGAGCAAAATCCACTGCATGGCAAAGCTCTCTTCCCTTAAAGACTTCTGGAAGACTCCTCTGCTTCATTTTTCTTTCCTGGGAAGGACAAAAATGGGAGGGCTGGGATGAGATGGGGGCTTATTCCACAGTTCCGGTTGCTTTTATACAGTAAAGTCTGCAAAACTAACACTGTAACTAATTCAAGTATTTAGTCCAATGTTTCCCTGTAAACCCTTTCAGTAAGAAGTGATCTGCCTAAACAATTAAACGAGTTTTTTTCCACAGTTATCTCACAACTAATTAAATTCTACTTCTCTACCACAGGTTTGATTTTATATGAGATGGACATGTAAATTATTTGCATTTTAAGACAAAATATTAAAGCCTTCAAGCCATTAAGCATTTCTTTCACTATCAGAACACAAATTAGTTGACGTGTTTGACATATTAGAGCTTGTGAAATTGAAACATTTTAAGTTTTGTCATGCAGGTTAACCTTCCGAGTATCCATTTTCTGATCACTAATTCCTCTTTTACAGATTGGTGCTTCCCTCAGATTTGAGTAAATTAAGATAATTTCCTAACATTGTCCTTCATCCTTGTTTATTACGTAAAAGATCATTTTATTCCAACAACTCTAAATTTCTCATTTGAGTATTACACATCAGTGATCACTAACAAAGATTACAATGTGCATATGATAACTTGAATGTGATAATTTGCAATATATATGAAAATCTTTCATTGCAGGGTGGTGAAGGACACAAGCCAGGATATGGAGGAAGCGGAAAATTCTATGAGCATAAATCTGCTCACAAGGGACATAAGGGATCCTATCATGAGGGCCAGGGCACTCTTTCCAAAATCTTTAAACTGGTAAAGTACAATTGAAGTTACTATAAGTACAAAAAAACTGAGTCCAGGAAACAGAGAAGCCAAACCTCTCCAGAACCTGCCATGTTTGAAACAACCACATTTCCTTAAGGCTTCTGAAGGATCTAGATTTGCACGGATAAACCAGAAGGTTATCTCATGGCCTAGTAACTACCTACATGATAGGAAACAAAGGTAAAAATACCCAGTCAGTTACCATCAGGAAAGAAGGTAAGTCCACAAAGTCCCACAAAGACCCCCCTAGGATCCGTGCTGTTACTGAACTCACAAATGACTTGGAACACAGAAGATGAATGAGGTGAACGAAAGCGCGCTGATAAGCTGCAGAATGGTAGCACAGGGCAGTGTTGGACAAATACTTGGTTGAGATGCAGTACAACTTGAACAGTCCCTGCTTGTTCCCACCCCAGGGGGGAGGCCTCCTACAATACGTCAGTACAGTGAGTTGCGACACCACATAGTTGGGCGAATCAGAAAACTGTCATATGAAAAACAAACATTTGGTCAGATTATCCTTAATCTGGTTCAGTTCACCATTTTGAGTCACCGCACAGCCCCACCAACACAGCTAATAAATTAAAACAGAACTGGAAAAGTCAGTTGTGAGGATTTTTCACATTCTATGTCAGGAAAAAGATGCATGAAAAGCACATCATATCCACTGGCAGCTACTTTAACTAAGACCGTATTTTTCCTCAAAGGTAGTGAGGCATTCACAAGTAACAAATCATCTAGCATACTATTCGCACATGAAGAATGCAATCAGCAGTAGCCTTAACTTCAGGACAGAAGGTCTGAGATCCCATCGGCACAGCTCATCGTCTCAGACTCTTACGACTCTTACTCTCCAACGGGAGATGTAACAGCACCTTCACCTGTAGCAAAAATATATTTTTTTCTCTCTTACATGGTTTAGGGTACATATCTTTTATTGCAGAGCTGTTTTTCAAACATACGCAGCACCAAGTGACAGCATGCAAACTTCAAGGAGATAATAAGAATTCTCATGTTGCAATTTAGAAAAGGAATAAGGTCTTCAGAGGCCCAGGTAAAAATCAAACGTTTACCTTTTACGGTTGATTTTCATGCCGTGCACTTGTAGCTTTTTAGTGGAGTTCAGATAGATCAACAATACCATGGCTATATATATATATGTGTAAAATTACATCATACACCTGAAACTTTTTAGATAGCCTTTCCAAGCCGTTATAACTTCTGGAACTCATATCAGCGTTTTATTCAGGCCCATTTGATTTAGACACATTGTTTATAGCAGGAGGCACTAATTCCTACTTCATAGTTTTGCAGCCTTTTACAATAAAGAAGTTATCCGTTCTTTAAGATAACTTTCAAAGAAAAAAGCCAATTACCTAATGAATTACACAAAGTTTTCTTTGAAACAGTTCAGTAAAACTAAGGAGGGAGCACTGAAAGATGAGAATACAAATAAACAAAATCTCAAAGTACACATATGCTTAATTTTTTTGAAGTAAACAATTCAGTCATCAACTGATTATAGTAACAATTACTATCTCACAGTAACAGTTACTCTTACAGTAACAAACACTATCTCACATTTGTGATCGTAGGAGTATCGTTCAAGGTTTGCCCAGAAAATTGCTAAAGCTGTGGGAAAAGATATCTGAGTTAGCCTGACCTTAAGTTCCAAAAATGAACCCAAAATTTCAGCTTGGATCATCTTTGCTGTAAAACTGCTGTAGGGCTTTCTCAATTGCAGATCTATGAATTGTCACAAGTTTTTTTTCTCTTCCTAATTTGATGTTTTCTTATTGGTAAAAGTAGGCCAGGTTTCAGCCCTTCATCTTTTCATAGTTTTGTTCCTATATTTGCATCCGAGCTTTCCATACAAGACTGATGTTGATATAATCACATTAATCACTTACCCTAATAAATATTACAGAATAAAATTATTACATTTCAATTATTTCAGATATGAGACTATTACAACTTGTATGCAAGGCTTGCAATTTTGGGTTTTGGGGTGGGGTGGGGGGTTTTTTGTGTATTTGTTTTTTGTTGGTTTTTTTAAAGTATACAGTTCAGGAGTAGCCATAAAAATTTCCAAGATGTCCAAGTAAATACATTGCTTTCACTAGGAATGCTTGAATAAGAACATACACCTACAAATAATTCATGAGAGACTGTCTAGCTGGATGAGAGATTTAACAAGAATAAATGAATCCTATGTGAAAACACATGAAAAGCAATCATCTCTGAAGTGAAAATTCCAATAATATTCAGCAATGTACTACAGGCCACTGCAAGCCATTTTCACTAGATAATATTTAAAATTCTGTAGTACTACAGATTGATGTTTTTCAATTTATAGCCCCAAATATACTGTACCTCTTAATTAACTTAACTCCATTCTTCCCTCCACAGGGAGGCTCTGGGTCCCGACCTGGATCGCGGTCTGGTTCACCAGTTGCTAGGCGCTGAAGCTCTAAGATGCCATCCAAGGATCATGTACTCTGCTTCGTAATGTAACTGCCTTAAAATTAATAACAACTGCAACAATTACCTAGATAGATGCAATCCATTACTTAATGCCAATTAGGTTATGCATGCAGTAGATGATACAAACTTCTATTGGCAATCCCTGATCAACAGTTGAATGAAAGGAACACAAAAAGTAGCTTTACTAGATGTTTTCCTTATTTTATGTGAAGTAACAAGATCTCTGACTTTACTCATTCTTCTTCAGGACGCCCTAACTGTATGCTGGACTTCATTATTTCTCCCAAGCACCTAATCTGAGCTCAAGTCTTCTGGTTTCGTTTTAGTGAACATCAGAATTACAAATAAAGAGCTAATGTCTTGGATAATGAGCACTGCTGTTAATGAATTTCTGAGACACTGCTGTTAAAAAAAATCCACCATGTGCAGAAGTTGTAAGGACTGTTTATCCACATACTTTTTTTGATTTGGTTTTTGTTTATTTTGTTTAATCTTCCTTCTCTCACTCACAGAATAATTTATTTTCATAACAGGATTAGGCAGTCATGGAAAGGTTTACCAAACATTGGGAGTTCAAGGTATGTGAAGTGTGGGAGGGGGCAGATGTTGTAGAATCAATATGATGCTGAGCAATAGTAATAAGGAAATTCTTTCCATACCATGAATTGCTCATCGCATCCAAACCATTAGAATTAAGAGCAGATGAGGGAGAGAAAGAGGATTTCAAATTTGAGTTAGACTAATGTTAAGAAACAAGGGATATTCCCAGAGAAGAAACATCTAAGATTGCACAAGTGACCGCTGGACGTCACTGGTGCTTCACACAAACTCTGCTGCAACAGCATTAACTTTGCAGTACAATAAATAAGTCAATAAATATATAAACAAATAAGTCTAATTTCTGAAAGAGAGCCCTTCAGTACTGGTATCTCAGATAGTCCTGCACATCTCACGTTAGAATTTCAAATCTTTCTCTTGGTATTGCAGCAGTGTTATATTCGATCAGCCCATCTTTTGCCCGAGTAACACCTGGATGCCTATTAAGGGCAGTGCACCAAAGCAAACTCATAGTAAACTACTGTGAACATTTAACTGTTGTACTGTAGTTGCCTTATAGAAATAAATTATAGGTGAGTTAGATTTAGATATTAATTGTTCACAAATTACTAAAATGAATGTGTGGCGATGGTATTCCCAACCACACTTAGGGAAAAGGCTCTTCTGAATTGCACTGTTTTATTACTTAGACTTACCATTTCTTCAAGCTGTCATCTAAGTGTCTGATTAATTATTTTATTTTTTTAGTTTTAGCCTATGCACTGTAGACTACAGTTAACGCTTCCCAGGTTGAAACTGCATTCCTAATAAATGCCCAGTAAAAGTTACCTATAAATATGTATCTTAATTGCTTTTCACATCTAAATCTCTTGTAGGTTTAAATCAGTGTCCATTAATACGAAGCAATGAAAGATGAGAGAATAGAAAATACATAGAGACTAAAGAAAACAAAACCACCAAAATTATTAAGCATACACACACATATTACATCTTCTATTGCCTGCATTGGTTGCTATGTGTATTTTTCTATTGTAGCTTCATTCAGATGTATACTCTGCAACGTAATAGTTGACTTAATTTGAATACGTATTGTTCTTACAGGAACACAGCTTTTAAAAATATTCATTATTGAAATAAAGTAATCAACTTGAAATGAAACTTGGACCAGTTTTGTCTTTAACAACAGAGATAATATATATGAAGTTCTGTGGGCTTTTTTCCACAATTTATGAATAATGTTCAGATACTAGAAAATGACACTTTGGGACCCAGCACCCAGTTGCCTGCACACAGGCTTCTAGTGACATTGCTGGTGACTCAGCACGGCCCACAAGGCTGACAATATGACACAGGATCTATGGGAGGCCAATGTCTTTGTGGAGTGGCAGCTAAAGGCCAGAGGGATATTGCAAGGCATAAAACGCCTATGTACAGGCAATGAAATTCTGACCTTCATAAACAAGTACAGCACAAGGTATCTTTTTTGTAGAGGGTAGTGAAAGTCAAGTTTTTTAAAGCAGCCTTCAAAAATGGGAAAGAATATTTAAGGTTGAAAAAAAAAAAAACAAACCCCAGAGAAATACATTTTTCAAAATACTGCACTGTAGAACTACAGAACTTATCCAAAGTTTCTTCCTTGCCTTCATCACTCTGCTTTTCCCTCAGCCACCTTTTGCAGGGGCTGGAAGTGGCTTTTTTGGATTTACTTCCTATAGGAAGAAAAGGTATGGTACTTTAAAGTAATACTTTACCAACACAAGTCTCTGAAAAGAGACTAAAACTTAGACTGAAATTTATTCTTTTAATTACTCACTAGTAGTTTTGCTGAAAAACGGCAGTTCAAACGGCCACCTGACTTGTAAGGAAAGGATTTTTCCTGAAACGAGAATGCACGACCAGTACTAGGAATGTGTCATTTCTTGTACTGAAGCAATGGACATAAACTGAAAGAAATACTTGAGCAGACACAAGACAAAAGGCCTGAGGCTAGCGTAAGCCTACAACTACATCGAACCAGAAAGAACAGAGGCATTCCTATGCACTATTCACTTACCGACTATACAACGTGACTCTTCAAGCAGGCCTTAGAACAAGAGTTCTTTCTGCTTCCTAAAAAAATGCACCTACTTCAACATTGCTTTTGAAAATATCAACATACTGGTTACAGCATCTGTATTTGTACTGAACATCAGACACACTGCTTTGAAAATGTCTGACTCAATCTTAACCAAGGAACCTGGGCTATGAAAACCTCTATGTCAGGATACTCAAGAGTGAATTTTTGAAGTTCATGGGGGAGGAGGATGCTGGGAAGTAAATCAAATACCATTATACAAAAAAGTTTTTTCGAAGTCTATTTACTGTAACCAACAGGACTCCAAGTGCTGGAGGATTAGTAAACTGAGTTCAGGAAAAACATCAGGTGACTCTGTAACTCACACTGCTTATTAAACACTTCCAAGACTTACAACACACACTCATTGTCTCTAATCAAGACATAACACTTTGAGAAGTGACCATTTAAAAATGACATCTTTTTACTCAGGAGATCTGCTTTTAGCACATGTTCACCAAGTATCAACCACTACCAGTTTTTACTTTCTGGCAAAGCAATCACAGCTAGAGCAGACCGAATGCTTTCAAGCAGTCAGGAAATCATGTTCCCATTATGAAGGAGGGATTTGCATCTGGATGTGACCAGCTATAAATCATTTTCTGTCAAACTGTATTTGGCAACCTCTGGAAAGTGTCATCCCCTACGCAGCAAATCAACTCCAACACACTTTGCTGTGCATTTATACAGTATTCTCTGAAAGAGGGAAAAGGTTTTATACGTGGCACGTGCAACACAGCAAATTTTACTGCATTATTACAGATAAACAGGGCGCTATGCCATGGGGTCAGTATGTCTTCAGACAACTGTAAAACATAATGTCTATCTTACACAGCTGAAACACTAATAGGCTGTCTGGAAGAAAAGGCACTGCTGGAAGAACTTCACATACATTCTTTACATGTAAAACTGAGACACACAATTCTGGTAAAATGGAGTTTTTAGAATTTCCTAGAATCCAGAATTAAATGCTTAAAAAAACCACAAAACAGAATTTGGAAAAAAGTAATATTATTTAACATGTTTTTGAATTAAATATTCCACATAACAAAAGTGTTATCTTCATGTCACCAACTATATTACTTATATACATATGCCAAAGAGTTAACAAAAGAATTAAAAGATGTCCTATCAAAACCAACAGTGATTTCTTGCTTCAGCAATCTGAAATAACTAGTTTGTATCATAGACAAACTATAGACAATATTTACAGAAAAGGGCTTTTTGGATCTGAGAGCAATTATCTTTCAGAAGGTAAATTAAAAGCCAACTCTGTATTATAGTACAACAAATCCACCACTGATCTAGAAGTATTTGCGGCAAACTAAAAAGATGAACTTCCTGCAATTGGGATTAGTATTTACAAAATATACTGATCAGCCACACAGAGGCTCATATAACTTTAAATATATATATATACATACAAGCACACATATATATATCTATATATATGTAACATATAAATAAAATTCAAAAGAACAGGGTAAAAATAAGAAAAGAGCGTCTGTCTTTGGAATGTCTAAAAGATGACTATGTTTTTACTCCAGTGTTTCTTTGTTACGAATATACTTAACAAGTGGCACCTTTCAAAGCATTACTTAGTCAACTAGGTAGTTTTGCTGAAACAATGTCTTAAACAACAAATAAAAGTAACATATTTCCAAAATTCACAAAGAAAATAACGAGGAATTTACAGATTTGAAATGATAACTGTTTACAGCACTGGGGAATACTGTAAAATACAGGTGACCTAGCGTGCATCTAACTTTCTCACTGCTAAAACAAAATTGTATGTTTTCTTCCCAGATTTAGTATATGGCTGTGTTTTCCACAGATACTGAGATATGTACCTGCTGATCCAATACAGCAAACATAAAAGAAGAGGCTTTCGTTGGAACCTCTTCTACTCTGGATTCTTTTGAAATAATTAATGCTGAGTTTAAAATCTCAGACTTTTAACGTAAAAACTAACAACTAACTGCCTCTGCGGTTGGAATGGAAATGAACAAGCTCCTTCTCAAGAAAAGTCATAAGTGCATGGCACTTTCTTTTTTTCAACAAATTCTCAAAATGTACTAAAAAAAGCTTAAAACAGAAATATGTTTTCCTGTGCCTTGTAAAAAAACAAAAACAAAACCAAAAAACCCCTATTATATACTGCATGCACTGCTCTGTAACATTTTGTTTCCAACCTCAATTGTTTCTTTAAACACGTAAAAAAAGAAAGCTGACCAACAGTTTCATGGTTTTCCCACGAAGTTATTCTTCACCTCCTTTAAAAATGGGAATCATTCTATTCTGGTATAAAGTTCCAGTTTATTTTTCAAATAGATATACTGGCTGTGAATTAGAAGATGAAACTGTATACAGTATTACCTGAGTTCATTGATTCACAGACAACTTAGCACAGATTAACTGATGTTTTCCAATATTCTTCTACAAGCTTAAAAAAGAATGATTCTTTTAGGTAATTTTTGTAAATAATTAAAAAACCTATAATATATTATTCTATTGTTAATATTTTCAACGCTTGAAGCTTTACGTGTAAAATTCATCTTTTACTTTTCTGAAAACTCGTTTAGAGAAATTTGAGTCCCAGAAACATTTCTAGCTTTCAAATTTTAAGGTGTCATCGAAAAACGTTGCCTATACTTTGCCATTCATTTGAAGATTCTTGTACCACTTCTTCTAAATTCAGAGCACGACTAATATCTTCCCCTTCTTGTTCTTGATGACTAGCAGGCTCTTGTACAGGACCTACCAAAGCACAAGAGAAAAAGACGAGTGAGTATGATTCGATGTACAGTGTAAGAAAAATGTAAATATCGCACTTGCAATTAAAGTAATCATGCTGGAAAAGGTATTACACAACTATGGCAGATTCTGTAAATTCATTAGACGCTCTTTGAAAAACAACAAAAAAAATTTAATAGAATTAATTGTTTTCCTGTAATAGTTTTTGAACTTTATATTTCTGTACCACAGAGCTCCACATAAAAAACAAGGAACCATAAGCAGTAATCAATCTGTTTCAACTGGCTTTTTGGGTTGCATGTGCAACTACTAGTTCATCAACTCTGGTCTTTGGCTATTAGTGCCTAATTCCGCAGTAACTTAAGGGAAGTGTGTTTTGTGCTTTCCTAGGAAAGGATATGGCTTTCTGCACTCACCATTATTATCATTGTGCTACATACCAGTGTAACCATGAGCCCGTTTCATATGCAGTTTCATATTGCTTTTCTGTGTAAATCCCATTGCACAGTAATCGCATTTATAAGGCCTCTCTCCTGTGTGCTTTTTCATATGGACTTGAAGAGCACTCTTCTGGTTAAAAGCCTTTTCACATAGCGTACACTGAAATGGCCGTTCCCCTTATAAAAGAGAAAACCCTATTTAATGATTTCTCATTTCATCATAAAAACACAGTAAAAATCATCAATATGACCTAGAAATTAAGTAGACGTGATCTTTTTCCTTGAGACTTTCTCAAAACAGTGCTACGGCTCCACAGCATCAGCAAAACATCCCAAATTAAATGCCAGAACATTTACCTAAGTCCTAAGCTACTGATACTGTTATCTTTCCTATCCAATTTTTTATCTAGGTAAATTATTTAATAGCGGTGTAAAAAAATCAGTTTACCACTTTTTATTTTCTGTACTCAAGGGAACTGTCACCTTTTTCCATATACAAATAATGTAGATAAAGCAATATTTTAGAATTAACAAAGCTGATACCTGTAAGAGACTAGGAAGTCAAATATGTTTAAAAAAAAAGTTCTGGTAATTCTACATGGGACCTGTGGCCTCCTATGCCAACAGCTACTAGTAGTTCCCTTATCTTACCAAAGCAGGGATGTTCTTCCAAATCTGCCAGAATACTACTAATTCGTAAATACAAACCCAAGAACATTCATTACAAAAATATTTAAAAATTTTAAAATACCTACTTTGCAAAACCAGAGCTTTGCTTCAACACTACAGCTTCCAACATCAACACAAGCACGTTGCTGTATGTTATTAAGGACTTTTAAAAGCACTTCCTGAACTTAATATACTTTGCTGTTAGTTAGCACAATAAAGCACAAGCGGGAGTATAAATACTTCTACATAATTTTCCTTAAAGGACCAATTTCTCTCTTCCTTCATTACCTGCACATTAGTATCCCCACATGCACTGTAGCTTCCACGCTAAACCCAACTTCTCAGACAATCAATAAAAGGTCCTTTAAAGCACAGAAGTGTTCTTTCTATTTTTGTTAACAATTATTTCACTAGTTTGAAGTGAAATCTAGCATTTCTCAGATACTTTTGAGGCCAGGTTTTCTATTAAGATGAACAGCCTTTTTAGTGTTGTGTAATGGATTACCACATGGCTTTTTGGTAGAACTGGAAGCATCTGCTTCCCTCTAATTTCAAAAACACTTCTCCAAATTGCTCTTCACTGATAAATCTGAATGTACAAGACATTTAGAGCTATTCAGAGAAATAAAGTGTTTTCCTTCTGGCCGCTGATTCAGTAGGTATTGCCCATTAGAAATTGTTAAAAATGTTTAATCAAAATAAAAATCACAAACACTTTCTCACAGAGAAGGATCATACCTTTAGGAAAGTAAATCAGTTTAGACTTACATTAGCAACAGAAGCTGATATTGGGGAAAGAGAAAGCTCTGGCTGACTCCACTGAAAGACAGCTATCCTTTTTGGGGAGTCTTCTTATGCTATGGCACATCCAGTCAGATTCCCCGGTCCCCTCCAGCTTAGCAGCAATACAGATAACTTTCCTTTTTAACTCTAGCAGTCATGACAGCTCTTTATTGGTAGCAGTGGTATGGAAAAGAGAGAAGTTGTTTCGGAGAACTGGCTCCTATATTTAGACATTATGTTCTTAAGAACACTGTTCTTAAGATACAGAAGGTGAAAGGGGCGGCAGCTGGGCTATGCTATGTACAACTTTCAACTTCTAGCAGGGCAGAAGCTGTAACCTGAAGAGCACTTTTATCGCAGAAAACGTGTGCTCCCTAGGAGAAGTCAGTATAATCTTTTTATGGAGTAAGAGTGGAAGAAAACAATTAAGCAGAAAAGAATACAACAACTTAAAAGCACTGGCATTAGAAACAGATTAACTAAGTAGTTCAATGACAATGAAGCATTGCATACAGCAGTTAGTATCAGCAGTCAAGACTGTCCTTTAGATAATGTCACCAAGCACACCCCCTCATTTGCACTTTCTGCTATATGCTTGAAGATGTTTATATCTACTGTCTTTACACCACTTTAAAATATGCTTTCATTAATCTGTTTCAAAGACTGACAAAGTTTAGATACAAGCTCATGCATTCACATTACCATTGCTGTACTGCCACACCCAAAATAGAGAAGCTTAGTGACACCACTAAGCGTGATGTTCTGGCTTTAAACACAACATCACAGTTTCTGAAATTTCAAGTGCGGTTTCTCATTTTCATTTCTAAAGTCTGAGTCAGAAATTTACTTGTTTTTTTTAAGCTTAAGTTGATATTTAAATGCAGTTACCTGAAACCATGAACAAGGACTCCAAATAGAACGCCTATGTATATTCATGAGAAAACCTTGTGAGATAAAAGTGGTGTTACCTGTGTGAATGCGACTATGTCTCTCCAGCTGACTTGGCTTAGCGAAAGCTTTTTCACAAGTATCACACTTAAACACTCTAGGCTTCTGGGAACTCAGTGAAGGTCCAGCCTGATGGGTTTGCATGTGTTCCTAAGTCAGTACAGAAAAAAAGAAATTTCAGATCATTTAAAAAAAACTTCAGTATTTAACACAGAAATAGTTTGAAGACAAAAGCAGAGTATCTCAGTCATCAGCAGACAAACCGGAAGAAGATGGAAGCCTGCTTTTTTTTTTTCTTCTAAATGAGAGATTGTTTTTGCATATTGACTCTTTGTAAGGCTGATTGCATCAGTATCCTTACATTTCTGAAAACCTGTGTCAATAACTGTACGCATTGCTTTTTTTTTTGCACACATTAGTCCCTCTGCCAATTATCTGGAGCAAAATTAAAAAAAAAACAACACCACAACCAAAACCAGAGCTCTTGAAATGTTTTGTTCACTTACAAACACGGATTTTGGACGACTGTGCACTGTAAGTTAATAGTGGATTTTTTTTTTCCCCTCCCCTCTACAGCAGTATCCATCTCTCTCCCCTGCCTGATATGTAGCTATTCCTACTCAGCACCAGACTAAGTATCATTGTAAAACTGCACATGCTTTCAAGAGGGGACTATCACAACACACACACAGCTGCACAACGTCAATGTGCGAACAGAACCACTTCACAATGAACTCAAATTAATTAAAAAAAAAAAATTCAGTAAGGTCCTTACAGGTATGAGGGTATGACCCGTTTTAGCTGTATGAAGAAATAGTAATAACAGTTCTAACTTCAGTGGTTTTGATTCACTGATGCTGCGCCCAGAAGTTTTGCAAATTTAAAGGAGTATCTTATGTTATCTATTAACTTCCTCATTTCAATCTCTTTATTAATACCAAGATACTATTGAGATTACAAAAGAAAGCAAATACAAACATATTTAAAAATCTATCCATAACTGTATGTGAAACAGTACTGTATTTGTCACTTTCTAAAATGTGTGCGGATATTCTTTTCTAGTCTATTCATTACAGACTAAAGACTATTAATTGGTTTTTACTACACCTAAACAATAAGTCGTCTTGACATCTATGAAGTCCTATTCCTCACTCCATGAACTGAAGCAAATTGTGGCCTGCAGAACTTGTTTTCACCAGAAAAATCAGCAACACAGTTAAAGGGAAGAATATTATCATAGTAATTATAATAATATAGTATTATAGGGAAATAATAAGAAGTCTTCTCAGAAAATCACAGGAGATTCATAAACCAGAGCTTAGTTAGAGATGAAGAAAATATGTTGCTTTTATCTTGTTAATTACCTCCTGAAGCACTGAAAGGGTGGAAGCAGGCTATGACCTACTCCAGAAAAATGATCTGAAGCTGGCTGCTTCTTTCTGTCTGCCACAAAAAAAACCCAACCCAAAGCAACAAAAAACCCCCCAAACCCCAGCAACCCCCTCACCCCATTTGCTACTTGAAAGGCAACAAGAGAGCATCCAGATAGCTGCCAGAAAAGTTTCTCTGTCACCTTTCTCTGAAGAAACAGTTTGTGATGCAATTCTGTTCCACTGATCTGCCAATCCCTTACACTTTTCCTGTAAAATATATGCTTTTGAAAATAGTTCATGGGAATACAATGCTCTGAAGTATCAGCACTTCTTTATAGACATACTTAGTATTTCTTTGATTGTTCATACAATGCTTTACAAGTTTATTTGTGTAATTCTCGTATTTTTCAGACAGGAAGTACCTTGGGGTCCCAAAAGAGCATTATCTAATTAGAAAATAAGAATAGTAAACCTGCTTTGAAAGGGCCCTTTACCCCCCCACTCAAGCATTGGTATGCAACTCTTCTGCCCGATCTATCTTGCAACATTAATTGTAACCACCTCTGAAAGCACGGCAATAAAAAGTTTGTTTCATTCCATTGTTTTAATAAGATCACAACCTCAATCTCTTTTAATCTTAAAATGATGTCCGTGCTTTATTTACTATTTACAGTCACCTTGCAGGTATTTCCACTATCTAATGATTAGGAATTGGAAAGTTTAGTCATTGCCCATTTCAAATCATAAGGGGAACTGAAGACAACGGACTGCAAATTTTTGACGCCGCAGTTGTGTCTGTGTGTGTGCGTATGTACATAATATCTAAAAAACCTTTTCTTGTGGAGAACTGTGAAACTGCTGGTACTAATGCCTTTGGAAAAACAAATACAGCTAAGTACTAGCCTCTAAACACTGGTACCCTAATCACCTACTGTTTTTTTCTGGAAAGCCTTAAGTTTAGCGGTGCTCTTAATACTTTTGTTGATCTCCAGAATATCATCAGTACAAAACGAAGGCCCTGAATAAGAGATCATTGAACACTGAACCCTTCCCAAAACTTTAAGCCCAAAGCCGTAGTTTCATTTATTTTTGTTGAACTTCCTGTTAAAGGATGCTCAGAGCTGATATTCTGGAACACCTTAATGAAGAAAGGAGTTTGATGAAGAGGCGGAATTTCTTTTAGCACACAACAGCCAGACAGTAAATGAAATAGGTTTTTTTTGTCTAAAACATCCTCTCCTCCTCCTCACCAAAAGTGAAAAATTATGATTTGGAGATTCATTTTTACTTTCATCATCAGAAATCCTCGATTGGGTTTGAACGGGATATAGAGAAAGCCTTCCTGAAATAAGATTTGTCAGCTGTTGTGGCTACCAGTTGAACTGATTAAGATCAAACCACTATGCTCACTGAAAGAGAGTAACAGTGCTTTCACAGGATCAGCTGTATCAAACCACAAACTTCATTTTTGATGAAGTGTTCCAAAACTTAGCTTGTCACTCTGGTTTGTATATGTCTATACAGGAAACGAAATCGTTGAAACTTCCTCATCATCTGGTGAGGTTCACTCTCCAAGGTTTAATTACAAAAACAATGTAACATCAGCCAGTTCTAAGAAAATAAATGGAAAAGAAACTGATATCTGGGGTTTTTGCTATCATTATTTACCGAAAACAGTTATCAATACTGTATTTCAAATTTTTATTTTCTGGAAAATTTCTCCTAAACCAGAGGTTAGCAGTTTCACACCACCTCATTTTGTGACAGCTTTCCCAAGGACCAATACTCTGGCTGACCCACATGGTCACTCCAATGCGGTGAACTTCACAAACAGGGTTTATTTCCTTAAAATGTAATACTAAAGTGAAAGGAAATCTATTGAAAAACTCTCCTAAGAGCTACTTAATATAAAGACATTGCCTTTGTCTCCAGAAATTTCCTGCTATAAACTCAGGAAGCTGGCAAAATTCTGGGCAAGTTGTAATATGTATTTGCTCTTTTCTTAAAACACTTCAAATCACTGCCTTTTAGTATCACTCAGAGAGAGAGAATATTGGCCTGGAGAGATCGCTTGTCTAGTACAGCCCAATATTCCTAACATGAACATTCTATAATCTAATTAAAAACTTAAAAACACCATCAGGTTGCTCATAATCTAGAGAAAACTACACAGAAAATACCACTAGACAACAGCAATAATGTAAAAATACTTGAAAACAAATGCTTCCTCTGAAGATACCACTTGTACTCACAAGACAGAGCATCTACAAATCAAATGGTAGAGCGCAAAGCCGAAAGCTTCCTAAGATTCCAAAAGCTTATCTGGAAATCAGGATTAGCAGTGATGACATACAAAAGCAAATAAAGCAAGTAAAATCTTTTTCCGGCAACATTATTTGCATGACAGGCATTCACATTTTTTATTCTGTAGTCAATATATGCATTAAAATCCTCTCCATGCTCCAGGAAAGAGTTCTCTATCTGCGTATACATTATCATTTAGACTCCCTCTCTCAGATGCACACCTCTCACACTGTAAAAGGAAAGGAAAGGTAAACGGATAATAGGTACCTTTTATTAATATCGCAAAAAGTCCAAACCAAAAGAATGAGTTAGCAGAGCAATCAACTGTTATTACCAAATACCTTCAGATGTGTTGCCCGCTTAAAGGCTTTATTGCAGACATGGCAAACATGTATTCTTTCTTTGCCATGAACCTCTTTACTATGGTGCATCAACATGGTGGCTGAAGAAAAGGTTTGACTACACTCAAAACACTGGTGCACGCGACCTTCTTTTTCTGCTTGACTGCTTTTAGTCACATTTGGAGAAACCTCTGTCACCTGTAACAAGTTACAAGACCACTGTCAAATAATTTCATAGGCACATCCACAACAGTGATTTATTTTTCAAATACTACCTCAATGTGACCAATTTTTGAGGAGTACTTGCAAGCAACAACACAAAGGAAATAATCTGTCTGTAAATATGAACTTATATTTCACTGCTCTTAATGACACATACATGTATTTTAAGAAAACAGAAAGACTGTAATAACTATGATCAAATTCATTTATGCACTATAAATAGAATGTGTTTGTATAAATATCTTTCTATACTGAGTTTTATCTTCCTGAGCATCTCACATGATTCTCTCTTTTCTCACCAGATAAAATTCAAAGTCAAAAACATTTCATACAAAAAAGAAAGTAACTCTGATTTTACAGGAAGTAGAACTCTAAGTGAATTATTCAGCATGAACTAAATTTGAAAAGATACAGAACATAGTAAAATATGTACTAAAAGGAAAGATACGGTATAAAACATATAGAAAGGAATGATAAAAAATTTGTGTGTGTATGTGTGTTTCTGCCTAGTTGGAACCTCTTGAGGAAAGGCTAAAATGTTCAAATGTCAATCAAAATACTCACCATGATTAAACACAGAACATTACACAGAATGACAGAAAACTAGTTTACATTAGCATTACATCTGTTACAGTTACAGTAATGCTACTCAGACACTGTCACTCTTTACAGATGACACTATTATAAGCCTTATGAAATGGTACCCTGATTTATGAAAGCATATACAGACTGAAAAGACAAAATCTACTTTTAAATTCCCAAGGAAATATGTTCATGTTCAATTTTAAAACATCAATCTTAACAGAGTATTTGAACACTAAAATTGTTCAGAACTAATAATCACAAATACAGGCAAATGTAAAAATCATATGTACAAGAGGTTAATAGAATCATGGAATAATTCAAGTCGGAAGGGACGTCTTGAGATTGCCTAGTCCAATGTCCCTAGGGCATGCTCAGGTCCACGCCCAGACAGTTTTTCAGTACCGCTAAAGATGGAAACTCCACAACCTCCCTGGAAAACCTCTTCCAGGGTTCAACCACCCTCACATAGTGAGAGAGGGTTTCTTTGTGCTCAGATTAATTGTTTTTGATTTGTGCCCATTACCTCTTGTCCTTTCACTGGGCATCACTGACATGACCCTGGGTCTGTCTGCTTTACTCCCTTCCATCAGGCATTTATGCACACTGATAAGGAACCCCCACCCAGAGCCCGCTCTTTTTCAGGCCACTCAGTCCCAGCTCCCTCAGCCTCTCCTCCTAAGTCAGATGCTCCAATCCCTTAGTCATCTTTGTAGTCCTTCACTGCGTTCACTCCGATATATCCACGTCTCTCTTGTACTGGGGTGCCCAGGACTGGACACAGCACTCCAGATGATGCGTTCTCACTGGTACTGAGAAGAGGTAAAAGATCAACCCTCTTGACCTGCTGGCAACACTTCTCTTAAAGCATATCAGGATGCTGTTGGCCGCCTTTGCCACAAGAGCACATTGCTGGCTCATGATCAACTACTTGTCTACCAGAACCCCTGATCCTTCTCTGAAAAGCTGCTTTCCTGCTGCCCGCAGTGTGTACTAGGGCAACAGGTTATTATTTACCAGGGAAGGGACTTTTTTTCACTTCCCTTTGTTGATCTCCATGAGGTTCATGCTGGCCCAGTTCTCCAGCCTGTTGAGGTCCCTCTGAACGACAGCACACCCATTCGGTCTGTCAACCTACTCCTTTCAGGTTTCTATCACTTGTAAACCTGCCAAACACGTACTCTGTCCTATCTTGCATGTCACTAATGAAGAATATTAATGAAAAGTATTTGAACCCAGGGGAGCACCACTAATGACTGGCCTCGAGATGGACTTTTTTCCATGGATCACAACCCTTTTGAGACCAGAAGTTCAGCCAGTTTTCAATCCAACTCACTGTTCCGTTTAGCTAGCCCATACTTCATCAGCTTGCCTACGTAGAGGTTATGGGAGACATCAAAAACCTTACTAAAGTCAAGACAAATCACATCCACTGCTCCTCTCATCCACCAAGCCAGCAATCTCATTGTGGAAGGCTCTCAGTTAGGCATGTTTTCCCTTCCAAAGTCCCTGCTGACTACTCCTAATCATCTTCTTGTCATTTGTGTTTGGAAATGCTCTCCGGGATTATTTGCTCTCTTGCCTTTCCAGGGATTGAGGTGATGGTGACAGACCTGTACTTCCCCAGATCCTCCAAACCCGCCCATCTTGAAGGCAGGAGTACCTTTTGCTTTCTCCCAGTCCTCAGGAACCTCTCCTGATCACCAAGACCTTTCAAAGATAATAGACAGTGGTCTCATGATGACTTCAGTCAGCTCCCTTAGCACTCTAGAGTATACCCCATCACCAATGGATTTGTGTATGATCCTCCTCTACTGAGCCTAAGCGTTCGTTGCTCCACCCTTTCCCACTGATCTCGGTGATCTGGGATTGCAGAAGACATATCTTACCAGTAAAAACGAAGCAAAAGGGACACTCAGTACATCAGTCTTTTCCAAATCTTCTGTCACCAGGTCCTCTGCCCCATTCAGTAGCAGGCAAACTCATCTTCTTTTTGCTTGCTGATATAGCTGTAAAAGCCGTTCTTGTTACTGTTTGCCAGAGACAGCTCCAGGTGGACTTTGGATTTCCTAATCTCATTCCTGCCTCCTTGAATGGTGCTTCTGTACTCCTTCAAAGTCATCTGATCCTGATTCCACTTGCATATGCTTCTTTTTTTATGTCTGAGTTTTGTCAGGAGCTCCTTGTTCCTCCATGCTGGCCTCTTGTCGCCTTTGACATCGCCTACACATCAGGACTGACCATTCTTGAGCTTGGAGGACAACACTTAAAATCAACCAGCTCTCTTGGTCTTCCTTCTCTCCAGGTCTGCTTACCAAACAATTATTCCAAGTAGACCCCTGAACAGACTGAAGTCTGCTCTCCTGATGCCCAGGATTGTGATCCCGCTCTTCACCTTACTTCCTTCCCTCAGCATCCTGAGCTGGACAATCTCATGGTCACTGCCTGACCTTCACATTCCCAACCAGTTCCTCCTTCTTTCCAATTATCAGGCCATGAAGAACACCTCCACTTGCTAGCTTCTCAGTCATCTGTATGAGCAAGTTATCACCAACGCACTCCAGAAATTTCATAGATTCCTTGTGCCCTGCTTGTTGCCCTTCCAGCAGATCTTAGGCACATTGAAGTAACCCACGTGGGCCAGGGACTGCAAATCACCAGTTCATTTATGTTGGAAAGGACTTCTTGAGATCATCTAGTCCAACTCCTCTACTCAAGAAGGTCAGCTAGGGCAGGCTGCCCAAGACCATAGATGAAAGCCTCATCTTCTATTTCTTCCTGATCAGGCGATCTGTAGCAGACTGCTAGTATTCACGACAGTGTCACCTACATTGGTCTGCTTGCCAGTCCTTACCCAGAAGGTCTCAGTTGGCTCATCCAGGCAGAACTCCATGCATTCCTGCTGCTTCCTTGCCAGACTGGCCTTCCTAAAGATCCTGAATCCAGCCACAGCAGTGCTTCAGTTGTGTGAGCTGTCTCTCTCTGATTCCAGTGAGATTACAGCCCTGCAACTGCATGCAGACCTCCAGTTCCTTCTATTTGCTCCCCATGCTGCATGCATCAGTGCACTGGCACTTCAGAGAGACACCCAGTTGTGACAATCTTTCCAAGAGTTCTGAAGTTTCCTCTGTTAGATTGTTGTCTCAGCACTTTTATTCATACACATACGCTTAAGGGCTCCCTCCCTTCAGTTCTTATCGTTTTTGAGGTTTCTCTTGCTTGTATCAGCCACAACTTGCCCACATCTTGCCCTTTGCTTGCCAGTCCAGTTCACCACTTCTTCACTTGATTGTGCGTCACCATCTGCCTCTCCCATTTTTCCTATTTTAGAACTTGCATTACAAGGTTGGTTGAAAACATTAATTTTGCCTTCAACAAGAGAAGTCCAAAATACTTTTTCTAATATTAATATTATATTACATATATAAAAGTTTCTACTAAAATTCAAATGCATACGAAATTGAAAAGACTATTAAAGCAATTTGGTCACAAAAAGAGAATGGAAGAGATGTAGCAATAGATGCTATTTTTTCCACGGCTCTCAATTTTGTCTATTTGCATTATCTAATTACAAAGCTACATGGAAATTTTTGGAGCAGTCTGTGTTGAAAGCATGATTATGTAATTTGTAGAAAGAAACACATTATTAATTGCATTTCTTTTTTGTATATGAAAAAGTGGCTTCAAGTCAAAACTTAAAACAGAATCTGGGTGACTAGAAGTCACAATGAACCTCTTCCCAATACTCTTATTTGGGAATGCTTCAGGATATAGAGGAATTATTCCAGTATTCTGATTAAATCACGTCCTTTACCCACAAAAGATACAGAAATATATTGTATCTACCTGATATGTTATTTCATCAGAGTTTGCGGATGCTGAATGGGGTGTATGGCTCACCAGTATGACTTGCTGTGAGCCTGACCCACTTTGGCTAGCGAGACTGGAATCTGTGAGTATAGCAGGGAACTGCTGACCCTGTCAAAGAGGGGAGAAAAGAAAAAAAAAAAAAGCTCTAGAATAACTACATTTAAACAGCTAACTGTAGTAATGTAAATTATTTTTACACCTCAAAACTACTTCCCCCCACCCCCTTGAAAAAGACCATTCCAGAATCCCATCTGAACAAACGCTACTGTTTTCTCTCCTTTTCTCCTTCCATTTAAGTCCAACAATTTAAGGGTAACAACAGCTGGAAGTCCATCAGAGTAGAGATTCAGTTCTGATTAATCTTTCCCAGCCTTGCATCAACTGCTGAATGTTTCAGCCTTCCCTTGTCTTTATCTCTTCAGCTGATACTTTCTTTAACCCCTATATTCTGCTTTCCTGCATAGTCTTCCCAACATTATTTTCCTTTTTTTAAAATATCTTAATTAACCTTACTTCCAAGCCATATGAAATCAAGGTAAAAAAATCACTAATTAAGATACACAATTACTAATATCACACTACTACTTCTATTTCTACATTACTGCTAAAGACTTTTTAATTTCCCCAGGAAATACCTTTATGTATTACCTGTCTATTCATCAAGATTACCACAACACAGACTGTGTTTGCATAGTGCCCAAAACAATGTTTCATTTTTATTTATGCCTGCCTTAACATTAGAGGCATAGTGTCTTTATTAATAAACATCAACACTGCCAAATGTAATTGCTTAAGCTACTACAAAGTCTGAAATGAAACCACACATTGCTTTGTTACTCTGTGATGCCAGAAATCTCAAGCGTGTCGTAAGAACTATTTAAGTAGTCTTTTCTTCCCCTCCTGAGAGCAAAATTGCAAAGAGGAAAGCATATAGTCATCCTCGTAGACTTTGCTTCACCAGGTCTAATCATACCATAAGCTAGACAAATAGTCTTTCATTTATATACATTTACACATTTTAATTTGGGTCAAAAAGTTAAGTAAAAATCAGTCTAAACCTAGTTAAACCAAGAAAGTAGGAGAAACAGCCAAAGTTTTCAGATGTCAAATCTACACTGAAATGCCAACCACGCAATGACTAAATTTTCACTCTCTAGTCTTTTAATATTATTTATTGGGGTTTTTTTCTCCCCACTTCGTACATTCTATTTGCCAACATGTTTTTGGCTCTTGATGACACTACAAACATCTTAAATTATGATAAAAATGAAACTAATGTTAAAGCTACTGGGGACATGATAGTCCATACAGCATTATTCTTCTAAAATTTCTTACAATGCTACCTGTTATTAAAGGCAGTCAATTTAATTTAGATTCTATCCTGTTATTTGCTGTAAAAGGAACTGTTCACAAGGAGGAAAAGAAAAGTTTACCAGATTAAACAATAAAAACTTTAGGAATAATAAGCTATATTACTGAATAGTGATGAAGTACGCAGTTTAGTTTATCACTAAAAATGGACCTCAAAGTTTGAAACTGTAGAACCTGTAGAATCTGTTTATGGCAAAAAAAACCCCAACAAAACCCACCCTGCAAAGTTTATCTGTATTTCTGTTTAACTAGTTTATGCTTCTAGATGCCAGTGTGCGCACACTGTTGGCAGAAAGAAGGAAAGTTAACTGAATTTTCAAATACTACATGTTTACAGCACAAAATTATTTTCCCATCAAAATCCCCAATTCCTGCCCTGTAAGACAGTAACGTTAGTTTATCTGTCAGTTCAGAAAAGCATTTCTTACCTGTGAAGTGATATTAAGTGTAACTGCATCAAGACCACCTGACAACATTCCCTGAGTGTCAGCAAGAGTCAAGGTGACACTACCATCTCCTCCAACTCCTGATGAAGACATTACCAAATTCTGGGCAGAAACTGTAGACTGAGATATGGGTGTTGTTGAAGGAAGGTTTGTTCCACCTGTTGTATTAAGTTCTGGAATACATATGCAAAATAGCAAAAATAAAGCTGTTACATAAACTCTTAGCTACAAACTTATTTTAAGTGAACTTAATTTCTATTTCTCATTTGCGAGGCCTTTCTATTTTGGAAGCAAATTAAACAGTTAAACAGCTAATCACGTGTCAAAAATTGTCAGAGTCTCAGATGATAAAATTAGAAAAATTACACCTAATTGTAGCTTGATGGACATCATACTGCAAAGCAGTAATTTTGTAATACGGTGTGTGGGAGATGACTCAATGCCAAAAAGACACCTGAAAAAGCTTCAGGTTACACATTTCTGTAGTCTGAGCACTTTCAGAATCCTCAGTGAAATACACTTGGACTCACAGCAGTAAAACCAAAACTTGGTAACTCCATAACCCAACACTCCCACCCTATCCTTGCAAGATGGCTAATAATCTGTAATAGTAAAAAAGGCTATTTATTATTAATAGGTACTTCATAACAGTTTGATTATAATAGCTGTATAATAGTTTACTATAGATTCTCTAACATGCTTAGAGGCCTCCCGGCTCCCAGTTTACAACAAGCATCAAAAACCTGACAAGATAGGACAGGAGGTACAATACAACTGTCTGGTTTTACTATTTCATTATACAAGAGCATGCCTTAACTTTCACATCTTACAGGATGCTCTGGGGTAGGCCTCGCCCAGTATGACATTAAAGCAGATTTGCTTTATAGATGTATATAAGCACTAAGGGAAGCTATGAAAGGAGACACACAAAAGGAAAAGGAAGACAGAGGAAATTTAAGTACGCATAAGAGTCAGGAAAATTATTTACGTATCAGTAATAACTCTGCCTTAGTGCAACCTGCTGCAACCAATCAGTGCAACTAAGGCAGCCAGCTGCACTGACTGAAAGTATGAACAACTATATACACGCACATGTGTTTGTGTGTATATACAAACAGCTACAGGGAGAATTCACATACATATTTAAAATCTCAAAATTAGAACACTAGAGCAAATTTGATATAAAGGATATTTTATTATCTGTCTGCAGCAAATATATCAGATTTCTTCATCTTCCAATTTACAGAAATAGTCCTTCAATATTCCTGTAACTGCCTCAAAGTAATAATTTTAGATATGTCTTCTTGTTTTCATTTTCCTCTTACTGTGTGGTGTAAAGAGCATTTAAATGGGCGTAACAATTTAAATCTAGTGAGAAAATACACAAAGCCGTGTAGTTCCTGAATTGTAATGTGCAAGATTATGCCACTTCAGATTTAGTTACCTGGTCTAATATTTATTTTTTAAACAAAATGTTATTATTCTTAATTAGAAAAATCACTGTCTGCATACCTGGAGCATTTAGTGAAGTGCCCTGAGAAAGAAGCTGGTCATTGCTTATAGTTAATGTAGCACCTGTAGTCTGACTGTTGATGGTTGGTGCTGTCAGCCTTAAGCCACTATTCAGATCACTGCTTCCAGAATTATGCTGAATAAGATCTTGGCCTGAATAGAAATTAGTTCTATTATAAGTGGAAAAGTCTCAACATTATTCTGCTACTGTGCTTAGAATGATAAACAACCCATCATAAAATAATAAAAGTCAAAAATACAACCAAAATACAAAATTCATTTCTACATACACAGATTTTTGTGCAGACGTTCCACAAGTTTTTAATACAGATGTGATTATGCATATCTAGATACTAACATGTAGAGAAATACCTAAGATTACTAATATTTAGACAAATAATGATCTCGCTTACCTAGGTAAACTATAAAATCTGGCAAACTATAGACTAATGGTTAAAACGTGATTTTTTCTATCTACTATGTGGATAATGAATTACATTGAACATGTCCTCTTTTGTAAAAACATCACTTCACATGATGTTAATTTTGTGGAACGGTCAACAAGCATAGAACATACAGAAACTCGAAGCAGATTCTATCAGTTGTTGTACACCTACATTTTCCTTAGATGAGTGAACATCCATTAAACAAGCAGAAAAACGTAGGTGACACCTTAACTGTGACACCTGAACATGGCCATTATTGTCATGACACTTAAAAACACTAAACATGTTATAGAAAACAAAGAGAAAAGAGAAGAAAAAAGGAAAAGAAACAAAATAAAAAGAAAAAAGAAAGGAAAAGAAGGAGAAAAGCACTAAATATTATACTGGATCTACTGAATAAATGTTACGATACAAAATACAAACTGTCTTTGGGGGAAACACAAAGATACTTAGAGTGTGTATAAGATCAGTCTCTTAGAGGCAGTAAGAAAGTTAGTCTAAATTTATTCACAGAGACCTGAAGCATTAACTATGTATTATAAAGACTGAATAGTACACCTCAAAGAATGATCAGAACGTCTGTTAGAACATGGTTCCATGGGCATTTAAAGACAACTAGATTAAATAAACTCATCCCCAATGCCTGCCCTGCTTGTTCCAGTCCCAGTACTACCCAGGAGTTGCATTACCCCAAGTAAGGCACAGCAAGGGCTAAGAACTGGTTAAACGGGCTTTGCCACTGAGACAAACATCTGTTGACTCATGGCTACGAGTAAAATAGGGAACCAATCTAACATGCAACCCCAAAGCAAATGTATTTGGTTTTCAAAAGCAGATTTGGAGAGTATCTTTTAACGCTGATGAATATAAAAAATATAACACGGGAAAGCTGCAGACAGTGAAAATATCCTCAAATGCTACCATGTAGCTACCTTACAAAATGGAGATCTGGTACCGTTGAGGATCATTAAAAATACCAACCAGATATTGTAAGAGTGATTTCTTGAGGACTTCCTGATGAGCTTGTAGTAGTAGAACCTGATGCATGAGCTAGAACTTGACTCAAACTGGAATTATTTATGGTCAACGTTATCTCATGCTGTCCATTTGAAGACGATACCATACCCTGTGAAGTCATGACTTGAGGGATGTCCTGCGCACCTATATGTAAGTGGGTAGAACAAAAAAAAAAAAAATTCCATTAAGATCTTTTTTTATAACAGATACAACTTTTTAAAGTAATATATTATTTTCTAAACCACTATAAAAGATAAAGCCAAGGTAGGACACTAGAACTCGTACTTTAAGAAGAAATTGTTTTCATATCCAGTTTATTCCTCTGCAGGTTAAGATCATCAGAACAAAGATTTTCTAAAGACTATAAATGTTCTTCAACATTTTCATTATATAGTCCACCTTCTGAAAAAATTACATTCAAAAATGATAATACAAAGTTGTAAAATTCGCTGAAGATGCTCATCCAAGAACTGTATGCTTATTTTATTAAATGACGTATTTGGTGCATGGGGGTGGATTTTCTCCCTGTGGGTAATACCATAATTAAAACTAGGAAATTCAAAGCACAATAAAACTATTGACACTGCTTACCACTAGAGTTGGTTGTCAGCACAGACTCTTGCTCAGATAGGGATCCTATTGTCATATTAGCAGATGATGTTACTGTGGGCTGCAAAGACAGGCTTGATATAGGCTGAATAACCACATTAGCTGGCACTGCATTTTCTGTTGCCTGTAGGGAGGGGTTCTGTGGAGCCATACTGGGATCTCCAGTTAGCTGCTGAGCAAGTAAATTACTCTGCTGTAATGTCTGCTGTAGAATACTTGGATCAATCTGAAAAGCAAGTTTTCAATGTGATCAATCTGAAGTTAACAAATACGGGTTAAGTCTTAACATAAATACAGAATTCAAAGGGTTGTATATACAGTACATATAATACTAGATAATATTTAATATTTTATAAAGTATATATATGTAAACTTTAACAATTAAACATTTTAAATTTAAATTTACTTTTTAAGTGTCAGTATATAGCCAGACTCCAAAGTCACTATGTAAACAGTCTGTTCAGCTTCAGCTGTAGATTCTTTCCTCTCTTCCCTCAGCAAAAAGTTTGGGAAATCAGGATCATAATTACGTATGAGTATGCTGGGCACCAGGTACCCACAATGCTGGCATTCTGTACTGTCTTACTGTTCCACGTAACGCTTATCACTGTCTTCAGGTCTTTGAAAATGAAAAGGCACGGAGCAGAGAGAAGACTGATACCAGAAATTATCTATTTTTCCAGCTCCTAGGGCTCATTAAGGTCCCAGTTCACAGTCAAACATCTGTTCTCCATAGTTAAAAACAGGTATTTTTCTCTTTAGGGATGAGTGTTTGGCGACTGGGGGAAACAAAACTAAAATACGTTTGTCTTCATTTTATGCTGAAAACCTCTTGAATAGACAGACTCCAAGCAATGAAATTGAACTGAAGAGGACCCTTCCCTGACCTTGGGGTTGGACCTGGTGACCTCCAGAGGTCTCCTCCAACCTCAATGATTCTGTGAAACTGATCAAACACAACCAAGTTCATAAAAATCATTCTTTCACACAATTACATTTAAAAATCTACATTAAAATCATCTCACCTTTTCCTGCTGTTCATTTTACAAGCTCAATTGGAATTTAAATTGTGAACCCAAATATTAAAAACTTGCCAAGTAATACCAGTGCCTTATGTTAAGGAAAAGAACATTCTGTGCAATAATTTGGGTTGGTTTGTTTCTGGGGGAGTTTTCTTTTGGGGGAGCAGGTAGGGAGCTCTAGCCTAAAATGCTCTCAGAGTGAAAAGACAAAATGCAATTAAAAGAAAAAAATACAGATTTTAAAGCAATCTGCCAAAATCCCTGAGGTGTAAAAAAAGCCTGAAAAACTGAAAGTAACCAGAACAGAAAGAAAACACCACTGTGCAGCTATTGTCTATGTCTTCTAACATGGTACTACTGATACAGCAGGGTATTGCCATGTACCTTATTCAGCTCAAGGGAACTCTTCCAGAAGCATGTATGCTCATTAAACCTCCTTTAGCATTCAAAGTGACTCTATAAAATTAAAGCAAGAAACTGTGAGCAACCTACCTGTAATGTTATGTTGTTAATACTGGTGGCATCTATTCCAGAAATTTGAACATTTTGTCCAACCAGATTAGCAGCAAGTTGTAACTGTATTCCTTCAAGAGTGGCCAAGCTACCATCTGTCAAGGACACAGTTAAGTCACCTCCAGCTACCAAAGAAAACAGTTATATTATAATGTTTCTTTATCATTACTGACTGCCTCTTTCAGTTTGTTTATTTTTAGAAGTTAGATCAATAAAAAAAGCTACACACACACATTTATTTATGCCAAAAAAAAATAATTTGAAGTAGATGATTCCCTACTTTAAAGCTTCATAAATTCTATGTAATTTAGGGATTGTTATTATTTAAGCAATACCTAGCATCTTACAAAACAAGAACCACTCCAGAGTAGCTTTGGAAACCTGGAGAAATTTGGTAGAAATTTCCTTGGACAGTGTGCCATGCCTAAATACAAGTGGCACTCACACATGATATCTACATTCTGACTCTGAGCATACACATGAAAGCTACTGCTACAGTTTCGCACATCACAAACGTTGTTCAAGAAGGTATCAAAGTTCATCCTATGTACTCATGTGGATGGAAATAAAGGTACATTAGCATTTAAAATCTGAAATCTTTAGAACTTGGAAAGCTCCTAATTTCAAAAGTTGAACAGACCATCTCTACAAAAGGTCTTGAGAGAATATAAGGAAAAAGACACCTTGTGTTTAACATACCTTCTTCTCCAAACACCTTCAGTATGATCAACCAGTTTCCTTTTGCTGATGCTTCAAAACCATCTATCTTTCCCTCTCCAAAATCCTTTAGTATAATAAATCTAATTTACAATGTACCCAAGAAATACCTACTGTGGGCAAAACACACGTCACTAATTTCGATTTAAGGTTCCTGCCTCTTTCTAGGACATCTGAAAATGCTAAAGACTCCTTCTTATTGTGTTCACTCAAAAATCCAAGCAAACATCAGGCAGTTTTTAATCACAAATTTATCACTAACTCTGCCTGTCAAATACCATTTACTAGTATCTTCCAAACAACCAATAGTTTGTTGGGTTTGGACAACAGTTTAGGTCAAATCAGATAAACTGGAATGGCTACAGTTAAATATGAGACTGATACATTACTGTGAATTTGTGGGCATGCCTTCAAAATCAGACATGTACTGAAAAAAGTGCCAGAGAAGCACAGAAAATCAGTCTCAGAACTGACAAACAGTCCAAGACCCACAATTTAAGTAGTAAATTTAACAGCACCAGAAAACATTTCCAGACACCTTAACAGTATTCTGTTCTTAAAACTGTCCCTGTCCCAACTTTGCCTGAGGCCAGCTAGCAGTTACGCAAACAATTTCCATTCATGGAATGAAAAGCTTACAGAATAACTGTTTTGCTTCTCTCCTTTTTAAGAAAAGCCAACAGAATATTACTAAAAATAATACAAGTATTCCAGCTACTTGTTAGCTGTATTTTCTTCCTTTCTGCAGTGTAACACCATAGCAGAACTGAAGAGATCTTTTTCAGTGAACTGAATACATTTTTCCCTTCATTCTTAAATAAATAAATTTCTATTTATGTCACCACTGTGCATCAAATCATGAATTCAGTACAATACTTACCTGTTTGGAAGCAGTGTTTGGCATAATTTTCTGAACTCTAATAGAAAGCAAAGTTCACTATTTGATCTCAACACCACCACCAAAAAGTCATCCATTTTTACCTGACACTGAAGCAGGAAGGATAGCCTGGCCAACAAGTCCTTGTTGAAGTAAATTTTGATCAAACTGACTCGTCAAAACAGAGTTATTCATGATGAAAACATTAGGGTCTGTTGAGGATGAATTAAGAAGACTGACTGGCTGTAGTCCCTCAGCTGAAGTACGGGCAACAGGCTTCCTAACTTTCTTTGTCTCTGGTTTATAATGACACTGTATGTGGGTTTTTCTGCGCCCTGAAGTACGAAACCGTAAATCACAGTGTGGACATTTAAAGGGCTTTGCTCCTGTATGCAGACGCATGTGGACTTTCAGACTCCCTTTTGTAGAAAAAGAATTACTGCATACGTGGCAACTGAAGAGCTTCTGGCCTGGAAAAGTTTCAAAACCAGAGATAAGTGATAAAACCTCTAAAAATCAGTAGCACTGAACCAACAATTTAAAAAAAAAAATAAAATACAGATTCTAAACTAATTTGAACAGAAGAAATTTGAACTAGCCAGCCTTTTTCTCTATAATTTTGGCTGCTTTTCAAATTAAGGATCTTAATGAAGGGTATCTTAATTTTTTCCTATTTCTAAAACTCAATATGCTGTTAAAACTTTCATGCAGAATCTTATTTGGTCCCCTTGATGCCTCTGTCCTCCTCATCATCTCACCTTCCTGACTAATCAAGTTGTTTCAACTACACAGCTCATAAAACTGGAGAATTAAAAGTTTCACCTCGACCTCTTCAGCATTTGACTCCTCCTTACTTTAGCCACCCATTTCCTTTTTAATTCCAGCAACTTTATTCTTTTGTTTCAGCCCTTACCTCAATACTGACTAGTATTAATGGATTACAAGTAGGAAACAAATAAAATTTTTAAGCAAGATAATATTCTAAAACTAAGTACCAACCACCTCAAAGTAATCCAGAAGTACAGAAATCTAGTCTATACACATACAGTCCTCTTTCTCCCCTCTCCTTTCAGACTGTATAACATTTGAAAAAATCCTTGGTCTCAAATGGAATTTTTAATGTACTACAAATAACAACAGTTAACTATGGAGTTCATTTCATTAACCATATGCGCAATTGCACAATTCACAAAAAGCATAATGCAAGTATCTGGCAGAAAACACGACACCGCAGTTGAAAACCCACTTAACTCCTGAAATTCCCAGGCCTTCCAGCACAATATTGCTTCCTAGCCAAACAAGGGAAAGGAATCAATGTATTTTGTATAGCTGCCTTACCAAAGAATAAAATCAGACTTCTCTATAGCTGTGATGGAAAAATCCACCCTCTTGCTCAGAAAAATCATTTAGCCTTGAAATGTTACAGCAGTTTTGAAATCAAAATATTATACATACATAGTTTTTCCATGAGCTCACTATGACTGCTTTATAAGCCTACTAATAGAGAAGGCTATAATAATATGGTTTACTCAAAATATTATAATGAGATTTATTTGATGATGCAGTAAGTACCAAATTTCACCCAGCGCTGCTATTAACAGTGCCATATCCCAGATCAGAGTGAAACATACCATTCCCTGCAAAATCTGTAGTGAAAACAGCCTGTCAAGAAAGCAAGCGGTTTCTAAACAAAGACATTCAAAATCTTACTGACCTGTATGCGTTTTAACATGACAATCTAGAGTGGATTTTACAGTGAAACTCTTTCCACATTCTTCACACTTATATGGCTTCTCTCCAGTATGGATACGAACATGCCTAATAATTCCAGAATACATGTATATGTGAATTTCTACTTTTATGTCCATTTGTAGAAATATTTTTTTTGTATCTTACTAATTTTAGAATTAGTGGAATACTTTTATTAACATTACATTAAGCAGCACTAGTAAAGAAGATGATTTAAGCATTTGCCATTTTTGAAACTGATTTTTGTATGTTTTTATATGCAAATCCTATAGCAAGAAAAAATTATTCTAAAACTTCATAATAATTATTTTAATACTGTAGGAAAGAAATAGGAAAAGGTTGGTTTAGTCATATTCAGGATATATAACATTTTGACATATTTTTAAACCGTTCTGAAAAAGAAAAATGTATGTAAATATGAGTCAAACTTTAGCTTAGGCATAGAAGTTATATGAAACTGTTTCTGGTGAACAATTTAAAAAATTGAAAATATGCAAAGCTTTTCCGTTTCTTACCTGACTAAATCACTAGGTTTTTTAAAGCTTTTGGGGCAATAACTACAACAGTTGGCATATTTGGGCTCTGCTTCCAGTTCTGCTTGCTTATCTTTGATCTCACTAATTCTGTCTTTCTCTGCAGCAGACTGGACAAGAACTTTTTCTGAGACAGTGGCACTTTCTCGAGGCCTAATCTTTGCCAGTTCTGCTGTTTCTTCTTCTGTAAAAGTTATGACACCAGGACGAGATTTTCTGGAAGTTCTTTCAGCATTTTCATCATCATCTTCAACACATGCAACTATTAAAAAAAAATACGTGTCTGATTAATCTATCAGCTAAAACTATAAAAATATAGGGTTCATTATTAAAAACAGGGCCACCACATTACATGCTCAGACTTCAATCTGTTTCAGAGGTCTAACTACTCATGTTTGTGTTTCTTTTAATTAAAGCTGGATTTATAATTCTTATTTTTGCAATAATTAAATACAAGTAGAAGTAATTTAGGACAAAAAATATTCTACTTTACTGACACACTAAAATAACCGTGTAACATACAATACCTTGAATACACTGGACAGACTCCTGGAAAACTGGTTTCTTTAAACAATTTAGATAACAGAGCAATTTCAGCGGCTCTGGACATTAGACATTATTCATGCTGGAAGGCTAATTTATAACATTACTGTTATTCATGCTGGAAGGTTCATTTATAACATTACTGTTACAGCATTCATGTAATTCACTGAAACATTTGTACTTGTTATGGGGTAAGGACTGTAAGAGTAAAAACGAAATAATTTACCTCCCCCTCCTGTTTCTGTAGCTGCTGCTACAGCTGAGGAGACTGCCTGATGTTTTTTCATATGTTTTTTGCAGTGAACAGTTGTTCGAAAGCTTTCATCACAGAATGGGCACTTGTAAGGCTTCATGCTCATGTGAGTTGCCATGTGCCTGGTAAGGCTGCCATTAGTTGTGAAGGAGGTATTGCAAATGCTACAGCTGAATGCTTTAACTCCTTAAAGTAACAGAAACAAATAAGTAGCACACCATTTGTTTAAGTTTACTTATACAGGACATTTACAAAACCCAAACATGAGTTAAGCTAATACAGAGCTGGTATATTCTGTTACCTGTATGAGTCTTCTCATGTGACTTAAGAACTCCTGAGGAAACAAAGCCACGGCCACAGAGTTGGCATTTATAAGGTTTCTCACCAGTATGTGATCGTACATGTTGTTTCAAATGGCTGGATTTCTTAAAACCCTTGTTGCAATATTCACATCTATTAGAAGAAAATTGTTTTCATTAGTGCATATAATTACTAGCCTTAACACATTCAGGAAATTCTGTGACAGAATCTAGAAGTGTAACAAACCTATATGAACGCCTGCTTTGATCTTCATTATCCTCGAGAAAATGAGGCCGCTGGGCGTGCAATTCAAGTTCTTCTTGCGATGACTGATCTTGTATCAAACGAGTAGTCTAGAAATCAAAGCCTCAAGTAAATTTCAATAACATAATACTGAAATAAAGTCATAAAAATAGGCAACAAAAAATTACAGCATTTACAGTCAACATAAGTAATCAAAATGATGCTTTCATTAATTTTTGACAAGAAATTAAGAGTGCGATATGATACCTCACTTTCATAGTGAGAAGGAAAGCATGTGCACCTACTGAATTGGAATAAACAGAATTTAGACACAAATATGTCTTGAGTCTTGTAGATTTTCCTGGTGTTTGAGGGATTAAATTTAACACTAAACCAGCCATTTTAAGCAGTATCAACTCCACACTGTGTGGCAAAACGCACAGTAGTGCTGACAAACTTTACTAGTTTTTGAACAGGTTTCTCCTCTAAGCACAAACTACCACAAAATAATCCTCAAGAATGACAGCACGTTGCAAGATTTGAAGAGAAAACTCCAAAACCTGTATGCTGAAATTACTCAAACTCTTCCAGATCCTAAAACCCACCTCAGTTCTCTGACTGACATTTGCCCTTCGCAAACAAGCATGAAGGGACAGTAATTCATGCAGGTCATCACAGTAAACACATTACTACAGATGGTCTTCATACTGGGTACTGCTACCATTATAGTTATACTTAAACTGCATTTTTAGCAATTAAACTCTTTTACAAATTCAGCCAGATGAGAACCAAAAAAGAACACCATACACTGCAATATGCAAGCTCTGTGAAGGATCACCGCACGTTTCTAATGCTATTTTTACTGCTTGATCGTATCGATATCCATAGGAATTAAAAGAATTAGGACAGAATATAGTGCAGTAATGTAAAGTTATTTCATAACATTAGGTCTGTTCCTTAGTTTTAGACTTATACTCCAACTTTATAGCATTATGTCCTTTTTTAAGCCTAGAGCATCAAAAGGTACAACTCTTTCAGAATCGTGTAGCCAGGTCATTTATCCTCCCTCCTGCCCTTTTATTTTCCAGTTGTTAAACATAAGAAATCTAGAAAAGAAATCATGAAACTTTTCTGACTTATTGGTTTACCTAATTATCAATGAAACAGCTCAAAGAAACTCATCACTGAACACAAACAACGGATTCTGCCTTCTAGTGGTACTTACCACATTAATAGTGTCCGTATTTGGAACCTGAAGAAGGCCTGATGGATGGTAACTCGTTGAAAGAGCCTGAGATTCAAGTGTGCTTGAATCCTGCAGCTGCTGTACAGCTGGAAATTGAGTCGGTTGATTGTAGCTGTCATTCACTGTAAAACCTGCCAGAGATTGAACAGTCACAAACCCAGAAAATACACCGAATTGGACTCTGAATTACAGCACACTTTTTTGAAGACTACCTTCAAAAGATATTAAGTAGTATTACTATATAGCAATACTCATGTTATACTCATCATTGTTGAGTGGCAAAACGCACAAATGTTTCTGGCATCTATGTAATATGCATAATAGGGTTACTTACCATTAGCTGGAATTCTATTGGAAAATCTCCTCCACAGAAAAACACTGTTTGAAGTTTCTTCAGGGTGCCACAATTACCTTAGAGCCATTGAAATTTTGAATTTCTTGTATGTAAGCATGCATGTGTCAAACAGGTTGACCCATCTCCCTTTATCCACGTTGGTACCACGCTCCCTTAACTACACTGGAAGCCGATCACAAGGATGCAAAGCTCAGTGGGGAGGATGGCGGGTGAGTGGAGGAGATGACCCAATAGGAGAACTCCAGTTTCTGATAAAGTAACCCCATTTTCTCCTACTTTGGATCTCCTCCACATATTCCCACTCTTTAGATAATAGTAAAGTAGAGCCTCTCAAAGGCAAACTGCAAAGTAAAAATTAAACATTTTTATTCACATTTCCAGTATAAAGACCTGAAATTTTTATTCAGCTTTTTGTTTTCCCTCTGAAACATCAGATCTTAATCACCTCCTTTTCTAAATGAATAAATGGAATGATAGTATCAATGATTCAGAGCTCAGATTGCAGGGGTTTTTAATGCTATTAGAGATGCCCTTTTATCAACCCCTCTAAGCCCTAATACTTCTAATACTAAAAAAAAAATAAAAAAAATAAAGTCAATGTTATGTGGCAAAAAATGAAACCACAACTATCAGTAATTAAGGTAAGGGCAGCAATTTTACTATTTCTGTGCAGTTTGCCTTTAGTGGACAAAAAGGGTGAAGATTATGAAAACAGGGTAGAAACAAACCCACATCAGATGATCACAGCATCAAGGGCCAAAAAGCAACACTTGAAGAATGTTTTGAATCACAATATATCAAAAACTGGGATGTGTTAAGTTTAAGCAGAAATCTTCCCCAAAAGACACTTTTCACAGCAGAAGAATACTATCATCAATATAAGAAAAAACCCTACTTGTATGCTATTGCTTACACCATAGAATGAAAACTAACAAATGTAAACAAATCTTGAAAGCATTATTAGCTTGTTATCACCAAACCTAATGCTGCAACTTGTGTATTATTTTCTTTCCTAGAACTACCAAGATTACAAGAAAAAAAGATTCAACATGTTGAATGAACCTTGCACCTCAATTACTCTTAGGGAAACAACGAAATAAAAAAATAGTGTGAAGAACAGTGATGCAAAGCTTTATGGTGGTAAGAGGGCTGCTGATTTCTATTTTCAAATACATCTTAAAAGCACCTGTATGCAAAAATGGTATTCCCACTACACTTGATATGAACACAAAAAACCAGACCTCAAGAAACTGAGGCAAAAGTGATACCACTTCCATGTCCTACATAAAAAAAAAAAAAAACAAAACTATTAAATGTACAAAGAAACAGCTATCTAAAAAAAACTGAAACTTTTTTTTTTAATTGTGAAGTAATTTTTACTAGCAAAGAAGGAAAAAAGAAGTTATTATACCATGACCTGTTTCACCTCACAGTGTTTTAATAAAAGCTATTATTGACATCCTGAAAAACGTCCCAGGATCATGCAACAAAATGCTCAGGAAGAAAAGAGGTATTTTGGGACAAACTGAAGAAAGAAATACTACCTCTGAAAGTAGTTCTGGAATAAATATAAACCAGTGCTGTAACAAGAATATACATGATGCATGCCCATTTTGCTCAATACCTAGTATGAAGGTCAATTTCCACTCAATTTTAAAAAGATCTGACAATTTTGAGCATGCTAAAGGCATTTGCTACCACCATACTATTTCTACAGACCAGCATTAAAAAAAACCCAAAAAACAACAAACCAAACACCAGAAAACAGACATTCAGTCTGAGAGAGACAGAAATAAATTTCAGAACCTGAATTTTCTGCTCCTGTTTCCATCATTATATATTGTCTCCCAGAAGCTTTTGCTTAATCTTAAAAGAACAGAAAGCATCTTAAGCTCTGTACAATAAGGGGATTCTCTTACTACAAAGTCCTCTAAACTTGGAATTGGATTTTGTGTTGTTCCAGTACAAGTAATCATTTCCATTGACTGTTTTTTCTTGGCTTTAGGACATCACCCAACCTATCCTCTTCTACATTCGCAAAACATACTGAAAAAATAAAATGCTCTGGAAATCAGTTTACTAGTGGAAAGATATATCTTGCACATGAGAACAAGAAAAAACCAGTATGATAGTTCATAGCAAACACAGTGTTTTAGTTTAGACAAAACCTGAAGTCTTTACTGACAGATCATTTGAATTCTAACATTACAAACATATCTACATGCACATGTGCATCTCAGTGGGGCTCAGTGACTAGCACTTAAAGTGTTCTGCGGGTTTGCTTCCTAGGCAACTTTTAGAACCAGCTGAACAGTATTGACTGGAATCAATGTGTAAATAGTTCTGAAAGAATCAGAATTCCAAATCCTGAGATTACAGATCAACTTCTTAGGAAAGCAAAACAGCAGTCTGGTGGCAAGGGTATATTTGCATGGGCTACAGAATAGTAGTATTTGGATTTCTTGTAGTTTTTCAAGATCAGTATCCTGTCACCACTAATTGAATTATTAACATTCAACCATGCTTACAGGAAGACTTTAAAGGAAGAAAAGGTGACATAATCTATATGAAAACACATTTGGTGACAGATGATATTCAATAACCCAAAAGATCCATTTGGCTGTTCTGACTTCACTAAAAAGTCTTCAAATGAAGACGCCTGAGTATGTAAGCTACAAAGAACATTGAAGTCCTTTTTCTCAGTCTTCAAATCTAGCTCAAATGAATAACAGATTGTGATACAGCAGCACCCTCGTAAGATCTGCACTTCTTTACAGGACTGAACACATGAAGAAGAAAATCTATCTGAACAAACCAGAAAAGTATTACAAACAAACCTGAAAGAATAAACAATGTTCTGACAGGCCTGTGGAGACCTAGAGATCAGCCTCATATGTCTGAAATGCAAAGATTTTTTTTCTTCTTAAAAAAAGGAAAAAGAAAAAAACAAAAAACCTACTGAAGATTTTTTTAAAACTCCTATACTGTTTTATTAATAAACACCAAGCCCAAATACTTTAACAAGAATACAGCCTATAAATATCAACGGTCAAAAAGACATAGTGTTTTAAGCTTGAATGTTCTGCCTAGCTGATAGGAAAAAGAAATTAGGAGCATGAAGCACAGATGCAGACATAGGGAGAGGGTCGACCAATTTAACGCATGCATCCGCGCAAATGCTTACCTACCTGAAATTCAAAAATTTTGAAGGGCTCCAGGATCTTCAAGGAAACTTCAAAGAGTTGTGAATCTGTGGATGAGATTCCAAGTAGAATAGGAGACATCTTATACAAATGAGACTTAAAAAAACCCACACCACAAATGTTCTGATTCTCTGTACCAATTTTATAATGTACTGATGATCAGCCTAGATTTCTGCTGATGAAAGAATTCTTTTGTGAGATCTAGAAGAGTCTCCCCCCTCCCCAAGAAATCACTCCGTATTCCATATTTTTTTAATGGAGAAGATACACATACACAGAAACTGCAGTCTAAATGAGATAACAAAACAAGGTTTACGTATCAGATTTTCAAATTCAAAGGAGCTGTAAAAATCCAAACAAAAGCCACCACCACTCGAGAGTAACAGAGAGTGAAAGGCTTCACTTTTTTTCTGTAGTCTCTTTTCATTCATTTGGAAAACTGTAAAAGGTAACCAATGAAAATAATCCATAGGGTTTTAACAGGACCTGGTTCAGTCTTATTTAACAAAGGCGGAGACTAAGTTTTATTCTCAGTTACACACAAAGCAGCACAACCTAGGGAATTAAAATCAGCAGCAAATTATACTGTTTCTTCAGTGTCTTGCAACTTAGCACAGTCAATTGTTTACAAAAGGCGCTATACAACTAAACAGGGAATAAAATTAGAAACGGAAAAGTTTAAGCAGATGGAATACCAATTACTGGTCACCAGTTGTATAAATATGAAGTTATTTGCTGGAGTCAGAAACAAGAAGGAAGAGATCAACTGATCAGCCAGTGAGGTACGCTTCGCAACCAAAGCAAAAGCAGACCCCTTGAACATACTCCCCTTCCCTGCCATCCCCCAAAAAAACCCAAAACAAAACCAGTAGCTTCATACCAAGCAACAACTCTAGACATCCAGTAGTGAAAAGCAAAGGAACAGTTATTTCTTCAGTCTCTGCAGGCTACATAAGCCTTACACATATTTCTCAGTATTTTTGTAGGTAAAATAAAAAAAGCTTCCGAATGTTTATAGTCTCTTAATTTGTTACTTATGTAGCTTTATAAAATACAAAAGGAAACTGGTGCAGTTTGGTGAAAGTATGATTTTTACATGATTATATTTTGCTCTTTTTCCATAATGAATCCCAATAGCTACTCAGTCAAATCTTAGACAGTGTTTTTGATCATCTCAGGTTATGAGCACATACATTTAGGGAGAAAGCTGTGTAAACTGCCTAATGCAACAGCAATTTCAAAACATAAGGAAAGAATACGAAATGCCTGACTAGAAACCCGTACTGTAATGACTAAACATTGGCTCATAAAAGCAAAATGCATTTATGTTTAAGTATTCAAATTATTCTACCACATACAGTAATTTAAGAAAAAGTTTTTTCAGTTCTCTGCATTGCAGTTACTTTGACTGTGGATACCTGCTTTTGAAATGCTTTATGATAGCTATTCTGTAAAGCCAGATTTATAAAAATAATTTTAAAAAATTTTATTTATTACTAACCTTGTGATAAGCCCTGTTGATCAAATGGCTGCTGTGTTATAGCTTGTTGTTCAAATTGAGTGATGTTTTCCTGTAAAGCATGCTGGGATGTCACAAATCGATCTGAAATGGGGAAGGGGGGGGGG